>JAQIUQ010000008.1:1422500-1532500 GCA_030378365.1 Hybognathus amarus | reverse complement strand
TATATACTATATCTAACACTATATCAGTGTAATAACCTCTATATACTATATCTAACACTATATCAGTGTAATAACCTCTATATACTATATCTAACACTATATCAGTGTAATAACCTCTATATACTATATCTAACACTATATCAGTGTAATAACCTCTATATACTATATCTAACACTATATCAGTGTAATAACCTCTATATACTATATCTAACACTATATCAGTGTAATAACCTCTATATACTATATCTAACACTATATCAGTGTAATAACCTCTATATACTATATCTAACACTATATCAGTGTAATAACCTCTATATACTATATCTAACACTATATCAGTGTAATAACCTCTATATACTATATCTAACACTATATCAGTGTAATAACCTCTATATACTATATCTAACACTATATCAGTGTAATAACCTCTATATACTATATCTAACACTATATCAGTGTAATAACCTCTATATACTATATCAGTGTAATAACCTCTATATACTATATCTAACACTATATCAGTGTAATAACCTCTATATACTATATCTAACACTATATCAGTGTAATAACCTCTATATACTATATCTAACACTATATCAGTGTAATAACCTCTATATACTATATCTAACACTATATCAGTGTAATAACCTCTATATACTATATCTAACACTATATCAGTGTAATAACCTCTATATACTATATCTAACACTATATCAGTGTAATAACCTCTATATACTATATCTAACACTATATCAGTGTAATAACCTCTATATACTATATCTAACACTATATCAGTGTAATAACCTCTATATACTATATCTAACACTATATCAGTGTAATAACCTCTATATACTATATCTAACACTATATCAGTGTAAGAACCTCTTATATACTATCTAACACTATATCAGGTGTAACAACCTCTATATACTATGTCAGTGTAATAACTCTCTATACCATATCTAGAATATGCATCAGTGTAATAACCTCTATATACTATATACTGAACACACTATATCAGTGTAATAACCTCCACACAATCAGATATCCAACACTATATCAGTGTAATAACCTCTCATATCTAACACTATATCAGTGTAATAACCTCTATATACTATATTCTAACACTATATCAGTGTAATAACCTCTATATACTATATTGAACACTATATCAGTGTAATAACCTCCTCACAGTCTAAAACACTATATCAGTGTAATAACCTTGACATATATGATATCTAACACTATATATCAGTGTAATAACCTCTCTATATACTATATCAGTGTAATAACCTCTATATACTATATCTAACACTATATCAGTGTAATAACCTTGTGTATATAGTGTAATAACCTCTATATACTATATCTAACACTATATCAGTGTAATAACCTCTATATACTATATCTAACACTATATCAGTGTAATAACCTCTATATACTATATCTAACACTATATCAGTGTAATAACCTCTATATACTATATCTAACACTATATCAGTGTAATACCTACTATATACTATATCTAACACTATATCAGTGTAATAACCTCTATATACTATATCTAACACTATATCAGTGTAATACCTCTATATACTATATCTAACACTATATCAGTGTAATAACCTCTATATACTATATCTAACACTATATCAGTGTAATACCTCTATATACTATATCTAACACTATATCAGTGTAATAACCTCTATATACTATATCTAACACTATATCAGTGTAATGAACCTCTATATCTAACACTATATCAGTGTAATAACCTCTATATACTATATCTAACACTATATCAGTGTAATAACCTCTATATACTATATCAGTGTAATAACCTCTATATACTATATCTAACACTATATCAGTGTAATAACCTCTATATACTATATCTAACACTATATCAGTGTAATAACCTCTATATACTATATCTAACACTATATCAGTGTAATAACCTCTATATACTATATCAGTGTAATAACCTCTATATACTATATCTAACACTATATCAGTGTAATAACCTCTATATACTATATCAGTGTAATAACCTCTATATACTATATCTAACACTATATCAGTGTAATAACCTCTATATACTATATCTAACACTATATCAGTGTAATAACCTCTATATACTATATCTAACACTATATCAGTGTAATAACCTCTATATACTATATCTAACACTATATCAGTGTAATAACCTCTATATACTATATCTAACACTATATCAGTGTAATAACCTCTATATACTATATCTAACACTATATCAGTGTAATAACCTCTATATACTATATCTAACACTATATCAGTGTAATAACCTCTATATACTATATCTAACACTATATCAGTGCTGAGCTGATGTCTGTGTGAAATCAATACACAAGCCCTCCAGTCATACACACGAACCCGCCAGTCCAGACTCTTCTGTGGGAAGATGGAGAGACTCAGGCAAGCCTTTGATTTCTCTCTCCTGGATAACATTCTTTGAATTGTGACCAAAGTAATGTTGGATTTTTTTCTATATTCTTTTATTTTACCTTTTATTTGTAGTCTTAGCTAAAAGAGCATTGCCTAAAACCAAGAATCATGCTGTTACCAATGCTTACAATACGAACAACTGAAGTTATATAAGTTACAGACTTCAATATACAAGCTGTTCTTCTTACACAGTAACACAAATATTTAAGATTCTGAACATGTCCAGCTGAAAGAATGAGTTTATTCACTGTGGTAAATTAAATAAATGATGATGCATTGATGAATAATGTGGAAAAATACTTTATTTTTTACAAAGCACTGAAAAATACTCCATTTTATTGTGGTTATATTTATAGTGCGGTTCTTCAATACAGTGCGTCAATCTTACTGAGATTACTAACATTTATTTGTTAAGGCTTTTTAAATATTTCAAACTAAAAGTATGTTCTCTCTTTGTTTTTCATAACATTTTTATTTCAATAACAACATATTCCTGGGTTTAGAGGACTATCTCAATGAATTACCGCACAGAGATACACAATCATTTAAGAATGAGATTTTTTTTTAAAAACATTATATCTGGCCAAGATTTTTAATAATTTTAAAAACGTTATATCTGGCTAAGATTCATACATAACTTTCTCCTTACAGTAAATGAAAAACCTTATTAAGACTGAAGAGTATGAGCACAAGTAGACTGTGAAACAAGTCACTTTGGATAAAAGTCTCTGCTAAATGACTAAATGTAAATGTAAGTAAACATAAACACTCGCATTGCCTACATCTGAATAATGGAATTATTAAATCATAATATTATAATAATTATTATAATGAAATCAGGAAGACACCAACAATAGCATTCCACTGGAGGCCTTTGTCTTAATTTGGGGCAATTTACCCCTAAGGGTCTACTTTTCACTTAACCAAAAATAATATTTTCATGCTACAAATGTAAATGAGTAACTCTACAAATTTACTGCTAACAAATACATACAAAATATGGAATACATTTTACAAACATTGATTTTCAGATTCAAGTCAAGATTAATAATAATCTATTTCAGTAAAAGTGCTTAGATGAGATGTACACTAGTCATATCTATGGACGAGAAAAAATAAAATAAAAGTCCCACCCCATCTTCAACTACAATAATTATTATGGAGTATTTATATCGTGTCTTTTTTGCTAGAGTGGTTTTGTGTATGCTCGCATGTTGAATTAGTTTAAGATCAAGATTTTTTTATTCTGTCAGTTTGTTCCCAAAAGTCCCCTTTACTGGCCACTTCTGACCAGTCCTGTTTTTAATTACTTCTGACCACTGCTCTGACTCACCTGTGCCTCCTGATCTCTGAGCTATCAACACCAGATCCTCCAACACTTACAGCTCTCAGCTCACTTCACACCATCAGCAAACACTCATTCCAGAGCACCACAAGCACACAAGTGTCTTTCTTCTGTGAAACACACAAGGATATGTTTAGGTTTAGCAGAATAGCTTGATTTACATAGTCAATTTTGTTTTGTTTGACATTTAATCACACATGGAAATGGTCTTTGTTCTATTGCAGTTTGTTCTTATTTTATCACTAACTGTTTGCTTGTCTTCTCTTAAGCTTGAGAGTTTAGTATTAGGCTAGTATTAGTTTTTTTGTGATAGGATATTTAAATTGGTGATGAGAATTATGAAGTTTTTAATGGTATAAAAAATTTGTATATCCTAAAACTTTATTCAAAGCAAATACATCTACACTACTGGTCAAAAGTTTAGGGTTGGTAAGATTTTTTATTTTTAAAGAAGTCTCTTCTGCTCACCAAGGCTGCAATTTTTTGATAAAAATACACATAAAACAGTAATATTGTGAAATATGACAATTTAAAATGACTTTTTCATGCTAATATATATTAAAATGTAATTTATTCCTCTGAAAAAGCTGAATTTTCAGCATCATTACTCCAGTCTTCAGTGTCACATGATCCTTCACAAATCACTCTAATATGATGATTTTATGCTCCAAAAACATGTATGATTATTATCCATGTTGAAAACAGTTTTTTACATTTTTGTTTCAGGATTCTTTGATGAATAGAAAGTTCAAAAGAACAGCTTTTATCTGAAATGGAAAGCTTTTGTTACATTAAACACTACCCTTTAAAAAGTTTGGGGTCAGTAAGAATTTGTATTTTATTTTTGGAGGAAATAAATAAGAAATCAATACTTCTATTCATCAAGGATGAGGTGCATTGATCAAAAGTTACAGTAAAGACATTTATAATGTTAGAAAAGATTCTAATTAAATAAATGCTGTTCTTTGAACTTTCTATTCATCAAAGAATCCTGAAATAAAAATGTAAAAAACTGTTTTCAACATGGATAATAATCATACATGTTTTTGGAGCATAAAATCATCATATTAGAGTGATTTGTGAAGGATCATGTGGCACTGAAGACTGGAGTAATGATGCTGAAAATTCAGCTTTTTTTCAGAGGAATAAATTACATTTTAATATATATTAACATAAAAAAGTCATTTTAAATTGTCATAATATTTCACAATATTACTGTGTTTTTTGTGTATTTTTTATCAAAACATTGCAGCCTTGGTGAGCAGAAGAGACTTCTTTTAAAAACATAAAAAAATCGTACCGATCTTAAACTTTTGACCGGTAGTGTATATTGTGTTATATAATGTTATTGTGAAATAAAATGACTCAAATCTAGATATAAGATTCATATCCCCCACCCCATCATCACAGTACACTGTGTTCTTTATGCTGTCTTTGGCTTTTGTTAGGATGGAGCTGCCAGAACTGCATTAGGAAAATACACAATAACAAACTCATCTCTGCCCCCAAAAAGCAGCTAAAGCGGGAATTAGTTTTTTTTTCTTATTTCCTGTTTTGCCTCTGCTTTCTCCTGCGATTATGTCATGTTATGGTCACTCAGTGATTGGTATTCATATAGGAGTATATATATAGATAGGAGTAGCTTTAGAATACTAAAGTTAAGCAAAGTTATTTTATGGCGGAGATGCATTCAGGTAGGCTGCTTATTGCTGCTGTCAATAATTCTCTGTGCAGCTCTTATAGTTTCTAATATACATCATAAACATTTATAACATATACAATGTAAGGCTATACCAACTTAAAATTGCTTACAAAGACAAAAACTGATAAAATATGCAAAGCACTGTGTTAAAAATTATAAAGACATTTTGCAAATGTGTCTTACAGAATATATAGTTGAGATTTTTTCATACTATAAATTCTGATTGGATGAGTTATATGCTAAAATATTGAAGTAAATTCGTCAGCTTTTAAACTGACAAATAAATATACATAATTCAAATAAAATATTAAAATGTAATAAAATAAATAAAACATTTTTGAATGCAAGATTTAATTTTGTAAAGCAGTTACAAATTGCTTTTCTCTTTCTCTATTGATTTTCTCCATTCTCATTTTGCCAGAAGCTTTTCTTTATTCATTATCCAGTAAAAAAAAAAAAAAAAAAATAGAGTAAAAAAATAGAGTAAAAAAAAATAGAGTAAAAAAGAAAAAAAATCGAGTAAAAAAGGGGAAAAAAGGTCACTGGACAGTTGGGACACAGCCAATAAACCTTTGACAGAATTTTAAAACACTTGCAAAATTCTTAAAATTCAGTTAATTCTTAATTATTAAAAGTTTGTTCATTTCTTATGATTTTTTAATATTTTTATAATTGATTTCTTCACTCAATTACGTTTACTCTACAAGTCAAAAGTTCTGAAAACGGTTTCAAAGCGCACATATTACGTGTTACTATAGTGTTTCATTGCTATCGGCATCAGGATACAGGGTTTGAGTTGTTTTTGCGGATTCGTGTGAATTGGGATCGTTTTGACAGTCAAAAATATCTCCTTTTTAAGCATATCATTGACGTGTACTTTAAGAGACATATATAGTCCTCCATAATATTTAAGAAACACTTCATACCCTCGCTGTAATCACTGTAACACTGCCACTCATGTCTTAATGAGGAACTGGAACATTCTTGCATCATCATTATGCCACTTTAAATCCTTTAAAGATGTCATGTAGCCCATTATGGGGAATTTATTGTCTAATTTAACGGTTTAAGCATTCATATGTCTCCCCAGCACTTCAAATTAAGCCTATTATGAGCCTGTTAATTTCACAACTTTTGAAAACTGACCTCATAGTTCTATAATAAGCAGAAACCGACTGAGGAGTAAAACATTAACAAAAGGAGCATACAAGTTCAGTGTCAAAGAATTATTTAGTTTGAAGGTCTATCTGGCTCTCAATATCTATTCCAGATACTCAACAGCCTGAGGGAAAGTGGCATAGAGTTTCATCATTTCATTCCAGAAATGCCATAGTTTGTATGAATAAATGAAACTCCCACACCTGGACTTGAAGTAAGGTGAGGAAATGGAGGCAGTGGCCACACCTGCCTCAAACTCTGTAATTAATGAAAGTTTTTTGTCTCCGTTAGATTTCAGGAGATGCACCAAGGCTGAGGTGATTTATTGTTCTGTGCTTTAGTGGCAAGGCCTGAGGGTGGGCTGGAGCCAAGAATTACGGGTGAAATTTAATTGAGTTGGATGAGACGTTTAGGTTGCTCACTCTACAGGCATGACGTATCGCCTCTTTGCTAAGAATTCTCAATTAAAACAGAACATCTGCACCGTGCATCCGTCAGCAGAGAGCCGTCCAAGTCCTCTCGTGGTGATGTTTACTAAGTGGAAGATAATGTGTGAATGCATGTCGATTTCTTAAGGTTATTCACTGAAGAGGATTGTCAGGATTTTTGTCTTCAAATAAATGTATTCAGAAGCATTTCAGAAGCAAATTAATGATATGTTAAATTATGATTCATTTTTCTTGCCTCATACAATTTTTTAAATATTGTTTTTAAACATAAACCAATAAAATGCTGGTTAAATGTTTGATAATGTAGGCAAGCAAAAGGCTAATCATATTAATCACCGTTATGCATTCAACGTCTGTAAAGAGCGATACCAACGTGCGGCAGTAACTTGAGTAAGAGTTGACTGAGTGGATCTCTGAGATGATGTGAGTGAGTGGAGGCGGGGCTAATTAAGGGGTTTAGATTTCCGTCACAATTCTGCACGTGCAAGGTCACATTTTAGCGCGCAAAAGGGCATTTTGCATGCACACTGAGTTTGCGGAGAAACGTTCGTCTCGCAGATAAGAAAATATTTCGAGCGAACGAAAATCAACTTTGCATTTAAAATAACGATTAATCGTGATTAATAACGATTAATCGCATCCAAAATAAAAGTTTGTGTTTACATAATACATGATACTGCGTATAATATTTTTATATATAAATACACACACATGCATATATGTACGTATATATTTAAGAAAAAAATATTATTTATATATAAAATATTAATATTTATAAATATACATTTTGTACAAATATAAATGCAATATATACGTGCATATATTTCTTAAATGTATACATGCATGTTTGTGTATTTATATATACAAAATATTTATACGTAGTTCACACATGTATTATGTAAACACAAACTTTTATTTTGGGTGCGATTAATCGTGATTAAGTATTTAGATGTGCACAGACGTTCTCTTTCGCATGTGCAAAGTTTCACTTTCTTGCTCCTCATACCAGCCATAAGCGCTCTCGAAGAAGACGTATGTTTCCTCGTCCACAGTCGGTGATGCAGGGAGTTTTGTGATTGGTTTTCAAGCCAGCCAATCAGAATTTAGCAGCCTCATCTCTGATTGGCTGAAATTATGGCATATTGTAACGCTGGGTTTGGTTGCCGTCTGCGCTTCGAGATCACTTATGGCTGGTATAAGAGGAGCAAGAAAGTGAAACTTTGCACATGCGAAAGAGAACATCTGTGCACATCCAAATACTTATTTTAAATGCAAAGTTGATTTTCGTTCACTTCGAAATATTTTCCTATCTGCGAGATGAATGTTTGTCCACAAAACTCAGTTCACGCGCATGCGAAATGCCCTTTTGCGCTTAAAATGTGATCTTGCGTGTGCAGAATTGTGACCGAATTCTAACCCCATTGCTAATTCGCATATTAATTAATCTTCATATACTAAATGAAGCAAGGGTTTATAGTTACATTTGAGCTATTTTAAGGCATGAAGACATTTAATAAGAATGTATTTTTTATATGTATAATTTGGTGATCAATGAACTCATCTTTAAGGGATACGATTATTGACGATAGAGGGGCTTTAAGATATTGTGTTGTAGTTGCGTCAGTTGTCTGTTCCATAGACTGAGTGCGGAGTTGTTTTTGAGAACTTCAACAGTAATGTCCTGTTTTAGTAAGTACCTCAGAGCCAGTCACCTGTCTGTCTGCTGTGAAGAGAACCACATGACCCCATCAGCGGGGCAACCCACCGGGTGTGTGTGTGTGTGTGTGTCTGGCACCAGCTCCATGTGAATTATACTGTGTGTGTGCAAGAGAGAGAGAAAGAGTGACATATACTTACCTCTTGGAGACAGATTGATTCACGGGTCTTGCTTTGGTGTTTCTTTTGTTGCCAGGGTCAGATTTGGCTGCTAGGCAACAGCGATGCCCCTGCCCACAGGAACACCAACAGCCCACCACTGATTGCCCTCATTATGGAAACATGTACTGTACATTTTTATAGTCATTTATAGCGCTCTATAAAATCCGTTTTATTTTTTCCCAAATTCCATTTTATTTTTTCCCAAATTCCGTTTCTTCCGTTTTAATTTTTGCAAATTCCGTTTTTTCCGTTTTCATTTTTGGAATTCATTTTTTTTACCCTTTACTGTTATTTTAGTTGTAAAAAGAGTGTACTTTTTATTCCGTGATTGCAGAAATTATAGGGCCCTACATTTAAAAGTCATGCCTTATTATGCATTACAATACTTCATAACTTTACACAACCACCATCAAACTCATTTAGAGAATAAATGATCAAATATAACATAAAATACATACAATTAAGAGGTATTGGAAAACATAAATCCATACAGTGGCAAAACAAACGTAAATATTACATAAATTATAGAAATAAAATATTGATTTTATGGAGAAATAATGGAGTATTATTGTTTAAAGTGCACAGATTCACACATTAAATAAAATGTTACAGATATTCTGTACTGTAATATATCATACAAAGAAAAGGGATTAATTCAAACTATAGTCTCACATCACCAGATCTATATAGTCTATTATCTCAAAGATACTTCAACAGTGTAATTTTAATGAATCCGTCGAACATGATGATGGTGAATTGCACAGCTGTACAAATATATCCACATCACTAATAGATGCTTTCTTAACTTCTGTTTTCTCACTGCTGTCATTTTTGTTGTGTGTTTATTTTATTATTAAGAGGAAAGCTTTGCAAATGTGTTTCTATGTGTACATTGCATCACATTCAGCGAGCATGCACAATATATTTACAGCCACTGGTGTCGCTGATAAAAACATCCCCTTTAATGTAGAAAACTGATATTTAAATTACAATACTTTTAACCCAATTTTACAGCCTTCGTGAGCATAAAAGACTTCCAAAAATCTTACCAACCCAAAACTTTGGAAAGTTAGTGTAATGAAAGTACAAGTATTGAAAATTATGTCCAAGCAAGCATCCATCACATTAAAACTAGCAACTAGCAGCTATTTCTGAGACGTTACGAATGATTCAGTGACCCAACTTTGTTTTGTTACTTAATGAATAGCGTCTTTGATCAAATCAGTTAAATGAGTAATTCAATAACTCACTAATAAAGACTCACTTGTGAGTTTGAGTTTGAACAAATTGGTTGAATGAATTATTAATTGACTCACTCATTAAGACTCATAACGATGTAACCTGCAGAATGAATCACTGAGAAATCCCCACCACTACTGATCTAGTCTGGCATGGACCGACCGTCAGACTGATGGCAGAAACTCCCAAAGCGTTTCTCATTTTGTGTGCCTTATGCATCAGACGTTCAGCCAACAGTCTTTGGGCGTAGCGTCTGGGACTGAGATTACTGCTGATCTAACACTATGACACAGACAGAGGCGTACATTGAAAGTCTCAGTGCTGGTGGTCTTATAATAGCACTCTTGGAATGCTAATCGACCTATCAGATTTGAAGGCCGTAACTAGGCTAACTGTTGTCTTAATATATAAATAGTACACTGCTAGAAATGTCACTGGATTGACTTTTTGGTCTATCCTCCAAGGAAATTATGTCTATATTGTTTTTTTTTCAATATTCAATCGTTTCATCTCGTATGGTGTGTCCAGTGTTGGGTGTAACTAATTACTAAGTAATTAGTTACTATAATTTAATTACTTTTCCCTTAAAAATGTAAAGTAATGGATTACTCTTCATTTTTCTGTAATTGAATTAGTTACTTCTGATGTAATTGAGGTAAATACTGTGTATAGATCAATCCGATCTCACAGCGATTCGTATGCATTTTATGAGGTGTCTAATTCGTACGACCACACTCTTACAAATTCGTATGAATTAGCCATCTTGTAAAATATGTATGAAAAAAGTGTGAAATGTCATGAGATCAGACATAAAACAATAGTGGTTTAACATCAAAATGTATTGTCTGATGTTAAAAAGTATGTTTTTTAATTTTTTTAAATTTAAATGTTAATTTTTTATTTATTTAAATGTTAATTTTTTTTTATGGTTCCGTCACATGTATGAGGTTGACCAATAGGAGAGCAGAAGCTTTTCCGTAAACAACTTTCAAAAATGTTGAAACGAAAGAGACGATGGTGCTAACGTTAAAATTAAAAGAAAAAAAATATATATACTTTTTCTTTCTTGATATACGTTATCTTTCTTTTTTGATTTTATTATTCAGCTGGTTGAGATTGACATGGGATTTTGAAATTAATTAGTAATAAAGTAATTAAATGCTTTTTAGAGAGAGTAATTAGTACAGTAATCTAATTTCACTCTTAAAGAGGTAATTAGCAACTAGTAATTAATTACTTTTTTGGAGTAACTTACCCAACACTGAGTGTGTCATAGTGGGCGACAACCTACGTCGCGTCTGCGACGCTTCACGACAAAACGACTAGCATGTTTAATTTTTTTAACGGTTCTGTCACATGTATGAGGTCGACCAATAGGAGAACAGAAGCTTTTCTGGACACAACTTTCAAAAATGGCGAAACGAAAGCGAGACGATGGTGCTAACGTTAAAACTGAAAGTAAAAATATATAAGAAAACAATATTTTACCTCAAGTTCTCTTTGTAGGATTGACAGCCCATACTCTTCAAGCAATCCAGGAACGTGTCCATTGTCGGGTTTTCTTTCTTTTTTTACTTTTTTCTCCATTGTTTGTTTACGTTCGTTTCCGGAAGTCACTCACTACTGAGTTTCGCCTTCTCGATGACATCACGCGCGCCGTTAAAGACTGGTCAGGAACGTGTAGTCTGACGTGTCTTGTCCACGACACTTTTCGTTTTTTATTTTTTTATTTTATTATTTAAGGAGTCAAAATCGCGTAATCTGAACAGTAACAGACAAAAAAAAAATCGTGTAATCTGAACCAGGCATTAGAGACAAATCTAGTGGTTGGAAGAGCTGATATTTGTAATGTGAATATCAGAAACACGGTTCTCTCTGACAGTAATTTGAACTGACCAGCATCAACAGAGGAGTCTTTACTTTTTACAAGGCAATGATCTATAATTACTGTTTATCTAAGCAAGAATAGTCAATTTCTTTGGATTGCTTTAGTACAGAGAGAAAGACATTTTGAAAACTATGTAGGTCAGCTATACAACTAGGAATGGTGTGGTCAAAGATGTAGGCTGGTAAAAGAAGAGTTGTTATCCATATACCATCAACTAGATGTTCCTGGGCTAGACATTTAAATATATTTCAAGGGAACTGTTTCTATAAATGTGCCCTGCAAGCCACTTTGAATAAAAGCATCAGCTACATATCTCCAAATGCAAAGGAAATATTGAATTATTCAGAATTTTGGTTCTTATATAAAGTCTGCAGATATACTCTCCGAATCAAACACTTTCTGTTCCAAAGCCTGAGAGTTTTAAAGCCCGACTGTGCATTGATGATGTCAAATGAGAGATGTTTGTAGAATTGTTAAGTCTTATGCAATTGATAAAACCTGCATGGACATCAAATATTCTGTTTAGTTGCACAAATTACTTCTAAATTGGCTTCTTGACTCTTACATAGTCGCTATTGACTGAATTTCAGAGATACATCTATCAGATCATGAAAACACTACTAAATATGATTATTTACATACAGTAATTGGTACATAATGTCTTCTCATATTATATAAGCTCTCACAGACTTTGAAAGCTTAAACAATTCAATCTTTGTTTAGAAACAGGGCATAGAAGTGCCAAACCAGAAGCAGATGACTAGATCTAACCTGCATCCTTCCTACCTTGTGTTTGTGTTTGAATACTAACCGATGAGTCAGTGTTGATCTTCTGTAAATGAACATTGATCGATTATAAGTTATATATATATATATATATATATATATATATATATATATATATATATATATATATATATAAATGAATGTCTATAGAGCTGACAAAGCTTATCTCCATTGTCAGATTGCTTTACACAATGGTCTAGAAACTTCATGTGCCGATCAGTGTCTGTGAGCCTTTGAACAACACTTGATTTGTTTTATGGTATTGTCTTTAATTTTGTCTTCATACGAATAATTCAAACCACCCTGTTTGTCTGCAAAGCAATTCACTTTTGACACTTTGTGAGATCTGGGTTATTTTTGTTGTTGTATCGTGTTATTGTTTGCTTTTTTCTTTGCATTTTTGAGATAGTGTCATGTTCTTAGTTCCAAAAAAGAAAGAAAGAAAAAGCTTTAGGAAACGATGAATTGTCTACTTGCTTTCACCATACAGCGCAGCCGTGTCCAACCCTGGAGGATCAATGTCATGCAGTTTAGCTCCATCCCAACACACCTGCCTTGTACTTTCGAGAAATCCTAAAGGCTTTGATTAACTAATTGAGGTGTATGTAATTAGGGTTAACATTATATTAAACTGCCATGTGGTTTTGACATTGGCTGTCATGAGGCCATTATAACTCATGATTATTTGTCTTGACCTCAACGGCAGTGGTACAAATTACACATTGGCCTCATGTCAGCTAATGTCAAAGCCAACCACCTGACAGTTTAATGTCATGTTAACCCATGAAGCTAAGTGGTTTCTTAAAGGGCTAGTTCACCTAAAAATGAAAATGATGTCTTAAATGACTCGTCCCAAACCCGTTAGACCTCCGTTCATCTTCAGAACACAGTTTAAGATATTTTAGATTTAGTCCGAGAGCTTTCTGGAAATGTGTGTACGGTATACTGTCCTTGTCCAGAATGGAAATAATGACATCATCAAAGTAGTCCGTGTGACATCAGTGGGTTAGTTACAATGTTTTTTTAAGCATCGATACATTTTGGTCCACAATTAGCAAAAATATTGGTGCAGAGATGAGTTCTGCTCTGGATATCTAGCATGCTAGATATACACTCACCGGCCACTTTATTAGGTACACCTGTCCAACTGCTCGTTAACACTTAATTTCTAAGCAGCCAATCACATGGAGGGCAACTCAGTGCATTTAGGCATGTAGACATGGTCAAGACAATCTCCTGCAGTTCAAACCGAGCATCAGTATGGGAAGAAAGGTGATTTGAGTGACTTTGAACGTGGCATGATTGTTGGTGCCAGAAGGGCTGGTCTGAGTATTTCAGAAACTGCTAATCTACTGGGATTTTCAGCACAACCATCTCTAGGGTTTACAGAGAATGGTCCGAAAAAGAAAAAACATCCAGTGAGCGGCAGTTCTGTGGGCGGAAATGCCTTGTTGATGCCAGAGGTCAGAGGAGAATGGCCAGACTGGTTCGAGCTGATAGAAGGGCAACAGTGACTCAAATAACCACCCGTTACAACCAAGGTGGGCAGAAGAGCATCTCTGAACGCACAGTACGTTGAACTTTGAGGCAGATGGGCTACAGCAGCAGAAGACCACACCGGGTGCCACTCCTTTCAGCTAAGAACAGGAAACTGAGGCTACAATTTGCACAAGCTCATCGAAATTGGACAATAGAAGATTGGAAAAACGTTGCCTGGTCTGATGAGTCTCGATTTCTGCTGCGACATTCGGATGGTAGGGTCAGAATTTGGCGTCTACAACATGAAAGCATGGATCCATCCTGCCTTGTATCAACGGTTCAGGCTGGTGGTGGTGGTGTCATGGTGTGGGGAATATTTTCTTGGCACTCTTTGGGCCCCTTGGTACCAATTGAGCATCGTTGCAACGCCACAGCCTACCTGAGTATTGTTGCTGACCATGTCCATCCCTTTATGACCACAATGTACCCAACTTCTGATGGCTACTTTCAGCAGGATAATGCGCCATGTCATAAAGCTGGAATCATCTCAGACTGGTTTCTTGAACATGACAATGAGTTCGCTGTACTCAAATGGCCTCCACAGTCACCAGATCTCAATCCAATAGAGCATCTTTGGGATGTGGTGGAACGGGAGATTCGCATCATGGATGTGCAGCCGACAAATCTGCGGCAACTGTGTGATGCCATCATGTCAATATGGACCAAACTCCCTGAGGAATGCTTCCAGCACCTTGTTGAATCTATGCCACGAAGAATTGAGGCAGTTCTGAAGGCAAAAGGGGGTCCAACCCGTTACTAGCATGGGGTACCTAATAAAGTGGCCGGTGAGTGTATTTCTGGGCTCTGCGGCGTGTCTGCGAGCATATTTAATGCGTTGTTAGCTCTTTCAAACTAACAGATAGGTGAGCATTCATCGCCCGTCAGTCCCCGCGATTTGTACGCGAGATTACCCTGATTATCATGTAGTGTGAACGAGGCTTTAACAGTCGACACAAACCATGGTCAGTTACCACCTGCTGGTAGATAACAACACTACACCAACTACAGCATCTGGTTCTTAAAAATATATTTCTCCATTGATGGACCAACATTTAAAGGGATAGTTCACTTTAAAATTAATTTTAGTTAGAAATTAATTGATTTCATCATATAATGCAGGTCTATGGTCACCACCACAAAGAGCATGCACAGAGAAGTCCAAATTAAACATGATTTAATGACTGTTGGTTTTCTCACACAAACCGCTCGTTTCGTGTCTTAGGCCATCAATGTGTACTTACATTTACGAGTCATTAAATCATGTTTAATTTGGACTTCTCTGTGCATGCTCTTTGAGGTGGTGACCATAGACCTGCATTATATGACTGACAGACAAGAACGCTTTGACCTAAAAATATCAAAATTTAAACTATTGAGGAAACAAAGACACCTACATCTTGGATGCCATTGAGGAGAGCTAAAACATACCAAAAATGTATTTTAAAGTGAACTATCCCTTTAAATTACTAGGCATTTTATTATATTTTAGTCATCCTTGAATGCTTGGTGATTAAATCTGCTTTAAGGATTCAAGAGTGTTTCTAGTCTCGATCTGTCTGGCACCTTGTTTATCGTGACTGCCCTGAAACTCCCTCAATTATATTTTAGTCAAAATCTCATGAGGTCTGATTCTGATTGTACACGTTTTTTTTATGCATGCCACATCACAGATCAAGATAGCTACTAGTGAAGTGTTTGAAACTGGATACATTCTTGTTGTCTTATCAACCAATCAGTATTTTTTTTGTCTGCATAGCATTTTCAGCTGATTGGCTCATATTTTTCAATGCTACCAAGATGACAGCACTTTTCCATGCGGTCCTGCGTCAGCCGAGCAGCTGCCATTGAGTTAAACGGTATTTCTAGCGGATATCTCCTCGACATGTTGACTAGTGGCAGAACTAATTGACTAGTCGACTAGGTTATGAGCCCCTGCTGCATTTCTATCCCTCCTTTCTTTGAACCTCAGTGCTACTTTATCCCTTCCTCTGCTTCTTAACCTATTCATGCTGCGTTCTCTCTCTCTATCTGTCTGTCTCTCTCTCCCTCCTTTGGATTTCGAATCATGATCCCCTCTGCTGCAAAGAAAACTCCACCTACTCAGAGCTGCTAATGTAGTCACTGACAGTGCACACTCGCTCTCTCTCGCTCTCTCTCTCTCTCTCTCTCTCTCTACGCTCCGGTCCCACATAAATAAATAGCTTCAGAAGGATGTGGGAGAAGAGAGATGTTGCTGCCAGTGGAAAAAGAACAATGTTGAGGCAACTCTCCCCTGTTTATCTTCAGCGCATGCTTCCAGTCTGGGGATTACAGGCACGTTCCCTCTGGATTTCTTGCCCACTGAAGGATGCTCTGTTCTGACGGCGCTCCTGCCGTACACACATCGAGGACTACTGGACTTTTCTCACTGTTTCCACCTACTCGCCTGAGAGCCACTGATCTCACCAGTCGGAGGAGCCCATGGAGTCCGTCCCCGTGGTAGATGGTCCACTCCACATTTGTGCTTGGCGATAGATGTAAGAAACATTGGCAGCCCATCAACTCCATGGTTTTCTGACTTTATCAAGGCTGTGATTTTTGGCATCTGATAAAGAGGTAGGACTAGTTTTCCAGGCTTTTGACTGCACTTTTTGTACTTTCATTGCTCATGATGGTTCAGGAAATTTGCAATGTGGTATTTTGGATTTTTTTTGTTTTTCTGATGCAACATGAAATTTAATGTATTAGATTTAAAGCTAAAGTTTGAATGCAATTTGTTATGATACTATCCACCTCTCATTATTAAGATGACTCTAAAATGAAGGTCCTAACCACCAAAATTTGCCTTTATTGTGTTAGATGAGACTTAAAGATGTGCAGGAACCCTCATTTGAGCTATATGTGTTGCTTTAAACTGTCCGAGCAGAAGCACATGGTGATATCGTGGACGCAGGTGATGTGATGCCTGCTAAGGTTGCTCATTACTCTGAGCCAAGAGACATCGGCTGAAACCAGTGTTGTTGCTCTGCCAAAACATCTCAGTCACACTCACAAATGCCAAACACGGCGTGGCATATTTCCCAAACACAATGGCAGGCTGTATATCTGCTTTCTGAAACAGAAAGATGTGTTGTGTGGCAGAATCTTTGTCTTCAGGGAGTTGTTGCTGCATTTCGATGATCTGGTTTAGTACTATTGTTGTCCACGATTTTTTGGTTTAGTGCCATTCAGCCTATATCCACTCTCTCCTATCTCTTCAAGCACCTTATAATATCATACTTCCTTGTTTCTCCAACTTAAAAAGGTGCTTCTGGTTGCCATACGGTCATTCTGGAGATCTTAAATGTGTACTTGGGGCCAAATGTGCCATTGAATAGTTTGTGGAAGGAGTCAGTTGTGCTGGAGATCTAATGAACACCTGAGGCCAGGTTGACGGTAGGGTTGGGTATCGTTTGAATTTGAACGATTCTGATTCAATTCGATTCCTTGTTTCGATTCCCGTTCTTAACGATTCTCGATTCCGATTCTTTTAAGAGGCAGGGTCAAAAAGCTAACCTTGCTATCCAACGGTCTTTCTGAAGGAAATACTCCTTCTGTCACAAATGTTGCATTTTGCAGAGATTTCGTTATTTTTAGAAAAGTGAAGCCACACTTTGGACCGCCGAGGTAAGCTACTCATGTTCGGCTCGCATGGTTATGCCAACACTTCCGGTAGACGCTTCTTCGTTGGTGTGGTTCAGCGGTTTCTTCGTTCCAGTCGCCCGACTGTGAATATCGAAACTAGGAATCGAAATTTTAACTTTTGAACGGATTCCGGGAAAATCAAAAGTTAGTCCCGGTTCCAGTTGATACTCGATTCTCGGTACCCAACCCTGAGTTGACGGACGGTCTGGTCAGGGGATGGAAATGTCCCTCTATATATTTGAACAGAATTAATTGTCAGAGAAAAGGAAATTAGCTGCTTTTCTCACCGGTTTTGGGACTGATCATAAGCCCAGCAATGATCCAATATGAAGTATAGATAAATATGACAAAACCATCATGTGTTTGCAACATTTGTGCATAGAACGTGTACTAAGAATAAAATTCTAAAATGTTCTTGGCATTACACCTTTCGTCATTTCTGAACTGCTTCGCTGTAAAAAATAACCGTGATTTTAACGGTAAAATACTGTAAAAATGCTACAGTGCAAAACTGTTAATCGATTTAACAGAAAGTTTCCGTAATATACACGGTAAATAACTGTGATATAATTTTACAGTAAAATACCGTTAAATTTACAGTTTTTGAAGGTGAAAAAGAACAAATCATTGTATAATTTACAGTGAAAAACCGTAAATTGACATTCCCACAATTCCCTGTGTGACACTTCACATTTTATGTATTTTTGTTGGAATACTATGGGTCCTCATAGTTTTATTGTTTTTTTTTCTAATCAGTTATGTACATTAGGGTCTTATGTTACATTTAATGTTGTTAAATTAATATTTATTGCATTTTTTTAATTTTATGTAATTTTATGTTACCATGATGGTATTTAATGTTTGTGTGAATGAGTTTGTGCAGCTTTTTTAAATAAGTATTACTTTATATAAGTATTCACTTGTGATGAGCAGTGATTGCTCATGTAACTCTCATCACTGCTGTGATGATTATTGGTTTTCAGTGTATTACAATGGTGTAAAACCGATATCAATACGTCAATAAGTTGGTAAATCAACATTTTATCAGAAAATAAAATACGGCTTATTGCTGTACATTTTAAGTTAAGACTGTAAAACCAATAACGTTCCTACCGTATTTTTAACGGTAAAGTTCTGGCAACCACAGCTGCCGTTTTTTTACCGTGAAATTTACGGTTTATTTTTTACAGTGCCAAATAGAAGTGAGAAGACACTTTTTTGGGGCTTATTTGTTTTGCATCAGACATCTTTGACATATTAGCAGTCATTTCTTGAGTCAAATGAATGCATAACTTAATCAAGTCGGATACAATTAAACTAAGAATCGCACAAATCAGTATAACATTCATACCAGCGGTATGTGATGAAAATAATAATAATGTGATGAAAACGTTCTGTAATGTGAATAGCCCTTGACATAACTTGAGATTTTGAAGGACAGACTTTGATAGTGAATCAAGACTAAATAGAAACACATAGAAAACAAGGATGGGAAATACATATTAAAATATAGATATTTAGACCTTAAAGTAACATTATTTATCAGTGAAATACAACAGTTCATCTGCACTTTAATAAGTTATGGCAAATGCATTCTGACCATTCTTCATCCGTATTTTCATGCTGAAATGAACATTGTAAATTTTCCTAAAATATCACAAGGCATATTTAACTTTTAGAGAGAGAACTAGTAACGATTTGAGAAAAGGATAGCCAGCAAACTAATTTAGGTTCTGGCAACATTCTGGGATTGTTAGTTTTGGTTCCCAGAACATTCCTAAAAGTTTCCCTTAAGGTTAAGGGAACATTCCCGGAACATTCTCCTTACGTTATAAAAATATAACCTAAAAATAACCTACATGGAACGCTCCTATAACGTGGGACCCTCATGGGACCATTCGGGAACGTTAGGGAACATTCTGTGTTTGCTGGGATAGTTCACCCAAAACTCATCTTTATGAAGTTGTTCCAAGCCATATTTCTTCTGTGGAACACAAATAAAGATATTTTATACATATTTAATCATTAAAAGAAACCCCGCAGCGTTTTATTTCTCAAAAATATATTCTGTTACTTTTATCAAATGTTACAATTATCCCTGTTGTCCCCTAAGGCCCAGCTATACATTGCAGTCCCTTTAACTTGTGTGAAATGAGTTCCTGCTGAAATCCCTTATATTAGCCTCAGTGCCACACAGCTCATCTGTGCACGGCTTCTATAGCGATTATTAATTCTGTTTGGGTGGGAGGCATGTATATCAACAGCAGACTCCACAGAGACAGGAAACGGGAGGATTATTTTTGCACTCTAATTAGTCTACTACAAGCTCCAACTTAATTGGGTGGCCCCTAGTTTGCATTTGATGTGTTGGGAAATTAAGAAAAAAAATGGCTAAAAGGAGGGTGAGATGAAATGTAAAAAAACGAAACAATCCGTCATCATTCTTTTGAAGTGGTTCGTGAAAGGCAGGTTGTGAAGTAAAAGCTGGGTCTGTGCACTTTAAATCAAGAATAAATCTGTAATCTGAGCCTGACAGGACCATGATGCATTAGAAATGAGGACATATTTGGGATGCTCAGAAATGTGTAATGAATTTGGTTGCTGTCATTTACGCTTCGATTCAGCTGAACGCACGTGTGTGTGTTATTGTTTAATTTTTGCAAGCTCTTGTACTCTGTAGTGTCATGCTGATGCATTTAGATAGGTATTCGAGCTTTCTAGAGCTGATGCACTACATAAACTTGGTTTTCTTTTCAAATATTTATCAGCCTCCATCTCTCATTCAGTAAAAAAACAGTGGTATAGTCCCCGGACACCTATAAATGTGGAACTGAGTTTAGTAGGTTTACACTTCAAACATGGAAAAATACATATATATATATATATATATATATATATATATATATATATATATATATATATATATATATATATATATAATTATATACAGTTCACACACATATAATATGCAAACACAAACTTTTATTTTGGATGTGATTAATCGCATTTGGATGTAATTGATATATATGTGTGTGTGTGTGTACATATACATATATGTGTGTGCATATGTGTACACACACGCACATATATATATATATATATATATATATATATATATATATATATATATATAAATACACACACATGCTTGTATATATTTAAGAAATATTTTCATGTATATACTGTATATAGATTTATATATAATTTATATTATATCTAAATATAAATATTTTATATGTACATTTTTTTTTCTTAAATATACATGCATGTGTGTGTGTATATATATATATATATATATATATATACACAAAATAATTATTCACAGTGCACACACATATATTATGTAAACATATATAAATGCAATATAAATGCAATATATATATATATATATATATATATATATATATATATATATATTTTTTTTTTTTTTTGAGTGTAAGGGGGAAATCAAAAAGCAACAATTACTATTGCTCCTGATCCAATTATATTGGTTACATATGTTCTATCCGTTGTAAAATATGCAACCTTGAATTCATAAAGTGTATTTGGCCATTCAAATATGTTATATTAATAATAAAACAATAAAACCCGACAGTGAAACATTACTTGCACTTACTGTATTACCTGTCAAATATTCTAGAGATTGAAAGGCCAGTGGAGAGTCCTGTTCTATAAATCCCTTCTCACCCGAACCTCAAATTGATACTGTCACCCTTCACATGAGCTCTTATGTTTGTCTTGGGATTTATTCAGGAGAGAGACTTTGACACATCAGTCCCCCAAAGCGGAGAGGAATGCGAATCCATTTTGACAGTCAAAACTGCCACATTTGTCTATTAAAATGCCTCTACTTCCTGTGAAAAGAAGTCCTCCCGTTCTCTGTTTGGTTATTAAAATCCGTTATCTCGCACAAAGCTGTCCAGCTGCTCCACATGGGAGAATCGAAACCTGTGTCAACCTCCCCGTCTGTGTCACAGAGATGCTTGTACCTTTCGGGGAGGCGCCACATGAGGAATCAGCAGAGACCGTGTGGGTGCAAACGCCTTCATTATTTGATTGCCATCTTATGTGTAAGGCCTGCAGGATTCTCAGCCATAATAAATGCGGCACGTATAGATAAAAGTGCACAATAACTCTGCGTATCGTTTTGATGCAGACCCGCACAGCTGCGCGACTGAAATCGGGAGCTCCGGGACTCAGCTTAAGGGCGATCCTCCGTGACTGACACATAATGTAGAATGAGGGTCACCTTATTATACCGCCGACATCTGCTAGCCTCCAACTGCAGGGTTTGCTGCATGGGGAAATGCTGCAAATGAGACAGGGGAGTTTGTAGGGGTCTCTCCACCTCAATTAAGGTTTCAACCACCCTCGAGGGAAGACAAAACAAAAGCTTGGAGAATCCTAAGGGTGTTAAACTAACAAAATAGGTACAACATCACACTAAAAAGGTTTGGTTAACTGTATTAGGGAAACTAAAACACAGGAAACAAGCCTTGATTGATTAAGCCCTGAGAATTAACTAGGCTATAGAAGATCCTTTTAAAAAGGTATTTTCTAATATAAATCATTTTTATTATATTAATTTAATATAATATACATTATTTATATTTAACCCTTTACCTGTCACCCCCCTTTTGTGATAATTGACATTAAAAAGTTTGGTCTTGTTTTAAAGAAAACAATCAGCAGATTATTACTGAAGTGAAAGCACTTCAGAGTAATAATTTACAGTAAAATTATACAGTACAGTATAAAATTACCATAAATTAAAAGCTATAAGCTAGCTAACCAAGTTGTGTTCCAAATTTAAAGTTGATATCACAAAAATTGAATTTCTCATGAGATTTTGCTTTGGCGTTATACCAAAAATAGCCACCGGGTGCCATTGAATTCCATTGGATTTAATTGTATGCATTCTGCCATAACAAATTAATAAATTTCTATCCAAATATCACTTTTAATAATAATAATAATAATAATACATTTTATTTCAGGGCGCCTTTCAAGACACCAAGGACGCCTTACAGAGAAAAATTAAAACAGAACATTAAAACTAGACAACAGTAATATCAATATAAAATCAAATTAATAAGTACAGTAAACATAAAATAAATGAATTCCCAATGAAAATCTATGTAGAATAAGCTAGTCTAAACAGATGAGTTTTAATTGAGGAAGAGAGTCTAACTGACGAATGTGAAATGGGAGAGAATTCCACAGACATGGTGCAGAACGGCTGAAGGCTCTAGCCCCCATGGTGCTCATTCTGAATGTTGGAACAGATAAAATACCAGCAGTGGAGGGACAAAGTGTTCGAGAAGGATCGTATGGAAGAAGCAGATCAGAGAGGTATGAGGGGGCCAGATCATGGAGAGCTTTGAAGGTTAACAGAAGAACTTTGAAATTAGATACGGTAAGGAACAGGAAGCCAGTCGAGCTGAATAAAAGTGGTGTGATGTGGTCGGTTGATCTTGTGAGTATGTTGAGATATCATCGACGTAGCAGTGAAAATCCCAAAGTGACGGAGAATGTTGCCAAGAGGTAGTATGTAGATGAAAAAGAGCAGTGGTCCCAGCACTGAGCCCTGAGGAACACCATGTTTGACTGTAGATTTTTTGATGCGACATTTTTCCCTGAATGAACTGTTTTCTATTTTGTAGATATGACCTGAACAAGTCTAGTGCATTGTTCGTGATCCCAATGGCAGCCAGACGTTCCAACATAATTTTGTGGGAGATGTTATCAAATGCAGCAGTGAGGTCGAGTAGAATTAAGATAGTTAAAAGGCCATTTTCAGCAGCAAGTAAGAGATCATTTGTGATTTTTACCAGGGCTGTTTCAGTGCTATGGTTGTGGCAAAAACCAGACTGAAAAGGTTCGTAGAGATTATTGTTGTGTAGGTGAGCGTGAAGTTGAGTTGCTTTGGTCTGTTCCAGAAGTTTGGTGATAAATGGAAGGTTGGAAATGGGCCTATAGTTGTTATGGTCATTAGTATCCAAACTTTTGTCACTTAATATGGAACCTTGAGACTCAGACCTTTCTGACAATATGTGTTTTGTCAAGATTAGAAAAGGTTTTGATAATTAATTATAAAAGATGATGCCCAAAAGGGGAGGGGCCTAATACAAAGATACTGTTTCTATGGTAACGCAATGTCCAAATTTCAAAACGGTTTTCACAGGGTGAATTCTTAGTTCGTAAGCTTTCAAATGATACCTAATTTATGATAACTACTAAAATATGTGATATAATATATATATATATATATATATATATATATATATATATATTATACTTTTTAGAGGACTTCTTACCTTACTTTTTAAAATATAATTTTATGTTTTTATTGACAAATACTAATTATGGTTTGTGAACTTTTAGCACTAAAAAGCAAAGTTTTAAATATTAAAAGTGTGTGCGTTGACTTTTGTGACAAAGGTCAGAAACTCCAGTAATGACGTCGATTTTATTTTTTGTGAAGCACACTCATAAATTAATATATTACTGTACATTCAGAATTTGTACGAAAGCAGCGCCTGAAATATCTATTTAGGAGTCTTAGACCTTTCCAATGATATATAGTTTGTCATGACTAAATTAGGATTTAATAGTAATGTAGTGAAGTAAATTTAGGTTGCCCGTATACAGGCAAGTGACCGTTAAGGGGTTAAAAATGTAGACAATAATCGCGGTTTTAAGAGTAAAAGACTGTAAAAAATTGTGCAAAACAGTTGCAAAACTGTTAATTGGTTAACAAAGCTTCCGTACCATATACGGTAAATAACGGTAATGTCATGGTACATATAATGTAATTTTACTGTAAAATACAGTTACATTTACAGTTTTTGAAAGTGAAAATGAACAACTCCTCGTATAATTTACAATTATTTAAGTTAAGTGTGTAAAACCAATAACGCTTGCTACTGTATTTTTGATGGTAAAGTTCTGGCAACCACAGCTACCATTTTTTCCCCTGTAAAAATTATGGTTTTATTTTTTTACAGTGTTTATAATGTTTTTGTACATTTCAGTTGCATGCACACACACGCCACTTTCTTTATAATGAGCTGATGGGAGCCTCTTGTTAATACACAAATAATCAAGGGTTTATGCTCATTTTCAAGTGTGTTAATGTAAGCAGATGGATTATGGATAATATTGTCTGCGTGAGTGATGGTCATATTTACCTGCTTTATGGTCGGCTGCATTGACTAATGAGCTTCTGGAGTTAGATTTCTTTAACCCTTTATTCTGCACACTGAACGTTGGAGAGATTTAACATTCGAACAATGCTGTGTTTTGCTTCACTAACGCTATTGTCATCAGCAGTGTATGTGCAAATGCAAAATCTGAATTCAAACCATCAATGTTGCACCAATTTTATTAGGTCAAATAAGTAGCATTTTTATTTTACCAATTATACTGCAGGGCTGTTTAATGCTTGATTCTGATTGGTTGATGAACTGTCGCAATTAGTATTTCCACAAACGCAGGTCTTGATTACATCACAGTTATTTTACAGTATTTGAAGGCCTCACAGCCTTACAACTGCAAATGAACCAAAACTGATAAGACGCTGACTAAGCAAATAAATATGGCAAACTATCTCCATGTTTTCCGTTCAAAATTATGTTTTATCTATGCAAAGCACACTCTCTTTCTACGGTTATCTCTTCCATACAAATTCAATTCAAAATCTTTTGAAACACTGGATTCCCCATGTCAATAAAAACCAGTCCGTTCAAACTCTCTGCAGGAGTTTTAAAATATATTGTAATGTTATGCTACAGTCAAATAGAATATTTTTTAATTGAACATAAGCTTTAAATATGCATGTGTCCTCATGCCATGATCCATGATGGGTATTGGTTGCACTATAGTATTTTGCATGTGCTGAGCATTGGATTGCAAAATCTGTATATTAAAATGACAATAAATAAATAAATAAATAAATAAATAAATAAGTAAATAAATATAAATATATATATATATATATATATATATATATATATATATATATATATATATATATATATATATATATATATATATATATATATATATATATATATATATATATAATTTATTTATTTATTTTTACTCAAATACTCCATTTTGACCAGGTGGAACCTGGATATTCTGATTTAATGAAATGTGATTGCATGTCAAGCTTCAGAATCACTAGTTTTGGCTGTCAAATAAATAGCCACATCTCTATATATGCTTGCATGACTTTGATCTCCACACCGTTTGTCTATATAATTTGGGAATGTCTGAAACGTATTGGAGTGACTGCTGTCTTGTACACTCACATAGACCCAAATCAATGTTCGTCTGCACCTTCAGCCTCAGGTGTCCTGTTTAACTGCTAAAGCCTGTCAGATTTGTTGCTGAGAGGTTTTTTTTCTTCAACCAGAGTAAATGTGTGCTAGCCAAATCTATAAATAACACATCTGAAATACAGAGTAGCAACATTGATTGCAAAAGTCTTCCTACTGCAGCTGGGCTGAGTAAGGAAGCTGCCAATTTTTCCACATTACAATGACACTCAGTCAGACGTCTGCACTGAGGTTGATGCAGCTTTGCTTAAAGAACACAGAACAGATGCAAATGGCCTTTACCCCTGGGACAAAACATCTGAAGAGCACTTAAATTGCCGTTAATAATCCACTTTACTTCTGCAACCTGATGTTTTATCCATCTGATGGATAAAATCCATCTTATAAGTAACACTTCTTACAATCCAGACATTTTCAAATGGATAAAACATCAGGTTGCAGAAGTAAAGTGGATTATTAACTGCATAGATATACTGTAGTGGTAAAACTGGGAAGCAACTGGAAGAAAGAGCTACTCTCTGAGAGAACAAAGGACATTTAAGGTCCAGTTTTTCATGTATTTTTTGAAGTTTTGATTGTGTTTACAGTGTGTAATATAACACGTGTTCATGTTTCACGTGTATTTTTCACACTATTTACTTATCTGTAACGGGCCGACGACTTCCTTGCTCTGATGAAGCTCCTTCAGAAATATGAACGAGTTCTGGATTGGGCCAGCCGGTTCCTGTGTTGCTGATTGGACAGCAGGTTATCGCACGTTGCCCGGAAAGATCACGCCTCTTATCATAGATTGGAGACGACATGCGCTGATTGTTATTGTAAAATATCATATTACCATCTCTATGAATCAGACCTCGAAGAACATAGAATAAGAGACTCGATTAGAACTTGGTTCAAATACGACTTCTGCACGATTTTTCATATTAAGTAATCGTCTATACTTTTAATTGGTTAAATTGTAACGTTAAATGTTACAAACTGTTATAAAAGTCCATCTGTTGAATTAACGAAGGTGTTGTTGAATTTTTAAAATAAGTCCATTGTTTATTCTACCTTAGTTACACGTGTGCATGAGTTTTGATTAATAATGTATGTTTTATAGGTATTCCTGTGGGCGGAGACTAGTCAAAAATCGGTTTTAATTACGTAATTAAAAAAGGAAGTAGAGGATGTAGTCCAAACCGGGCGTTCGCTGTTTGCTTTGAAAGGGACTTCTGTTAAATACAATTTCTCACTAGGCATTGAACTTGAGTTGATAATAATAATATTTGAGTTGATAATTTCGTGAATAACTGCAAAAAAAAAAAAAAAACTACGAACTGCAGCTTTAAATTAATTATTTTCTAAAGATCTTTGTTCGTGTTCATCTGAAGAAAGAAAGTAGATAATGAAATTAGATTAAATTTTTTTTTTACCATACAACACTTTTTTACGTTTAATATATATTATATATACATATACAGTAAAGGCTATGCCATGTGCTACATTTCCCACTGACAAATCAGTCTTCCCATGAATAGCTGTGACCGATTGACCGCTGGGAATGCTTTAACTTCACACATGAGCGAATGACATTTCTGCACAAACCCAGAACATCAATGGGCTGACACGTATTCCTTGTGTCCGTCCCGAAGGTGTTCCAACACTCACTTTACGATGTCCTGCCCTATCACACAAACACATCTAGCCAAGATCCTCGCCCCCCAGGGTCTTCTCAGCCTAATGGAATGTAGTCTTCTCACACAGCAGCGCACTCACAGAGCAATTACCGCCCACAGATTCATTTAAGGCCGGCCGCGAGCTCTGGCGGTGGACGTGAGGCCGGCTCTGACAGCCAACAGACAGCACATTCACCCTTCATCAGCCTCACTGTACAATATCCCCCACAGGAAATGATCATTTCAGTCAGAAATAACAATAAGGACTGTATCAGAGACCGGATGGACGTCACTGCATTGTCCTCGGCTGAAGAAATATGTTTGGCAGGGAGCACAAGGCGCTTTTTAGCCAATTTGAGGCTGTTTGGAGCCAGCTGGCAGGTTGAGTGTTGAGCTCTTTCGTTTGTCTTGCTCCTTCTTTGTCGAGCCACTGATTCTGAACAAACAGATCATCTGGGCCGTAGCACAATGCTTCTCCAATGAGCACAACATGAAAGGTGGGAAAGAGGGAGAATTCGGGTTGAAAACGACTCACCTTGAGTGTCTTAGAAGAGACAGACAAACTCCCCTGTCATTGGTGCTTTTTAAAGTCATTGGATTCTTAACTGGGCTGTCAGTGTTTTTATCATTTATCATCCGGAAAAAGAACTCTGAAAGTGATTTCAACAATATTTGGTTAAACTTTACTTTAAGATGTAGTTATTATTTATTTTTTTAACTATGTTTTTATTGAATTTTTCTTATACACAAAAAAAATAAAAGAAAAAGAATGAAAGAAAAAAAATAATTAAAAATAATAATAATCAGTAAAAAAATAAAAAATACACAAGCCCTTGACAGCACTTCAAAGAATACACCGCATACAGTACACCATCTGCATCAATCAAAAATTAACATATATCAAGTCTATTTATTTCCAGCAAATTTTTAATTAATGCCCACTTCTGTTTGAAAAATGTCAGATTCAAACTGCATAATTATTTATTTAAGTACTGACTGTAGTAATAAAAACAACTACTAGTTTGGCAAGCCGCTTTAACTTTTATTCATTTCCAGGATATGATTTCTGATATCAAAAAATGTGTAGCAAAAAATGTATATCAAAATGTGTAAATTGTTATCAACAATTTAATTGCTGATATCTGTAATTGTATTTTCACCCATTGGCTGCTGATATCAAGAATTGATATTTTACTAGTAGAAATATAATTTTTGATATCAATAATTACATTGTTACTAGTAAAAATGTGAATTCCTGATATCAATAATTAAATTGTCACTAGTTGAAATGTCTATTATTGATATCAACAATTCAATTGTTACTAGTAAAAATTATCATTTTTGATATCTGAAAATGTATTTCTGATATCAATATTATTTCAGATATCTAAACTGGCTTTCTTACTAGTAACATTCACATTCATGATATCAGAAATTAAACATTGTCACTAAAATTTAATTATTGATATTCAAAAATGAACATTGTTAACTAGTAGCAATTCAATTGTGGATATCAAGAATAGACATTTCAGCTAGTAACAATTAAATTATTGATATATATATAATAATTGTATTTCTGATTTGTGAAATTGTAATATCAACTAGTAAGAAATTATTCTTGATATCAACAATTGGTTTTGAATGGCAGCCTATGGTGACATTTCACTAGTGAAAATACAATTGTGGATATTAAGAATTCATATCCTGGAAATTAATAAAAGCTAAAACGGCTTGCTATACTACATGATTTGGTTGAAGGTTGGATGTAATTATGCTTGATTTACTGGTAAATAAATGGAACATATGTAACAATGACACTAAAATACTATGTTTATTTTACATAGTATTGTTACATGTAGATACCATAGTAAACAAGTATATATTTGCTATAGTAAATAGCACTTTATTTTACAGCCTTTTTTCAACATACTATGTACTTTTTAGAGTAATTGCAATAAGTAGCAATACTAAACTGCACACTTAAGCCACTAAATTTGACCACGCTCATGCTCTTTCGAACCTCTTTTATAAACCCTGCCCTAAGCCAACCCAATGTTGAAAACCTGGACAAGAAAAAAGAGAGCGTTTCTAATTGTCTAGTTTTCATTTGGATATTCTCTATCATAGAGCCCATCACTGTTAGGAATACAGGTATAATGTCCACAGTCCCCTATTTCAGTGATATCTGTCATCACGTAGGGACATTTCATGTGTGGTATAAAGAAATCACTCACAGCATCTTCAGGTAATGCATTAGTATAATGCAAGATGTGCTGCGGGAGTGTAATTCAATATTGCAGAGACACATATACCAGGGTGCCTTGACAACCACGTTGTATTAGGCCTTTCTCATCTGGATAATTATGTAACAATGCAATGAATAGGTCTGAGCATATTCATAATTACACCGTGTAGCCTAAGACTTGTAAATTTCCCTTGTAAGCACCCTGATGTCTGAGGATTACTAATTCAGCCTGATGTTTCTTTTCCTTTTCATTGCTTATTGATTTCAAATTCATGACTCCGAAATTAAAGAACGTGTGCCTTTGAGTCCAATTAAACAAGCCTGCATGGTCCTGGAAGAAATGATTATGGCAAATAAGAGCATTTTCATGGGATCGGTGTATAGCAGTCGTATCACCTCTGGAGGATAATGCAGGAAAGGAAAGCCATAAACACTCTTCTGAGTGGAAGATCGAGTGGCTGCATAATAATCACACAGTTGCTTTGAGAGACTAGCTGAAAAGCCATAAAATATACACACACAGAAGAGGCACAGGGTTTTTATTATTATATGAACTGACAAATTGCCTATTCTTGTATCTTTAAGTATATTGCTATTTTTTTGCTTGTTTGTTTCTTTCTTTTCCTTTTTTTCAAGTGCATATAGTGTATATAGTGCATCATTTGGGACACAGCTTGTGTATACTCTTACTGTTATACACAACGTACTGTTTTTCGCATAGGGTGACTTTTGGGACACTTTCTACCCCTCTGTGTTATAAGGACGTGTTTAATTTCGGATGCAGTCGTTGTCTTATTTGAAGGCACCCAGTTTTGTAGGACTGACATTCATTACCTTTTGTGGTTACACTTTACTTGAAGGGGTGTTCATAAGACTAACATGACACCTTCATAATCATGACATGACATGTTATGAATTTAAAGGAAGTTTGTGACAACTGTCATTAAGTGTCATTCGCTCAGTTATGAGATTTTGTAATGCAAATATGACATTGTTTGAGCTGTCTTTGACACCTTGACATAAACCAATACATCATAACCTGTCAGTGTCGTTGTCATGACAACCTGGCATTACTAAGACAACACAACCTGTCATAAACATGACATAGCAGATTAATGATCAAACTTAAGAAGCAGTGCACCTATAGCTCTTTCAACATTGGCTGTCATGAACCCATTATAACTTTTTATAATGTAAACCACATGACAGTTTAACTTAATTTAATGTCCAGTTGTCATGACAACGACACTGACAGGTTATGATGTATTGGTGCATGACAAGGTGTCATAACAAAGACATCTTAATGTCATATTTGCATTCAAAATGTCATTATTGAGCGAATCGACACTTAATGACCGTTGCTCATAAACATAGCATAAACCCTTCTTTATATTAGTATCACATGTCATGAGTATGAAGGTGTCATGTTAGTCCCCTTCAAGTGAAGTGTTACCTAGTCTTTCCAGTTTAGTGTAGTTTTTGTCACTATATCATTGATAGTTAATATATTTTTTTCAGTTTACTTGCTTTATATTTTAGATTGATGGTAATAAATGTCCACTGTGAATATGCCATTTACTATTTAGTTGGAATTTCATGTTCAATGCATGTAGGTTAAGGGTTTCCAAATTTAGTTTAGTTTTATTTTAATTTAGTTGTATTTTTTATTACTATTCTACATTACATGTATAAAATATAACACAAATCGAGTTGGGGTTATGCTTAAAATAAGAAAAAATAACTTAATTCTATAATATTCTTATAAAACAAAACCTAATTTATTAATGCAGTTTTGCTTCAGGTTTTCAGATTGTCAAATTTATCTTGCTTTAAGCATGTTTTATATTTTCTCTTGGAGAAAAGACACACACACACAAAAAAAAAGATTAAAGAAAATTGCTTGCAAAAATATTGATTGCAGTGTAAAATCCGAGATGTTGGTGTATGAAATCGTCCGGTGTTTGGTGTTGTTCTGCAGGTTTCAGGTATGACGAACCCCAGAGGCTGTGAGGATCTTTCTTTTCTGAATTATGTTGTCACGTTTTGAAAACGATGTTTTTCTTTTATCCGTGATGTGCTTTCACAGCCTCCGTCTCTGTTTTTCTGGCTCTTGGCCTAAGCCTTTTGATTTCTTCTCATCTCCCTCCCTGTTCTTCGTTTTACTCTCTTCTGTATTCTCTCTATCTCGAAGGTCTTGTCTCTGTGAAGGATACCCTCTGTCCTCTGTCTAATTTGGTTTTTGTCTTCTTCACCTCGGCTCTGGCATCGGGTCTGAAGGACCTCAGCTCAGGAAAATGACTTGCATTCCATTGCAAATCTTTTATCCTACGATGCTATGGGGATTTTACAATATTAGATTTACTGAAATGATGATTTATGCATCTCAGTCAAATTCTGTATGTATTGTACATACTATAATGTTGTTAAGCAATGATTCTTCACTGCATGGTTTTGATTCACGAGCCAGATTTAAACCAACACCGGACTGAAACTGTGAAAAGGAACACAAATGCAATTAAACATGAAAGTATTGTTATATTACCATCCAAGCCAATCAATGTGCAAAATGATTATATATTATATCAAATCATATGATATATGAAATTATACACCACATGACATTTTAAAATCTTGCCTTGTCATAAAATTAATATTAATAAAATATTACTTTAAAGTACTTCTACTTGTCATTAAAAATACATTTTATTTATTATTATCTTCTCTTTTTGTTATTTTATTTTTCAATAATTTACAGTTTTTTAATTATGCTTTCAAGGTGTCAAGGCATCTGAATATGCTTTCAGAGGAGATCAGACAAATGAATAATGATGACATATCATCAGAGCAAGCAGAAAGGAGTGATTTAATAAGCTTGGCTTAATGGATATGTTACGTTTGATCTGTGAGGAAAAGTAATTTTTTTGGCCGTTTATTTGCACGACAACAGTGTTTTGGGAGTTTGAAAATGCAAACTTTTGAAAACGTATTTCAAAGTTCAAGTTTTTAAAAATGATATAGTTTTAATCTCCATGTAAACCACAAAAATGGCACATTTGTGAAATTTAACATCATACGTGTGCGTATTGCATGTTCAGCCGATATGCACGTAGTGGTTCTTTACTAAATGTTAAAAGCGTCACTATATGACGCCCTCAGGATGAGAGCGCGTTGGAATATCACAGACTTTTTAGTCATTTTTGTGGATCAGTGTGAACGGGAATCGTTTTCACAACATCTGTATATGAAAAACACATGAAAAACTTTTCCATCGTACATCGTTGTCTGGTAAACGTAACACTCTGAAGAAAAGGTTCTATATAGAACCTTAAAAGGTTCTAAAGCGCTACGTATTTGGAACCCCTAAAATCTAATGCATGAATGATCACAAAATTCAAGATATGGGGTTAAAAAAAGTAATTAATCAATATCACACGAAGAGTGCCATTTTAGTTTTTATCCTCCAAAAATCAGCATGATTAAAATGTGATATTAAGTTCTACAACAGTTTAATAAAACATAATTTAATTAAATCTGCAAAATGCTGCAGAATAATGTAATATATTAATGAATTATAGCCTATAAAGAACCTTTGTGCCAAAAGGGTTCTTTCTTGTCATTATCATCATTTTTGTGCATAAAAGGTCCTTTGCAGTTGAATAAAGAACCCTATGCTACATATATAGAACCCTTTTTTCTAAGAGTGTACTCTTTTTTTATTTTATTTATTTATTTTTATTTTTTTATTGACGTTGCAAACATAAATACCCATTTGGTCATATTTTACAACATATTTGTCATTGTCTTACATGATTATTTTTCTCCAAACCGAAATCAATAAAAAAACAAAATTAATAACAGAACAAAAAAAAAAAAAAAAGAAAAAAAAAACATGGTAGCAAGAACAAAAAAAAAAAAAAAAAACAGGGGAGTGCCTCAGGTATTATGTTTCAGACAAAGTCTGATCTTATTGTTCAAATAAATTTCAAGAATCCATTCCACAACCTCTTGATTTTATCCATTTCAAGTCTACAAGTGGAAGTCAGTTTCTCCAGAACATATATATCATGCATCACATCAACCTAATTTTAAGAGTGTACTCTTTGTCTGCCCAGACAGAACAGAGCAAAAGTGTCCAGCTTTTAGTTGAAAATGATTTTGTGTAAACAGTCCCTTAGTTTGTTAGTATTAAAACATCTACTCCACATAGATTCTCCTTTTTTTCACCCTTTGCTGAATCCAACCTGTGATATAAGGATATTAGGACATCATCAATCAAAGATGTCAGGTCTGATACCGCAGGAGAAGATTTATCAGGATATTTGTGTTATCCCACTCCTGACCTGTAACATAGAAAGAGCCATTCCCTTCAACAAGACACTTGATTGACTCTCCCATATCCCAGAATGCAGTGTGTTAATGAGCGTGAAAGTCATGATAAGGGCAGATGGGATTTAAAACCGACCGCCCGGTTCACACAGGTGTGCTAAACACACCCATTGTGCCCAGTTACCATATAATTAGAAGTCCCCAGTCCCCTTTCCCCTGTAATGTCACGCTGGCTTTTATTTGGCACCCATCTTCCCTCGGAGAGAAGAGAAGAGAAAAGAAGAGAAGAGAGAAAACAAGTGGATGAAGTGGAAAAAAAAAAGATATGTGTAAGATAATTGAGGATAGTGTTGAAGAAAATACAAACCCCAGCAATTGAGAGGGAGGGAAAACACATTTCTGTAACGTTTGTGTGTCAGCTCTACTTTAGATTTATTTGATGGTATTCTCCTGCCTGTCTTTAGTTAATTGGAAGTTTGCTGGTGTTCTCATGGAGCGAGTGAAGAAAGAAAACACATTTTAGCAAAGGCTGACAGAATAGACAATGTGGAAGAAGAACAAATGCTGTCAAGGAGATGACGTTATTTTTGCATGCACACCTGTGAATGCCATACATCATTTAGCATTTCAGTTCAGGTCTTTACATATGTTAATGTTCACTTGCTCACACAGCTAACCATGTGCAGAGATGTTCCGGCTGTGCTTTGGGCTTAACGTGATTTGCAGTACAACATATTCCTGGAACAACATTTCTTTCATTTCAGCTTCCTCTGATTTGAGGGTTAAAACGCTGATTTGATTTTCTGTATTTTTGTATTATATCTTTATGCTGAATATCCAGCCCAGTCTGACGATATACTTACTGACGCTTTTGACATTTCGTCTACATCCAACGCACATGGCACCCTTTAGCGTCAATATGAGACGCAGATATATATGGGCCAGAAGGCGCCTCCTAGTGGTCAACCCTAACACTACCCCAGACCTAAACCTACCCATAACCGAAGTGTGTTATATTGACCCTAAAGGGTGCCATGTGCGTCGGATTTAGACAAAATGTCAAAAGCGTCACTATATGACGCCCTGAGAATGAGAACGAGTTGGAATTTCGCAAAATGCTCATTGGAAAAAAACGTGCTCAATATAATAGTACATATTATTCACTGCAGTTTCCAGTTGAAATGAACACTAGAGGCAGTAAAACAACAAATTTTTTTTCCTTTTCACACAAATTATGATTGCAGAAGCAGATTATTGATTGAACAAGATTTGTAAACTAATACATTTTGGTTTAGCATGACAATCTCCTATATATATATCTGTTCTGATGTCACCTGGTACGAGTACTGTGAGAAACAAGACACGATAAAAGAGCTCAAAGACTTGGCATGGTTGCTTCAGCAAATGCATTTCTGTCTCATCGTTTGCTCTTGTTAAAGGAGTAGTTCAATTTTAAAAAAAAAACTTTTGCTGAAAATTTACTCACCCCCATGTCATCCAAGATATCCATGTCTTTCTTTCTTCAGTCGGAAAGAAATTAAGGTTTTGATGAAAACATTCCAAGATTTTCTCTATATAATGGACTTCAATGGGGTCCAAACGGTTCAAGATCCAAATGAGAGTTTCAGTGCAAACTGTTCAAAGGGCTTTAAACGATTCCAGACGATGAATAAGGGTCTTATCTAGGACCCTTCGAATTTTGACTCAGAAAAAGATTTGTTCATTTTGAAGTTCGAACAGGAGAGTCACGAATGCGCGTCACAGAACAGAGCAAGGCGAGCATTTGAGCTAATAAAACTTAAACTTTTTTATTTATTTTTTAAATGAGTGATCGTTTCGCTTGATAAGACCATTATTCATCGTCTGAAATCGTTCAAAGCCCTTTGAACAGTTTGCACTGAAACTCTCATTTGGACCTCTGAACTGTTTGGACCCCATTGAAGTCCATTATGGAGAAAATCCTGGAATGTTTTCATGGACATCTTATTAGTAAATTATCAGCAAAAGTTTTTTTTTTTAAGTGAACTACTCCTTTAACACTATCAGTTGGGTTTTGGGGTAGGGTTTAAGTGTAGGTTTCAGAGCATAATCAAGTGTTGACCTCTAAGCACCACTCACTGGGCATTTCATTTTTTAAAGTCAGACATATACTGGTATGATACTGCATGGGAAGATGTTATTGGGCATCATCTAGATGAACCAGATTCCCTCATGTCTCATAGGATGACCTCCTGTCCCACATCATGCAGGACATCAGCAGTGTCCCGTGTTTACATGGTCTGCATTCTTCCCTGAACTAACAATACAACAATGAGTCTATAATACAAAAAATGTGATTGCCATTTTAAAATCCATTTGCACAGCCATTATGTTGTAGCTAGAGCAATAAAATAATCAACCAATGCATTCAAAGTTTTTTTGTTTTTCTCGCTGATGATGAATGTGAATGGAGCAAATTGTGGAAAACACACACCAGCCATGGACATCTTCTAGAAAACATCCCGATTAAACCGTCAAAGATCCATCAAAAAATAGTTCAAGATGCACTGAATCCGGATTCACTGTTTTGCATGCTAAAGGGAAATAAACTACTAATTTTAGCATAAAATGTGATCTACTATCCCAATTTTCAGTCCATTATATTTTTTAGACCGAATAGGTCCTGTTGTGTAAATCACACTGAGCATGAGCAAATTGAGTGCCAGACACAATTAACAAAGCTCATTTGATGATTTAAAACAATGTGACTGCTTTCCAGCGAATGCACATCAATATTTACTACATTTATCTCTCACGCACATGTCCCACAAAATCACATCTACGGTCCTGCAAACGAGAAATAATCGTGTGGTCACCCTTTCAAACCTCTTTTACTTTCTTTGCACTGTGGAAAACAAATTAAGATATTTTGAAGAATGTCTAAGGATTTCTTCCCCTCATACAATAAAGTTAATTGGAATCCAGATTTGTGAAGCATTTATTTAGATAAGGCATGATTCCAATTGTTGAACAAATATGGTGCTTAATGAAATTGAAAAGGACAGATTGCTGCAACATTGTTTGTTGAAGCTAGCGATTAGTTTTCAGATTAATAACAAGGCATTTTTGGCTTCGCCGTAGCTGTGACTGAAATTAATGAACATTAGGTGCAAGGATATGCTATTGTAAGAAATCCCAGTAGTTGAGAATAGCTTTGCAATAATTGCAGACATCAAGGGTGCCTTTGAAGTGTTACATCAACAAATGACCAAACAAGATCCACCTGAGAAGGTCAAGATGTGCTTCCTGGATTCGGAAGGAGAAACACGGTCTTTGCATTAGTGAGCTGTCGTCTTCTCTGCTCAGAATGGACAAACACAGACGCTAAGTGCTCAGCGCTTCATCCGCTCACATTTATTCAGCAGGATTTAATCAATAATATCTGTGATGCTTAATAAAGAAGAGAAATATTAATGACTTTGACAAGCACTTTGAGGCTAAAATGAAGAAACTTCTGAGTTACAGTATAAGTTACTGTAAAAGTCAATAGCTTGACAGTAGGCCTATTGTTTCGACATTTTTTTTACTTAAATAGGCCTAAATAAATTTTAATGTAATATTTATTTTTAGCACAACAGCATAAGATACAACTTTTTGTCACAGTCGTATCTTTAGCTTTATAGTTTCGTTGTCATGTTCTGTTTGGTTGGTTATCACGTGCTGTCTCTGTTTTACCTGAGTTCCTTGGTTTCTATGGATACTAATCAGTTCTCACCTGTTCCTGGTTTCCGTTTATGATCATCTCAGCGTATTTAAGCTTTCTGTTCTCTCAGTCCACGTTTACACACACAATCAAGCGCCATCATATCTATGCCAAACCTATGGGCGGCAGTGTAGGGGTTAAGGATAAAGCCATGCAAGCCAATCAGAATCCTCAGAATCGACAAGAGAGAACCTAAAACCCCATTTCTCCCAGTTCACACGACAACACAACCGGCGTTTTCAGAAATCTCCACTTTGGCCGGAGTTTTTAGAAATAATCGTTTTCTGTGATAAAAAACAGGGTTTTCGTGTAAACGAGAGGCCAAATATCTGTGTTTTTTTCTTCGTGTGAACGGGGACTTAGGGGCCATTTACATAACATTGTTTTAAACTAAAAAAACGGAAGACGCATACGCACTGTAAACTGTATGTGTAAAACAGGCGTCCTTCTCAAGTATTAATTTGAGCTATAATGCACGTAGGGAATTTTAATACATTTTTCATGTCGATATGCAATGGTTAAATAGTGTTAAAACTAACTGTGACTCAGCGGCAAGCGAACCTAATTTTACCGCGGTCCGAAAGAGCCCCCTAGTGGTGATGAGCATTTTCGTTGCGTTGTGGCTTGATTTTGTTGTGAACTTATGTTTGCTTTTGAAATTTTTAGAATTTTTAAATTCTTTGTGTTGTGCACTACTGGGCCACCGTAGGAACTGGGATCGTTTTGATAACATTATCTGTACAAAGACAAAAATGTGTCTGTTTTTAGCACATCGTTGTCTTGTAAACGTACCCTTGTCCTGCGTTAACGCAAGTTGTGTTGTGTTCTGAGTATCTCAGTATTCATTAAAGTCTCCTCGTTTTGACGTTCTGCGTCACACATTTAGTTTTTTATGCTGGCATATATTTGTTCGTACATCATAAAACATAATAATTGTATTTTCTCGTTTTTTGCTGAAGTCCTCAATTCAGATTTGCTCATCTGGTTTATAATAATGTTGATCGGACTTCTTTTCTCTTTTTTTTTTTTTTTTTTGTCTTTGGAAGGCCATATGTTTGTTATGTAACAGAACACAGCTGTTCATGTCAATTTGCACAGCAATCTAATCACAAGCTGTGAATTATAAGGTACAGTGTGAGGCAAATTCTATAGTAGCCTAATTACAGATCACACTAGACTAGAGGCATCAAAGCAAATTTAAGACGTTCACTAGCAGTTTAGAATTTGCTTGACGGCTCTTTTTCTGACTTCTAAACTCAACATTTATAATTTTGTCATTTAATTTAAAATTGATTTATTAGCACCATTCGGTGTTTATCCCTTAGATCGCCAATAACTTTTGGCTTAAACTGGCCAATCACAGTTTATCCGAACTTGTGCATGAAGTGAATTTCAAAAAATGAGTGGCAAAGTCTTCATTCATGAATTGAAAGTTTCCCCGCATCTGTTTCATTAGTGAGTTTTCAGACAGATCGTGTTGCCAGTCAACAAAGCAAAGGCATTATATTACTGTCTCAGACCTGCGTGCTTTCCTGACAAGCAATTAACTGAAGGAATATTGTGTTGTTTGAATGGAAGTTGGGAGGTATTATGAAACAATGGCTCAAAAACACCCCTCATACATCTCACCTGTCAATCACGGCCCTGGCTGTTTGAATTATTACTTATGAATATGTATTGCACCGCTCTCCAGTCATGCCATTTAAACATTGATTGATAGAAAATAAATAATCATAGTTCTGTTTGAGTTAGGCGACCTTTGAACATTATATATATGTATGTATATAAACAAATCAATTTATATTATAATATTTCAGGCTTGGTGTGATTTCATTTAAATATTAATATCTCTAACACGGCATAATGCAACCCATATGCATCATATTATTTTGTTTTAGACTTCTTCTTAATTTGTACCATTTATGAGTTTTTTTTTATTGTTTGCGTTCTCCTCCAGTTTGTTCCCAGCATGAGAATGTAATTTGTGAATCATTGGCTTCCGGATGATGTGTTATGCTCCCACTCTGGAACGAGATAAAGCGGTACACCGGACAACCCACATATGACATTTATAAATGATTGCTAACTCTATCTTTGAGGCTAAAATTAATTTTCGCTTCACCTTTAAATAATAATAAAAAAAATCTATTACATGTTATGAGGTATAGCGCCGTGAACCGCTTGGCTGGTTGTAGCCACACTGCTTTTTAGTAGATTGGATATCTGAAGTTGGAAATTGTTCATAAAAAAAAAAAAATAAATGTCTGCATATCCAATAAGTTCCTGTTTTATGTGGTTATGGATTTGAGGAAAAATGCACTGGTTCAGTTTAGCTTGGAGAGATGTTGCATTTCCAGAAATCTAAGAAAACTAATAAAAACTTTTGCTATCCAGCGCTGTTTCATGGGTTTAATATTTAGGAAACCTGCAGAGAAAAATTAATGCAATAAACGATTAATCTTCACTGCCACGTTTTAACCCTTTTTTGCACAGTGGCAATATATAATTCGTTTTTAATAAAAAAAAACTGATATTCAGAAAAAAATAGATTTTTTTTCTCCACGTTTGTGCATGTTTGTGTTTAAAAGGAGCATTTTCACTCCCTTTACTGCTTCAACTAATCTGATATGATATACTAGTCACGCGGGGTCTGAAGAAGATGAAGACGGACAACAGGATTATACAATATCAACAAGGCTTATTCAACTAGAAGGCAGCATAACAGTGTGGACTAATACAAATAACAATGGACCACTGAAGCGTGAACAAGGAGGAACTTAAATACACAGTGGTGACAAACTAAATGATGAGCGGCTGGTTAGTGTCCGTGGAAACAGATGAGTGATGGAAAACAAAGACAAAGAACACGTTAAACTATAAAGGAAGGGTCCAGAACGCTGACAATAATCAGTGATCATGGGAATAACCTAACGGTATTACTTTTTCCAGTAACGAGTAATTTAATTGATTACTCTTCTCATCTTAATAACGCCGTTACCGTTACTGGCAAAAAATGTGGCGCGTTACTATAATTGATGAAGCTGTTTTTTTTTTATCAGACGAATATAGATCTCTAGACGATCGGCAATTTTTTTTAGGCCTACTGTTCTTCCTTGGTTAGTGGACAAGCACGAGACAAGCGCATAAATGCTGACGATTGGCTGGGTAGAGTAAAATGTCATTGTAAGCCAATCAGAGGTTGAGTTGGGCGGGTGTTTTAAAGCACGCATAGTAGTGATGGGCATTCGCACTTTTGAGGCCCCGACCACACGAAGACGCGGTTTGCTGGATCCGCATACATTTTTTATCGTAGCCTATTGGTCCACACGGATCCGGCGTTTTGGGAGAGTGAAACCGCTATTTTTTGAAACCGGGTCCCAAGGTGTATAAATCTGAAAACGACACCCTTGCGTTTTCGTGTGTAAGGCCAATCCGTATATTTTGTGAAACGATGCTGTCATCACCCCACGTGTCGACTTGTCAGACAACAACTACCGAACTGCTTGTATAATAATAATATAATATAATGCGGCAGAAACTTCTGAGCCTCTTGTATTCCTTATTATTTTACTTGAATGTTATTTTTTTAGGCCTATACTTTCTTTCGTATGCTGCTTGTCTGTTGTGTTAAAGACATTTCGTATTTTATGGGATGGGGATTTAAAGCAAAAATAATATTCGACGATCGATGGGAATTATTTGATTATTTTGCTATTCAAAAAACGCACCCCTATGTTCCACTCCGACATAATTTTTTTTGTAGGTTAGGCGTAGGCTAAGTGTTATATCCATTAAAGAATGTATTCAGTTTAATATTAATGTTTAAATATGTTATTCTTTTATTTAATCTATGTTGATTATGAAAAGTGAACCGCGTGCATATGCGCAATAGGCTATATCGGGAGACCTAATTTTGACCACATTAAGTTTTGTTTTGTATAAAGCCCTTCTTTGAAGTGAATTTCGTTTTTTTAACAATTTTATCTTTATTTTAATAAATGTTTCATCAACCAGTTACCTGGATTTAATAAATAAGAAGCAAATATATAGCAGACAATAGCCATCAGGACGTGGACGCCCGCGAAATAACTTGCATTGCTCGTGAACTGGAGCTCGTCTTATAAAAGAACCGAAAACTCAGAAATATATAGAAATCTTGAAATGGCTACGTTTAAACAACATCGACAAACAACAATTAAAAACGAACAGAAACATAGCTCTCTTATAGCCTAATCCGCCTACTCGAATTCAGCGAGTCAGCAGCATCATCAACTTTCTCTTTTCAGTCAAGAATGACACAGAAAACATTAGTTTATTAATAACCAATTAAAATGTCTATATTTGACACATTCGTTACATTTGCCGGTCTTGTGGCAAGCTTTCTGAGTCCGCTAACTAATCGAATATATTGACTCCCTATTTTGTACCAGGCAATTTATGGTTGTTCAATAAAGTTCTTGGTAAAAAAGAAAATAAGCAACTGTGCAATATTTCATAGCCTTTTATTTTACTGCCTACAGCGCGCAAGGTTTTATGCGCATGCTCTAAGTCTTCTTCTCGCATTTTTAGTGGATATCTATGGCAGAATTACAGCGCCGCATACTGGTCTGGGATGTCTACTACATCGGTTTTAGTGGTTCAATGTGGACGCAGATATTTTTCGAGAACGCCGCCGTGTTTACGGACTTTTTTTAGAACGAGAGAAAAAAATATCAGATAGGGGAAGCTCTGGCTTCAGTGTGGACGAGGCCTGAGAGCTGGCTCTTTTGGCTCACAAACGGCTCTTTAAATGACTTTGACTCTTTTACAGTCTATGCTTTGACTATAGGCCTAATATTAAAAATTTGATTACATAATTATTTAATTTCTATAGGCTAAATTAGTAAAAATAGAGTCGGCTCTTCAGATATGGGAGCCAGCTCCCGACGTTCACCTAAAAGAGTCTGTTCGTTCGCGAATACGCGAACGACCCATCAAAAGCTCATTCACGGAATTATGGGGATTGACAGCGGACCGGAGAAAGCGTTGAGAGCGAGCCGAAAGCGTCAAAAAGTTTGGCCAGCAGTTATTGACTTTTTGCAAATATCAAGCGAAAACGCGGTCGGCAGCCAATTGATGTGTGGTTTGGGATGTGACGTCTGTTTTGAGATTTTTAAAATATGCAAATTGTGCCGGAGTTTATGCTGGATTTAGTGCGTAAATAATGTTTACAAATTAGACGCTTTGCAGTTGTTAGTTATATGTTAAATAATTCATTTTGGATGTGTTCATTGTGATTATGGCTGGGTTTATAAAAGTTTATAAAATTGAAGGGATATCTTTGCTTGGGGCATTTATGTAGGCTAGCTAAACAAAGCTTGTCTATTTCCGAATGTAATCGCGTGCATCTCTGATGATTATACTGTGTGTATGCCTATATGTTGAGAAAAAAACAACAACAAAAAAAAAAACAACGATAAACACACTCGACAACAGACACGCGAGAGCGGAGACGTCATAGCGTTGCCAGCGCCACTGAGCGGAGTTTTGCCGCTGTAGTGGACACCGTAATGGTGTGTTCACAACGAACGCGAATTTATTACTTGCACGAGTAGATTACATCAAGATTCATCTGTCAATGCAAAGATGCGAATAGACGCATCATTCACGCTGGGCGTTGCGAATGACGCGAATTGAGCGCACGCGTTTGCCGAATGTCTTCCGCGCAAGTTGAAAAATTTGAACTCGAAGCGAATGTTCAAGCGTCTTAACTGAGACGCGATAGACGCGTATTTGACGCTCTATTCACGTTCGGTGTGAACACACCATAAACGCTCATTCGCGATTCGACCCATCCTCACTAACGGCTCGCTCATGAATTCCGAACGACCCATCATAACGCATAGTCGGACAGGACACACAAGGAACAACACCAGCGAGTCAGTCATCGAGAGACAGGTATGCCAACGAGCCCAAATAATCCAAAAGTAGCCTTCTCTAAATTGTATATTGCTTATGTTTAGTTTACATTTCCGTTTGTCATGTCCATGCACAATATGTTGCCAACTTGCGATCATCCATCCACTAAAGAACAATCCAGATACAATTTCTCAGTGTTATTTATTTGATAGTTGAGCACAAGGAACACAAGTTGAGTCAAAATTAAAGTCCCTATTTGTACACACATGCGCACAATGGACTCTTGCACATTTTAGCATAGGCTACAACAGTCAGTAGCATAAAGTAAAAACAAAATAACAGTAAGAAACATAAAATAATATAGTTAATGAGAACATATAACTCAACTGCTTAACAAGCTTAATTTAATTTTGCCCAGTTGTGGCCTGTTGAGGGGCAATACATATAAAAAATTCCAAAACATCTATTGTGTTGCATTGATCCACTATATAAACATAATATCTACATACATGGCATTTGATTGAAGGCTAGTCTCACTTTGTCAACATTTTTGCAACATTTTTTTAGATGCGTGTACAATGTTTCATCTTTCCATTTTCCAAGTGTCCATTTCATTATAAAATTCAGATTTATTATAAATAATTGAACATGCACATGTGTTTTAAGTAAAACTTAAACTTAAGTAAAAAAACCCTTACATTTCTTAAATAAAACTTAAACTTTGTTATTTATTTATTAAATGAGCGATCATTTCGCTTGATAAGAACCTTATTCATCGTCTTGAAATCGTTTAAAGCCCTTTGAATGACATTAGTGGGAGTAAATTGTTAGCATTTTTTTAAGTGAATTACTCCTTTGATTAGCTCAGTTCCCAGCCTATTTGTCATCGTGGTCCCTGATTGGTTTAGTTCTGTTCAGGTGTGTTTAGTAATTTTAGCCCATCTCATTTGCTGTCTATTTAAGTCCTGTGCTTATTTCAGTTCTATGTTGTGTTCAGGTTGTTCATTTTCTGGTTCCTGAATTCTGTTTTGTGACGTTTTGAGTTTATTCCTAAATAAACACTGCTGGATCCCATTTAATCTCTGCTGCAACCAACGAGTGACTAAATTATATGCTGATCTTTTTGTTTACCCAGTTTATTATTTTGCGTTGTAGTGCAAATGGTCCCGGTATTTTGACAAAGGATGTAGTTTACACTTTTGAAATTGATATTGATTTTACTGAGCCTATCACTTCTGATTGATTGAGGAGATGACCTGAAAAACAGGATCGATTTCATTTGCCTCTGGAGGCATTTGGGCTTTGACCAACCAATCAGAATTCGTCTCAGGTTGATGCTACATTTATCAGGTGTAATGATTGGAACATCTCTAACATGCGTTCTTCGGTTTTGGTTTTTGGGAGAATTTTGGCAAGCATTTAATTAAATAAAAGGCTATGAAATGTTCTTATGATATAGAGTTTTACATCAGCTGAAAAAGGACCGACCACTTTCCATTGAGTGATAATGCATTAAAAAGTTATTAATGTAATTGTGGTATCATTGATATACTATATCAATATCAATTTTCATTTAACTCATTATTGCATGGCTCTTTGGAATACTTAATCCTGATTGATTAGTTGCCACATTCAGAGGTTTTTTGCACTATTTAACTATTTAAACCGCCAAAGTGTGTGTCATAATAACTGGGCTAAACTGGAGTCTTACGATCACACAGCAGTTTCCGCCAACTGACATTTTAATGCCTCATTGTGTTCTGTCATTATTTTGCTCATGCTGGCATTGTACATTAGATGTAGATCCCGACTGGCCAATCACAGTATCTTCATGCTGGTGTGTTGATGTGAATGTTGTGCTGGTTGGGCTGACCTGGCTGACCCTGTGATGGTCAGAACTGGAGTTTGCAGGGGACATGAGTGAAGTGCTGGTCCGGCAACACCCACGGCAGTTTATCAATCAATGGTGGCATCTATTCCAGCTGGTGCCACCTGGCCCACTCCGTCAGTGACAGCGCTTATTTCAAGACACTGCCAAGAGTCGGGGCTGGATTTAGCTGCTGGCGTGCACCAGGGCTCCGTCATGGGTCATTACGTTTTTGGAGTTGAGACTGTTTTCAAATTATGAGGGTGCTAGTGAGAGGTGGGGTATTTTTGTGACTTTTAGCATTCTTATGTCATTATATTATATGCAGAAATTGGGCTTGAAAAGTTGACACATGATCAAAGACATGATAAAAAAATCTTGCACACCACTGATTTTAGTCAAGTCACATTTATTTTTATAGCGCTTTTTACAATACTGATTGTATCAAAGCAGCTTCACAGTGATAACATGAAAATAATACAACACAGATCAATAATATTGTTGAATATTAAATGTCCCCAACTAAGCAAGCCAAAAGCCAAGGCAACAGTGGCAAGGTCCGAAATGTAAATTTTTTTATGCAATTTTATGTCCGAATGTATTCAAACATATTGAAAAATAACTTTTATAACAAATCATAAATCAAATGTCAAAATCATAACAAATATTTTTTTATTTATCTAGAGACTATCAGAGAGTTGTCCTAGACTGTTCTGGTTTTGATCGGACGAAAAACCAGGGACTAGTTTGCAAAAGTAGGTTTTTAACATATTCGTGAATATTTAATGAACGATTTGATTGACAGCAATCGTTCTAGAGGCAAAGTTTTTCAGCATGAGGAGATCTATCAAATGATATGCATTTTTGGGGATATTACGAAACACCAAGTGATTACAGAGCAGTAAAACTCGTTCAGCGCCGACTAGTGGCCGTTTTTTCCCCCAAAATTCTTACATTCCTCTTTGGCCATGAGTCCGATCGTTCCAAATCTACATACTAAAACTACATACTAGGACTACATACTATGACTTGAGTATACATGCACATTTGTAATTTCTACTGTATATTAAAATTATTTGTATTTATATATTAAGGGGTCATAAGGTCAAACAGGGTGATGAAACCGTCCTGACGTGATACATCTCAAGTCTCTAAACAAAAATCATATAATTTGTCCTTTTTATGATACAACATGGTTAGTTCAGATTGTATATCATCATGGTGTGTCAACCATAAACAACTTGACATACAATAACCCCCTAATAGTATTTGGGCATATAAATTGGAATTATAATGTATTAGTTAACAAAATATCAAAGTAAGGTTAATCTTGTGAATTGAATCCTTTCATTTAGTGTGATTTAATAAAATGTATATACATTTGACATCACTTCTCATCACATATGTAATAGCTGGTTTGTTTTTCTGTGTGTCTACGGTGATTGTTTTGTGACATCATTGATAAATTACCTGACATTTGACATTAATTCTACAGTAATCAGCACAATGTAAATACTGTAATTTTGTGATTGCTGTCCACAATTAAACCAATTCATTCCACGTCTCCATCTCTCTTAAAGGAAGTTCAGTGAGCATGGGCAAGGTTAACAGCTTTTTGTGATTGCGATTACGCCGTTATAACCCCGTCACCCGATAAGGTAGTCCTAAGGGCCGTGCTCCCCATATGGCTCCGTAAATAACATCTTTTCCGCATGGGTGGAATTATCAGGATCCCAGTAGGCTCCAGGCAGACTGAATAAACAGCTGGTTGATAAGAAACCTCATTTAAACGACTGTCTTTTTCCCTCACCAGTGTACAGTTGGGGTGCTTCCCATTTCGCTGAAGCTTTATTCCAGATCAAACGTGCCAGGGTGCTGGGAACACCAGAAACCCAAGGGAGCGTAATCATTTCATCCCACCAATTTATTTTAAGGTGATAACTTTGGTTGTTGAAGAAGAAAAGGCTGAAAACTGATGTACTTTGACAGATCAACCATGAAAAAAGGAAAGACTTCAAATTTTGTGTTTTGGGTTGTAAGGACCAACTACTGTTTGAAAAGGGGTTGTTTAAGCCTGTTACCGATTGTTCAACAGCAAAGACGCCTCCTACGAAGACAATCCATTTGTAAACATTTCATTGCTAATTGGATTTAATTAACCCTAGCACTTTGGGCAGACTCATGTAGACCGTCGGAAATTGTTCAGTTAATAATCACTCAGTTTTGGACAAAATGGAGGTGGCATGGGGAGACTCACATAATTAGACAGATGGAATGTTTTAGTACCAATTAAATTCCTTTCAGGTCAATGCACACGTGAGTCAAATGGACACGGTCAGGCTGACCAGAAGCAAATGAGGTGTGACTTGTTTGGCAGACCTGTGTTTGGAGATTATCTTGATTCGTGCAAAGTACACAATTAAAAGATATTTCAAAATATTATATTAAAAAGTGTATAAATAACTTGTTTTCTAATGTAACACTGTCCAACAGCGGCCAACCTCATCTCTTCTGCCTCCCATGAACCCATTGAGTTTTAGCAGACCCCCTAAAGCATGCCTTGGGTTTGGTGGGGGGTAATTGAGAATTCAGTGGGGGGAAGTCATGCCTCTGTCGCTTTATAAGTAGATCTGATTGATAAGTGTAATAAATCCAGCCCGTTCTGGCACCTGGCACCCTTTAGCGTCAATATGAGACGCAGATATAGATGGGCCTGAAGGCGCCTCCTAGTGGTCGAACGCTGAACACTACCGCAGACCTAAACCTACCCGAACAAAGCTCTGTGCGTGTTATGTTGACGCTAAAGGGTGCCATGTGTGTTGGATTTAGATGAAATGTCAAAAGTGTCACTATATGATGCCCCAGGATGAGAATGCGTTGGATAAATCCTGCCTTTTGTTTTCATGCATGATTATAAATGAGCAAAATAATGTCATTGATGGATGATTGATTTGATTGATTTTTATTTCTGGATCCAAGACGACAAAAAAAGAAATCCAAAGGATAACATGCTAAAGTAAAATACTTATTTCCAGCATGGCCCTTGACTACTTAAAAAGTAAGCAAACAACTGAACTCAGCCATTTAACAGGCTTGAAAACTGTGTTTTTTTAGTGGCCAATCACAATCAGCTTGTTGAAATGAAAGGATCTGTGGCCAGTGTTTACCGAGCTTGATGATCCAAAATTAAGTTCAGTATTAAAAAGAACAGATGAACATTGGTTCACGAATAAAATGTATTGTTTAAATTGTCACTGCCTAAAGTCATTACTTTGGAATAAATGTGAAAAACTCTCAAAAACACTAACTTGATATGATTGATGCATAGAAAATGAAATTGCTCATGTAAAAATAGCAAATAAAATTGTATTTGGTAAAATTGCATTATTGTAATATGAGGATTTGCTGCTGAAGAGACATTTCTTATTATCATCAATGCAAAAAAAAAAAAAAATAGAATAGAAGAATAGAAATTCTGATGATTGGGGTAAATAGTTATGAATGAATAAATAATCAATCAACAAATTATATATATAAAAAAACAATTTATTTGACATATTAATGTGTAATAATATTACCAATAAACTTGAATATATTCAAGTTTTAAATTCTATACTTTAAATTTTATTTTCTTCTGGTGCCGCATATTGTGTTTCATAGGATGGAATTTTGACTCATATCACTTTTATTATTTAGAAGATGTCTCTGCAGTGGGTGAATAAGTCTTAAGTCATTTAAATATGTTGGTATATGATTTCATATTTTCCCCAGGCACTTGTCAATGCACCAGTCAACTGGACCTTACATTGCAGTGTAAACAAGTTAAGTTAGTTTGTGAAGTCTTCCACAATCTGAAGGATGATTATTGCTGGCAACCTTGCTCAAACTTGCTCATCCTCATATCATAATATAAAACATTTGTGGATTAAAAATCACAAAACTTCCAACTGATAGGCTAAATATAACTGACATACAGCTATGGAAAAAATTAAGAGACCACTGCCAAATCAGCAGTTGCTCTGGATTTATTATTTATAATGTAAATAATAAATCCAGAGCAACTGCTGATTTGGCAGTGGTCTCTTAATGTTTTCCATAGCTGTATATAACATCTATTGCAGCACTAGACAACATTTTAGTCAACGGTTTAGTTTTCCAAAAGCAGTGATTTTAGAATGATTTCATCAAATGCTCCCTTGACTATATATATATAATGTATTTGACCTCAGCCCTTTCAATCTCCTTCAGTTTTAATGGATGTTTGTCTTTGAACGTATATTTGAGCTATCTAGAGCAAGCTCTGGGTGGTGTTGTACTGTCAAGCCAGTCTCAGCTTCATTGTCGGGTTTTAATGCTTCTTTAAGTCTTTTCTGGTGAACATCAATGCCAGGTTGTAATCTAAAAAGAGAATGACATGACGGGGTGAAAATCTTCTGGTAAAATGAATGTGCAATGAAAGTCACCTATATGTCAGTGGAAAAGGAAAGATTAATAACAATAGTCTTTCATGAAGAGGAATTTACCAAAATTGATTATTTTATCAACACACACACTGCAGTACAGTGAAATCAGGTATTGTGTATATGGAATAATTGAAGTCAGGATTTCTATTATTCATTCAATCGTTGTCTGCATCTCTCAACATAACCTGAAGTTCATTACATTGCCGTAAACAAACTCTAAAGTTATTTGATTTACTCCTACGCCCTCAGGCTAAGCCCCCATAGTTCCCCAATATAGCAAATAATCATATACAGAGCATATGCAAATTATACACCAGTGCTTTCTTGATGCTTTGATGACAAACATGCAAAGAAATATAACATGGTTTTTGATTTACTATTGACATAATGGAAATTTACTATTGACATGAAATTATTTGTAAAAGCTATGGTCTCACCACTTTGGTGTCAAATGCATAAAATGCATGTTTCTGCGAGAGACCTGTGCGTAACAGTCTGAAATTCATGTCTGAAAATTTCCAACCCCCTCAATATAATCCCTTCCAACAGCACACATCTGCAAAACCGGTGTGGTCTCAAGCAAACCTGATGTAAGGAATCAAGGGCTTCATTAGTTGCATCAGGTGTGCTTGAGATAGAACACATGAACTATCTGAACGAGCTAGGTTTGTTGAGTTCCTAGGCACTAAATGTTCTTAGAGACACCGTTGGAAACATAGTTCCCAAGTTCAAAGTTAAAGGAATAGTTGTTACACTACCAAGGGAAGCTTTAAATGTCTGCAATCAGATTTCTAAGGCAGGTTCAGAAAAACCTGTGGGTTGTCGCCCACTATGAGACTATAGATGATACGATACGATCTTGCGTCCGATGCCCGTTGTCGTTTACGAATCCCCACGACACCCTACGACGTCAAACGGATTGTACCAAAATCGGGCTAAACTCGTGTAATCTAAACCAAAAGGGTGTTCTACTAAGTACTATATATGTTTGCCATGAAGGGGCTGAATTATTTAGATTTTAGGTTCATTATTTGCATTTCCAGTTGAATTTGGGGAAATCACTTCAATTATTTCAATTACTTTTGTTTGATTTGTCAGGCATAATGAGTAATGGGTTATGGGAAATGCAGTCTATAAAGAGATAACAAAGACTGAAGGAGTGCCCTCTGGTGGCTGGCAGGCCTGACAACTTCTAAGTATACAACACACTTGCATGGCAATTCGTAACTATTTTACGTTTTGGCGAATCAGTGGCTAATTCATACAAATTTGCACGATCTCCACGTTTTTTTGTATTTTTTTTGTACAATCTACTTGCATATTGATTGTTAGATTTAGGGTGGGGACTTTCATGCTTGCAAAAGAAAGAAAAATAATTAGTTAAGATCACTTGCACAAATTCATTCAAAATCACCACCTCACATGAGATAACAGTGGATACTTATCAAAACATATGTGTTGCCCTCAAACTGTGTAGTCCTTAATCCTGTAATTGTGGACAAATGTGGGCACAGAGGACACGGTGTGATCCTATTTTTATTTATTATAAATGTTATATCACTGTCTTCGATAAAGTTTTGTCTATCCATTTATGATGTTTTTATTTTGGGGGTATTTTTGAATTTATTTACTTCAAAAAAGTACCATATTTTCTATGTAAATTATGCTTATTTTAATGGGTTTTTTTTAAACTACATTAAAATATCATTCCAATAAGTTCTTAGAGCTAAAACCTAAAGATGAAGTGACTGCTGTCACCTGGTGTCTTATTTTGGCTTATTTTAGAATGCTCTAAATTACAGTTTTTTCCATTCATTTCTATGGGTGCCCATTTTTGACCCAAATACAAGATTAAGTTTTTTTTCACCCACTTAACATTGTAGAATTGAGTCAAAAAACATTGTGTGTGTTCAGGAGGCAAACTTAGGAAAAGTAGCCAAGTACCGCTCAGATCAAGGGAAGTATTTTTTTAAAAATAAATCAAAACTATTTTGCCCACATTTGTCCAGAATACAGTTTTAGGGTTAACATCACAGTGCTTGTTTACATGGCTTGTACTCTATAATGTATCTTTGTTTTCAGAAGTTTTCAGAGTTTCAACTTAGTTTTCTCTATCAGTAATTCAATTCAAAGTGTTTTAAGCAGTGCGATGCACGTTGTGACTTTTGCACCTCTGACTCTTACAAATGTATTTTTTAATCTTTTTGTCTGCTTTATTTAACAGTACCTATTCAACATCTCTGGCAAGTGATGTTTTAGAAGGTTAACATCTAAGTTTATCTGTCATATCTGTTGCCTTTGGGCAGTATTTTCAGTTTATGAGGAAGAGTGTTTGTGCCAGATTTAAATATATGAAAATGCAAGCGACTGCAGGTGCGGAGGGCCGGTTCTACATTATTGTGAGGGAAATCTCTCATCCTTCCATGCTGTTGCCTCCACACTGAACTTACATGCAAATGAGCATCTGTAGAACCTTAGATAGAGAACATCCTATCTAAATCCAATTTGGCAAATGCGTATTTATCAGACGAGGCGAGAAGCGCACTTCTGTTTGCCAAGCCGGCAGTGGATCCCACTTCATAGCATCCTAACCCTGCCTGCGTGTATGACATTTGGCGGGTAATCTATGCCATTATTGTTTCACCAAAGCTGAGTTTTATTCAGCACTGTGTGGCTCAACATGCTGTTTGCATAGTGCTTAGTGCTTTTTTCAACAGGTATTAAGCACCTTGTGCTGTCAGCATTAAACAAAACAGGTAGAGCACTCTACTTTGCTTGTAAATGTTATGCAAATATTAGGATGAGATGAATTAGGGTGTGAAATCTATCAGGAATTAAACTGTAATACCTGAGATGGTACAACTTGTAGGTTTCATGACTGTATTTGAACAGCAAGTTAGTCAAGTCAAGGCTATTGACTTTGGGCCAAATGGGGCCAGCTCATTTTCTGCTTGATATCACCCACATTATCCAAAAAACACACAGTTACTATTGCAAAGTGTGTTGATGTTGTGAGACCCCGACAGATTTCCGTGTCATTTTCTTCTGACTGTGTGAAGGGGAGTCTGGGACATGCTACACTCTAAAAATGTTGGGTTGTTTTAACCCAATTTTGGGTTAAATGAGGATGAACCCAGCCATTGGGTTAAAAATGAAATTTAAGAATGTAACCCAATGGCTGGGTTTGTCCATATTTTACCCAATATTGGGTTAAAACAACCCAGCATTTTAAAAATGCTGGATGTTTAACCCAAATTTGGGTAAATATGGACAAACCCAAATGTTGGGTTAAAAATGTTAATAAAAAAACTTTACAGTTGAAAGTGAAAGTTGAAAAAGATTTTAAATTATATTTTTAACCCAACATTTGGGTTTGTCGAATATTTGACCCAAATTTCTGTTGAAACAACCCAGCAGTGTTTAGAGTCTATTCAGACATACAGAATGCATTCAGGACACTGCTATCACTCTAAAAAATGCTGGGTTGTTTCAACCCAAATTTGTGTCAAATATGGACAAACCCAAAAGTTGAGTTAAAATGCAATTAAAAATAATTTGTTAAAAAGCTAAAGTTGAAGTTGGGTTAAAATTTGAAAATACATTTTTAACCCAACATTTGGGTTTGTCCATATTTTACCCAAATTTGGGTTGAAACAACCCAGCATTTTTTAGAGTGATCATCCAGTATGTCATTTTGAAATGTTCTCATGTGACATACAGTGTTATAATAATGAAAAAGTGTTGATATCAAGTACACATGTAATTGCTGAAACAAGGACACTTTAATGCAAAGTATGCTGTCTGTGTTGTTCACGAAAGAATCCTTGCAGTCCTTTTATGATTTAGTTTTGCCCATTCTCAGCTTATGTCATCTCTTACGTCTCAATATTTCCCTGCTCTGAATGTGTGAAATTGCCCAGAGTTCTCTATGACCCTGGATACTTACACACAACAAAGCCTTTGACGGAACAGCAGTGGGCCCACAGCACACTGAGGCTCGTTGATGTGAGTCCGTATTATTCAAATGCCACAGCCCACTGGGATCTTGCTCTTGGCCTTGTTTTAATTCAACTCCCTTTGAGTTGCAAAGACCCTTTGTCTCCATAACACTTGGTTTGATTGGGGTATGGCCTATGGGGCATGTAAACCCCTCACTCGGGATGTTTGTTCCTCCCCAGCCTAGATGTCTTCCAATTCGAATGCCGTTCTGTAGCTCCAGCCACCATTCTGTGGCCCCAAACTTGTTGACTTTCAAAGTTTTAATGAAGGACCTTAGTGGAGACATCACCAGCCTCTGTTTTATGACATGGCAGGACGTCAGGGCCTCGGGTCTAACAGGGAAGGGTCGTGTGGACGAACAGGTGGGCTATTACCGCCTCGCGATCCCCCTGCGCTGGGTGGACGAATACTGGGTCATCCAAGGCCAACATGGAGGCGGGGAAGAGTGAGTGAGGCTGTTTTTCACTTTGGTTTTAATTACTGTGCAAGATCGGCTATAGTAGTCACCTTCTGGGTAATATTAGATGGGTCGTGAGCTATGACTGGTTAAACATAATTGTGCTCGATGCAGTATTTAAATATAGTTAGACCAAATTCAGAGGCATTTTGTCTTACTGTATACAATATGTTACAGATATAAAATGCAAAGTTGTCCCCATTTGCTCTTTTATTTATTTTTGTCTTTTGCCTGTAACTACAAGATTCTAAGCAAAGCTTGCAGTCCAATTTAGTCAGTTCATGTACTTTGACAAACCATATTTTTTCAAATGTTTTTTTTATATATTCTTACTTCTTACGGTCTTTTTTTAATAGATTTTTTTAATTGCTGCAATACAAAAAGACAGGAGTAATGATGCTGAAAATCAGCATTGGTATCAAAGAAAAAGAAGAAAAAAGAAAAAAATATATATATAATTTTTATTTTTAAAGTAAATTAAAATATAAAACACACTCTAAAAAATGCTGGGTTGTTTTAAACTCAATTTTGGGTAAAATATATGGACAAACCCAAACTTTGGGTTAAAAATGTAATTTAAAATGTTAACCCAATTACTGAGTTTGTCAATATTTTTAAGTTTTAAGTTTTTTTTTTTAAACAAATAAATTCAGCCTGGGTGTGCATAAGAGATACACTCTAAAAAATGCTGGGTTGTTTCAACCCAAATTTGGGTCAAATATGGACAAACCCAAATGTTGGGTTAAAAATGTAATTATAAAATGTACAGTTGAAAGTGAAAGTTGAAGTTGGGTTAAAATTTTCAATGACATTTTTAACCCAACATTTGGGTTTGTCCATATTTGACCCAAATTTGGGCTAAAACAACCCAGGATTGTTTAGAGTGTGGATTGATGGATAGATGGATGGAACATGTTATGACAAATGCTTCCCTTTATCTTTTATTGTGGATGTCTACGATCCAATCTAACTTTGCTGTATTTTGGCACAAAGTCATCATTCTCTTTACAGAAGCAGCTAATTAAGCAGATGCCAACAATTTGTCCGACACTCTCGTCCTCAAATGCCATGAACTAAACTATGCAGGGTAAAATAAATATTAATAAACAGTTTGTTTTAGTTTTTTTTTTGTTTTGTACAATCATTTAAATTTTGTTGCAGTGTTGGTCTTGGTCACTGCTCGATATCTGATGTCAGGTCGGTCCAGCAACCGCATAGATTGGCTCATATTACAAGGAATAGTGACTAGAGGACAGTGTGCACAGGCCAGTGGTTAGGGGAATTAATCAGAAAGGTCAGGAAATTTGGAATACGGCCGTTGTTTCGATTTGGCAGGACACAAGTGCAGCGGCCACTCAAGCCTGAAATGATGTTTCCTTCCAGAGCTAGATGTGTACGTGTCCCATTCTCGCTCACTGTAGGTCAACAGCATTGTTTTTTTTTCTTTGTATGAATGAATATCTCAGTTTTTAGGAAGACTTCTGCATCTTTCTTTGAACATTTCTATCCTAGCAGCGCTTCATGAATCTCAAGTGTACTCTGACTTTCTCTGTGGTGAAATTAATTGTCATGAGCTGAAATGATGCATATTTGGTTTGTAAACATTGTTGGCTTTCATTATCTCTAGAGAATGAGCACAACATTATCAAGAAGACAAATAACACTCTCAAAATCAAAATCATTATAGCAGCTTACTTCGTGACTCAAACCTCATTCTTGACTTTTGTCCCCAAAGCATTCAAACTAACATCATTTGTAATCCAGACAACAGTGTTTCAAACTTAAATAATAAGAGTGTCTCTTTTTTCATTTCAATGGACAATTGTTCTGTTCCTAAAGAGGATAGTTTGTTAGGGCACTGTGTCATATTTCAAAGGCTTATGTCCCCTTTAACTAATTTAACTCTGTGAAAGAACCAAGAAACCATGGGCTCAGTGTGCATTGTCATATGTCAAGATTGATGGTTCATGAAAATAAAATGAGTTCATGTTCAAGTTATCACATTTCCCTCTGGTCCCTCACTATTGTCAGGCGCTGTAAAAATTGAGTTTTCCCAAATATTGGGTTTTGAAGTGTTCGTTTTTGAAAACGATACCGTTATTGTAAATTTGTGAAAATGGTGATGTCATGCACATGCATATTATGTGTTCAGTCTGTAGACGTGTAGTATTTCTTTACAAAGTGACATCGACAACTAATGGCCAGGCAGCAAAATACAGCATTGTTTGTCGTTTTTGCGGATCCGTGTCAATGGGGATAGTTTTAATGACGATGTCATAAATGTTGTCTACTTTGTTTTAATGACTGTAGGAGTAAACTATTGAGATATTAGCACTAAATACACACTTACAGCTGTCTGAAACACACCAAGGATTTCTGAAACTCTGAAAAGAAGAGAGAAGGAATGAGACATATCTAAGTCCTTCAGACAGGGATGTGAGATGGGGAAAGTTTTGAGATTGGCGCGGCGGGGCAGACGGAGTGATGGCCGGAGTGTGTGTGTGGCCATGCAGAATGAGAGTGTGTCTCAGGCTCTTCTTCCACTCTGAACGCTACGCTGAATGTCGGGCACTGACTCTGGGGGTTTGCTTTTGCATCTCATTAGGAGCTCACTCACAGAATGAGAGAAGGAGACGACCAGCTGTGCCAGGAAAACAATCAACATGAACACTTGTTGGGCTAAAACACAAGTGGATCTATTATTTGTTATCCAGAAGGAGAGACTAGGTATTGTAGACACTGCAAATTGCTGTAGAAATTTGCAGACACTGTAAATTGCCCCCCCCCCCCCAAAAAAAAAAAACAACAACATTAAGAAGTGAGCTAGTGTGTTTATGAGTTAATGTGTTTGAAACATCTGCTCTTCACAAACTAAATTCTGCTTCTTAACCCTCTGGGGACTAAGCCCTTTTTGGTCCGTTTTCTCTATTTTTACATTTGGGCTTATAAACTATATGTAATGGAGATGGAACACTATGTGTGTGTTTGGTATCTATGGATTCAGAAGACCCTAAGCTAACATAAGCATGCATTTATCGTGTTTATAAAGGAAGTATGAGTGAAAAATGTACAATATACTAGAGAATTTCAAAAACGGAAATTCTATTTTTGTCATTTATTTCCAAAAATCACATCACACAACAATAGTGAACAGTCTTTGAAAAATTAAAATATTTGTCAAAGCCTTTGCTTGACTGAGATGTGTAATTGTTAAATAAATTTTGTAAAGAACAATGAAAAATCTAACTTTATTTACAAAAAGTCCCAGGCGTGTTTCTTTAGGAACGCTTAGAATTTTCTAAGCAATGCTTTCTCTTCGTCACTCTCCAGTAACCGTTCCAGAGCTTGTTCCACCGTAAATCGTTAAATAATGCTATAATTTTCTCTCTCTCTATCTATATATATATATATATATATATATATATATATAAATTATATAATTCTTCTGTGTCTCTCTCATATAAATCTCAGCGCGCTCTGACTCCGTAAAGCCTTGTTTATACTGGACGCGTCCATCTCCAGTCATCTCCTCCACCACTCGACACTGTTTGCGTAATTTCCCTTACTATATATAGTACCACCCCTTGCAAGGCTACAGAGTCCTCTGATTTGCTAGAATACATCATGGTAACCTTCCCCTGATTGGGTGAGAAAAATATTTCTTAATCTGCTATTTTTCCATTGGTTGTTGCTGGTGAATCTGCCAAACAACATCGATTTCATTGGCCTTTGACGGTGTGTATACAAGCCAGGTATCTCCGGGTATCCGGTTATCAATGTTTTCAGTGGAATCTGAGGAAGACGGCAACAAAGACCGCACCTCTCTATCATGAATAGTTTTTAAGATAAGTACACATTTGTAAAAGTATGTCATTTTGGCTGGTACCGCCCAATCCGTCCCCAGGGGGTTAACTTAAACACAATCCCAGAAAGTCAAAAACGAAGGATTTCGCCACCATAAGAGATTGGAAGTTTGGAAGAAACATTTACTACCAATGCACTAGAAATGATAGATGCTATTTCTGTCTCTGTGATGCTGGCATGCGCTGTAGACAGGCTGTGCTCGTCTTTGAATGTGTACCAGGCTTAAAGCACACCTGTCACTCTGCCTCCCTCCTGACTCGGCACTCGGGGGTCTTTCTACTTCATTTAGAGGCTCTGCCTCCGCTCTGTGATTTGCAGTCACCCTGAACGCATACGTCTTCTTGCTTGTTTATTCTCTGACAGTCAAGCAGGAGCCATTATCTTCACATTCGTACTTTCCGTCATTTATAAGTATGCTAAGCCCCTCTCTCAGCTGAAATAAAAGCGGCCATAAAAGCAAACTGAAATGGGATCCACTATAAAGAATGTCAAATTGGTTCAATAGATCCAGCAGTGGAAGTGTGTTCTCTGCACTAGTTAAAACCCAAATGTCCAAGCTGAATGTTCCTCGGTGACAATCCAGCATCATTGAGTCATCAACACAGAACTGGGCCAATGGCAATTTGTTTGATTGGGATCGATACCCCTCCAGCCGCTGCACTTATTTTCTTGTCGTCGATGGAGCTTGCCAAATGGTGGGTTGATAAACAGCAAGCCGCTTTTAAAATCTGCTGCCTCTGAAGTCTATTTAGTTGAGCAGTTAACGTCTGGTGGACTTCATCAGTAGTTGTTTAGTTCTTCAACTGGTGGGTCATGACCCCAAAAATGGGTTTCGGCTCTGTTCTGATAGGTACTAAATAAAATGCAAATAATAAGTTAACCACACAATCTTGAAAAGTTTGGGGCAGCAAATAGATATACTTTTTAAACCTTGAGTTTACTAAGTACTAAGAAACTTTCATTTATATTGCCAGTTACATTGGTAGTTCCAAACTAAATCAAAAAAGAATTTGATACACCTTAGAGTGACAGTGTTTTGTTCCTGAATGAATCATTTGAAAGAATTGGTTAATTGAATAATTCAATGACTCACTCATTTTGTTCCTGGAGAAATCAGTATATTTGAAAAAAAAAAATTAAGGGACTCACTTGAAGACAGTCCCACTTATATCATATCTGTATTTGAACAAATTATCTAAATTAATGATTCAATGATTCACTAAAATGATTGCACAAACACATTAGTTTTACGATAGATTGATGCTTTTTTGGGGGCTTCAAAATCTCGTCCTCTATTCACTGCCATTATAAAGCTTGTAAGCATGCTTTTATATATACATATATATCTCTGATTGTGTTTGTCTGAAATAAGAACTATCCTTTTAAAGGAGTAGTTCACTTTAAAAAAAAAAAAAAAACTTTTGCTGATAATTTACTCACCCCAATGTCATCCAAGATATCCAAGTAATTCTTTCTTCAGCCGAAAAGAAATTAAGGTTTTTGATGAAAACATTCCAGGATTTTCTCCATATAATGGACTTCAATGGGAACCAAACGGTTCAAGGTCCAAAAGACAGTTTCAGTGCAAACTGTTCAAAAGGCTTTAAACGATTCCAGACGATGAATAAGGGTCTTATCAGCGAAACGATCGCTCATTTAAAAAAAAACAACAACAACAAATTTTAAGTTTTATAAGCTCCAATGCTCACCTTGCTCTGTTCGGATGATGTGCGTCTCGTGACTCTCCTGTTTGAACTCGTTCATCAAAATGAACAAATCTTTTCCAGAGTCAACTCGTTCATTTCATTCGTTGAATAAACCAAATGACACGAAAAAAGATTTGTTCATTTTGATGAACGAGTTCGAAACTGGAGAGTCACGAACGCGCATCACAGAAACTTTGTAAACTTTGGTTGTTTTTTTTGTTGTTGTTTTTTTTAAATGAGCGATCGTTTCACTTGATAAGACCCTTATTCATCGTCTGAAATCGTTCAAAGCCCTTTGAACAGTTTGCACTGAAACTCTCATTTGGACCTTGAACCGTTTGGTCCCGATTGAAGTCCATTATATGGAGAAAATCCTGGAATGTTTTCATCAAAAATCTTAATTTCTTTTCGACTAAAGAAAGAAAGACATGGACATCTTGGATGACATGGGGGTGAGTAAATTATCAGCAAACGTTTTTTAAAAGTGAACTACTCCTTTAATAATGTACATTTCAAAGGCTACTTTTCATAAACAAATGTACAATTTTAATACAGAAGCAAAAACATGAGAACCATAAACCAAAGTTGCACAGTTTTTTGCACTGCCTGTGTGGCTTTAGCAGGCCTCCTTTGTAAGAAAAAGCTGAGTTTAGTCAGTGCCAGTACTTGGGCTTTTCCCAAAGTTAGACAATGCTTCAGAAATCACCCAGAGCAAAGCGAGAAGCTTTTGAAGTGGATGCTGTTCTAATTTCATTCCAAAAGTGCCTGGCAAAAAAATAAAAAAGAGAGCAGAAATTGAGTTCCGTAAAGGCACAAAAGGTTTTGAATATGTGCGGAATGGCTGATAATGTTGTCATAATGAGGCACGGTTACAGCTCTATAACAGGATTAGGCACGCAAAAATAAGAACGCAGCATTTTCCAAGGTACAAATTCAGGGCAGCAGCGGAAAGTTCACCCCTTGATTCCGTCTGCACATCCTTTATCTCAAGATCCTGTGGAAAGCAGCTAATAAAGTAAAAGAGCAATTTAATGATAATTGTCTAATGAGACATTATTTGAATAAAGTGGCACCTAATTCATACTTCTGATTATGTGATGATGAACCGAGTGCAATTACGTTCAGAGGACTGGCTGAATTTAACCGAATCCATCTATTTCACAGTGAGACTGTGGCTATTTCTATTACTTAGGATCATAAGGACATTACAGTGGCAGATTCTTAAGCTTGCACATTTCGAAACACAGACACTCAGGGACTGGAGAAAACATTCAAAGTCAAGGATCGCAAATTGTCTACAAGCTGGTCGGAGGCTGATTAGCTGCATCAGCCATAAACAGTGAGAAGGTGCCAAGCTTGTTGATGCACATATGCATTATGCTTGATTAATCTGGGAATTGCTTTTCCCTCGACACTTTAAAACAGGTCTGTCTGATAGAGACAAAAAAAAGTTTTCTGGCCCTTTCTTTCTCACTTCAGACAAAAATAAACAGGACCAGATGCTATTTATCAAGCGCTATCTATTTGCGGGATATTTTTTCTTCTTCTAATTGGCAGAGAAACATGAATAGGGTTTGTAGTGTTATGGCTCAAGTTGACCGTAATTGAATCAATAAGCTCATTTGAACCCTCAGTGGATGTTTACTCTCTAATTATGAATTTAAGTACATGCAAATGAACAGAATATCTCTAAAACTATTATCAGGTCCAAATATCCAACGAATTAGCAGAGTTTACTGACCCATATAAAATAATGGCGCACATGACCAATAAGGTTAACAAGAAATTTTTGCTGATAATTTACTTTTTTTCGTGTGATTTGGTTCATTCAATGAACGAAATGAATAAGTTGACTCAGGAAAAGATTTGTTCATTTTGATGAACAAGTTCGAACAGGAGAGTCATAAACACGCATCACAGAGCAAGGCGAGCACTTAAGCTTATAAAACTTAAACTTTGTTATTTATTTTTTTAAACGAGTGATTGTTTCGCTTGATAAGACCCTTATTCATCGTCTGGAATCATTTAAAGCCCTTTGAACAGTTTGCACTGAAACTCTCATTTGGACCTTGAACCGTTTGGTTCCCATTGAAGTCCATTATATGGAGGAAATCCTGGAGTGTTTTCATCAAAAACCTTAATTTCTGTTCGACTGAAGAAGAGAAAGACATGGACATCTTGGATGACATGGGGTGTGTAAATTATCAGCAAAAGTTTTTTTTTTTTTTTTTAAAGTGAACTACTCCTTTAACTCAACAATCTGAGTTCACTGCTCACCTATTAAGGGGGTCATGTCGTGGTAAATAGAATTTTCATTGACTTTTCCCTGATCACATTCTAACTTTTAAACCTTTCGGAATTTGGATATTCCACATTCCATAAATGCCATGGAAACATGTTAACAACATCATCATCACCACCAAGGCTAATAAATAAAGAAATGGCATTTAAATGTCCCTGGCACATCAACTGTAACTGACCATGTAAAATTTAATTAATTTCGATGTTAGAATTGACTAATATTCAATGGATTACTTAAATATTGCACATAAAAGTCCTTCCTTTCTCAAATGTTTTAGAAAATTCAGAAAAATAACTTTTAAATGCAACCTTGGCAAAGATGAAGCTCTAACATTATTATGTGGATACCTTGCATGAGAAAATCCCATCCATCAATTTTGGTACATGTCATAAGCTGAAACTTTTTGGTAGCAAAAGTTGGGATTGCTGGAGGAAAGAATGCAATATTAAGTTCAATATAATTTGTCTTCATCAGATTCACGCAAGACAGTGAGGAAGATGGGGAATTCACTCCTGAACTAGCTGATGTTTGAGTCAAAATAATCATGCACTTCAGTTCTCAAGTAATGATCCCAAACTGTTTTTCTGTGTGGATGGACGAAACAGCTGAAGAATAGCACGTGGTTTCTATTCTTGACACTTCTGCTCCACTGTTAGTACTGCAATGGTGCTCGTCTCATTAATTGTGTATATAGGTGCTGTAGCTGTTATGTTCTGTTTCCCTTTATGGTGCAAAGTGCATTAATATTTCGTTACGCTTTGGAGTTTGTGTCAGATGGATCACATCACAGCTTTTTTTTCTATCGTGAACATTGTAAGTTCAGCAACTGGGACTAGTAATTATGTTTCTCATTTGTTATACAACCTGTTTCACTAAATTGAATCCAACCAGCTTTTTTAACCTATAATAACCCTGCAAAGAAAGTCAAACTGGTCTGGAATGACATGAGGTTGAATAAATAATGACAGATTTTTCTTTTTTTTTGGTTGAACTATTTCTGGAATGGTGGTTTTGATGCTTAAGGTGTTGAACAATGGCCGCAAGGTGATTCATTGCAGTTATTTTGAGGCAAATTGGAAAACTAATGGGTTTCCAGAATTTTTAAACGATGTGATAAATGGCTGGTTGATTGTTACAAAGTGTCTCTGGTAGAGATATTCTTCATACTTACTTTCTGATGAACACACATGCACAGTAATATCTGTACGTCTCAATGTCGTATTAGTGCAGTGCAAGTGGTGAAACAAGACAGAAAGGTCACTATGCCCTCGAGTTACAACAAAAGAATTGGATTTTCCCATGTTAGAGCTTTTTTAGGACTTCTGCACCATGATAGAGGAAGGTCAAACATGGTTCGTGGCTGATTACACCATGACTGTGTCATTAATCACGACTGCACCCAGCAGTGAAGTCCTATAGTTTGGAGAAGCTCTGAGATAGAACCGAACTGTGGAGGACAGCGATGGAAGGGCAGCTCAGGATCGCTGTGATTGACAGCTGGAACAATGGAGCAGATGTTGGCTGCAGTTTAGAATAAAAGGATATAAGAGTGGTTAGTAGTACTGTAAAGTGTCGAACATCCTACTGTTCACGTTACTCTAACATAGTGCAAGAAGACATGACTTTAAGATCTACTGAGGTGAGCATGGCCACCTTTAGACTCAGAAGAGTAGACTCACATTCATTTTGATGAGTCCGTCACTTGACGGAGATGTCACTACTTGTTGGCATCTGTTGTCGTTTGTGTCTTCAATCCTCGGACCACCCAGTGGGAATACTGAGAGGTCCCTGACAGCACTAGTAGACAGAAAATAAGTGCAATGTCGCTTTTTAAGAGAGAAGTGGTGCATGAAATACAGTTTTAACCTTCACTTTGAAACCTCAAGTAAGAATGCCACTTGAAGACTCAAGTTACATTTTATGTTGATAAATGAAGGTTATATTTCTGTGCCTTTTATAATATGAAAGCTCTAAGTGTTGTGAAATGATAGTGAAGGGAGAATTGGGAGTAAAAAGATTTTAAACTACAGGCATGTCATAATGCATCTTTTGAAACGTAGGAAGGCCAGACTTTTTTCAGGGAATTAAGGGATGTTTTCAAAAAACTGGAGTTGGTACGTGGTTTGTGAATCACAAAGAGGGGAAAGTGATAAATTCATATGAACTAATATAATTTAATTTGTGCATTTTCGTACCGTCTGGTTACGCCCCAGACCGTTTTATGGTTTTTATGCTTACATGGAAAAAAACAGCCCGTTCTTATCCCAAGGTGTCATATACTGACGCTTTTGCCAATTCGTAGACATCCGACACACATGGCACCCTTTCAATATGAGACACAGATATATATGGGCCAGAAGGCGCCTCCTAGAGGTCTAACCCGAACCCTACACCAGACCTAAACCTACCCATAACCAAACAAAACTCTGTGCATGTTATATTGACGCTAAATGGTGCCATGTACGTTGGATTTAGATGAAATTTCAAAAGTGTCACTATATGACGCCCTAGGATGAGAACGTGTTGGAAAAAACTAATATTTAACTCTGTCCCAGCCATTGATGAGAATTTCTGTAATTTACGTCACAATGCTTCCCTGTCATCGACAAGTGATTCAGGCAATCCGTGTTACTATTATACAGTAGGGGGCGCTGTCACATTTACATTTAATTACTTAGCAGACATGTTTACACGCGTTACATTTGTAAGTCGCTTTGTAAGGAGAACAATAGAAGCAAACAAATCAATCTTAGGGCAACACTATGAACGTGCTGTGACTAGTTGGATGTGTGTGTAGAAATGTGTGTGTGCAGATGTGTGTGCAGATGTGACGTAATGACGCAAAGACAAACTCAAATCTCCCACGGAAATCCACCAGTACCACTGGAATTAAAAACACTATTGCAAACTTACGGCTTTGAATCGAGCTACGGCAAGCAGAGAGTTTTAAACACTGGCTGGTTATGTATTTTCTCAATTATGTGTTTTGGATCATTTTTAACCCAACAAAAAGCTACGACCGCAGCTTTAACTCATACAGTATAAGCATATAGCTTATACTAAAAACCCTGCACTGCACAAAGGGGACACATCCGTTCTTATGACCCCCATGAAGGTTAAGCAGTGCTGTAAAACAATCTTATAAAAGGCGCATGATGGCCCTCTCCACACCACCGGTGGGGTTCATTAACGCGGTCTTCCAATGCATTCATTCATTTTTATTTCCCCCTCACTTCACGCTTGTTTATTTGTTTTCCAGTTCATTAGGTCAGCGGCCATGACGGCTTCTATTTTTGCCTTTACTTCTTCAGCCTCACGTTACAGTGGCACCGTATATGCTCCTGAGAGAGGAATATATTACTGGAGGCTATCTCTGTGTTGCCCCGGCCCTTGTGTCTAATCACATCAAAGGACAGCAGCACAAAGAGCCATTGATATGTGATCGTTATGATTCGTAGAGAGTGCCCTCATCTAAGGGGGCGTATTTTCCACTTCACTCGCTGTACGGTCTGATCTCTGCCAAACACAGAGGTACCACTACCATGTTCATGTGGAAGATGGTCTAAAACATAAAATAAGTGGAATATTTCCTTTAAATCTTTTGTGGAAACAATAAATAATTTACATTTTGAGACTGCTGAAGCATGAAATACGAGCACTGAAATGATTCTATAATATTTATTAAAATAATGTAGCAGTGTTGTGTGGTGGGTGGGCCTCTGTACATTTCGCTGGTCCAGGCCAGACATTTTCGTAAGGTTTTTAAGTTAAATTCATCATTATTGTGCACTTTGAGGGTCAAAATTAGGAGTTCCAACCCATATTCAGTGTGCAAATTGAACAAAGAAAAGTCTGTATACTGACAAGTCTGTACTCTTTTTACCTCTTTTTAGTTGTAATATAGTGTCTCAGTACATCACTATAGTAATAAAAATATTCCTACGACAGTAATTTTTGGAAAATTTAAAGGCCCTTTCTATGGAAGCTTGTTTCCGCCACAGAATGAAAAATAAAAAAAGGTAATTGCGAATTTTAATCTCACAATTCTGACTTTATAACACATAATTGCGAGTTTATATGTCAAAATTCTGACTTTATTTCTCAGAATTGCGAGATGTAAAGTCAGAATTGTGAGATATAAACTATCCATAGAATTGGCCTGATAACTCACAATTGCGACTTTATATCTCACAATTCTGAGAAAAGATGTCAGAATTTCAACATATAAACTCACAATTATGTGTTATAAAGTCAGAATTGCGAGATTTAAACACAATTGTGAGAAAAAGTCAGAATTGTGAGCTAAAAAGTCGCACTTCTGTCTTTTTTTCTCAGAATTGCAACTTTATAACACACAATTCTGAATTAATATCTCACAATTCTGACTTTAAAACACGTGATTCTGAATTAATATCTCACAACTCTGACTTTATTTCTCGCAATTCTGACTTTATAACTCATAATTGTGACTTTATATCTCGTAATTGGAAATCTCACAAACAGTGGGCATCATTAATTATCAAATTATGCAAAAAGTGGAAAATATTATCGAACTGTGTAAAGAATATATAAAATGGAACATGGACTGTAAAATAGAAAAACTCTACTTTTACTATCTTAAACACGTGTATTCTTTGAGTGGAAATGTGCATGACTTTATAGTTGGAAAAAACAAACAAACAGAAGAATTAATAAAATATATAATAGTTAGATTGTGAAAATTGTGTTTTAAAAGAGCTTATTAGTTCAACCAAATGGTCACAAGAGCGCATAGTTTAAAAAAACAAACAAAAAAAAAAAACACCCACTGTAAGAAAAATATATTGTTGGCTTAACTTTAAAAAAGGCAACCATATTACTTTTTTAAGTTCATTGAAATGGAAAAAATTGAGTTAATACAATGAATGATCACCAGAAACTCAAAATAGCATGTTATCTGAACTACATAAGTTATAAGTTTTTCATGAAAATATTTTTTTACTGCTCAACAATTGTGTGCCTCTGTAAAAGAAAGGGAAACAAGTTGTATGAGCTGTACAAGTTTTGATTGTGCTTGCAACTCAAACTAAACACAAAATGAACGGTGTAAAATCAAGTGTTAAAGTCTATTACAGCACCTTCCAGAAAATCTTCATGTTAGATTAGTATTTGGTTTTGTTGAGATGAATTGGATCATGTTGACAAGCCCTCACCCAGCAGGGCACTCGCTCTCCATTCATAACCGCCGCGCGGACACTGATTGCGTGACACGCGACTCAGCTGGAAAGCAAGAACTAATTACCCAAAGAAGAAAAACATTTTCTGTGTGTTCAGAAAGATACTGTCACACAGCCACGTTAGATGTCAGTTTACTCTCTTTGCGTCTCTCAGGGATCGTCACCGAGACACCAGGCCGCTCGCAGGCTCGGCTTTTGATTTGGTCCGTAGGAAAGGTCTTACGACAATCTGGTGCGAGTGATGTTTGTCTTTTGTTTTCATCCACTATGACTTTTGACATTTTCACATTTATTGGACATCAAAACAAGGATGTTTGCTTGCCTTTCGTGCCCCAACATTGCAAAAACAAAGGCTTTGGAGGATCCCTCAAAAGTTTGTGTGGAAATGTCACTCCCCTCACACGCGGATCAAAGCTGAGGACGATGACACATGAAGGCATAATAATAAAGACGAGATAGAGCGACAGGAACGCCTGCACCCTATTCATGCACCCCGACATCCTGGCCTTCTATCCCACAATCCATCACTGTGTCACAGGCTGGGCCACCCAGTACAGTGACAAATCAGCCTGTCAGGAGTACAGGGTCTGTCGTGACAGGCTGGCATTTTAACTACAAAGATTAATTTTGAAACTTACCAGCTCTTTCTCCAGACAACATCTCTATGATTAATACAGCAGGAAAAAGCTCATGACCCTATCAGAGTGCAAAGACTAGATGTTGTAAAACATCAATAAAAAAAACCAACTGGCATAAAATTCACTGTTCGCAGATAAACTGAATTGACAGCTGAACTTATTATCTTTCATCATCCTTGAGATTGTAAGAATTGCTTTAAAACCATCAACACCCTGTGTATTCCGTTGTACAAAGTTTATTGTTTGTTTGTCATTTGTTTCTTTGTTCTCATTTTATAACTTGTTTACTTCAAAAATTGTCAGGGAACTTTTTTATATTAGGCTTAGCTTTTGCTGAGGTGTCTAAACTGGTGTCAAGAATGTTAAATTTGCCTTCATCTACACAGCTATACCACAACAAACCTATTTCCGACAAAAATAACAGTCCCACTTAACATCAAGTGTCTTTTAACTACTATCTACTAGAATTTAAATGAATAATTTGATACAACACACATATTTTGCACATACATTTTCTCTCACTATAACGTTTAGTTTAGAAAGCGATTGTCAATTATCAATTATGTCAATTATTATGAACTCATTTATTAAAATGAATTAATTTTTTTTTAAGTCGTTTGGTTCATTCAACGAACGAATTGAATGAATTGACATGGGAAAAGATTCGTTCATTTTGATAAACAGGAGAGTCACGAACGCGCATCACAGAACAGAGCAAGGCGAGCATTTGAGCTTATAAAACTTAAACTTTGTTATTTATTTATTAAATGAGTGATCGTTTCGCTTGATAAGACCCTTATTCATCGTCTGGAATCGTTTAAAGCCATTTTGCGTTTTACCCTTTACACAGGAACGCTGACGGTGGAGCGTTTTAAGATTTCCACTCTGGAGGGTGGTTTCACTTTTTTGCGTTTTTAAGCCTCAAAAACGGCGTCGGCGTGTAAACGAAAGGCACATCCAATAAAATATTTTTACGTTTTCACCCTGCTGAGCGTTCTCGTGTAAACAGGGCCTAAAATGCGCAGTTTTACTGTATTGGGGGTCCGGGGGATTTGTGTTGAATAAGAGAAGTACTTCAATAGACAAGTAGAAAATATTGTTACACGTAAGATGTCATGCAGCATGATGAAAGTTGTTAGATGATTGAAGAAGGATTTTATGGAAATTTTGTAAAAGCATCTAAAGTTAAAAAAGTCTGGACACACCATTCATCCTCATCCACGCTTACGTAATTCATCAAAGGAAGTGCACAGTTCTAGTACTCTCAGTCACGTCGTTGCATGCTGAAAATGAAAGACTGGTAACCTCTATCGCTGCTCAATGACTGTCACAGCTTCTGGATCGATGATAATCCAGCTAATTGAAACGGTCCGGTTCTCCCACAGATGACGGACTCTTGTAACCCTCGTCCAGCAGCCGAGAAAAGCCAGCCGGTCATCTGCACTCGCTAAACTAAAGCTGTCAGCTGCCGGCGGTGGGAGGCTGGACAGTGACCTCTCTTGATGGCTCCATCGGTCCCTACACGAGCTCTTTGCTGAACCCATTTCCTCCACAGATACACAACACATTGACAAGTGAGCTGGAAACTCTCTGTGAATGATATTGCAGCAATTACACTTGACAGGGCTCAACAGACCCGGCCTTCCTGCAGAACAGGTCACACAGGACCGTTGTGTTCATAAGCCTGATTCGTATCCGGTGGACAACTTCTACTCTGATAATCAATACTTTATGCTACTTCTGAAAACTGTTAATTGGTTAACAGAAAGTTTCTGAACTGTACACAGTAAATAACTGTGATAGATCTAACGGTACATTTAAATGTACAGTTTTTGGAAGTGAAAAAAACCCATGTCACCCCCATGTCATCCAAGATGTCCATGTCTTTCTTTCTTCAGTCGAGAAGAAATTAACGTTTTTGATGAAAACATTCCAGAATTTTTCTCCATATAATGGACTTCAATGGGGTCCAAATGGTTCAAGACAGTTTCAGTGCAAACTCAGTGCTTTCGTGACTTTCCTGTTCGAACTCGTTCATCAAAACGAACAAATCTTTTTCCGTGTCATTTGGTTCATTCGACGAACGAAATGAACGAGTTGACACTGTGAAAACATTCATTTTAATGAACGAGTTTGAACAGGAGAGTCACGAACGCTCATCACAGAACAGAGCAAGGCGAGCATTTGTGCTTATAAAACGTAAAATTTGTTATTTATTTTTTAAATGAGCGATCGTTTCACTTGACAAGACCCTTATTCATCATCTGGAATCGTTTAAAGCCCTTTGAACAGTTTGCACTGAAACTGTCTTTTGGACCTTGAACCGTTTGGATCCCATTGAAGTCCATTATATGGAGAAAATCCTGGAATGTTTTCATCAAAAACCTTAATTTCTTTTCAACTGAAGAAAGAAAGACATGGACATCTTGGATGACATGGGGCGAGTAAATATTCAGCAAAAGTTTTTTCTTTTTTTTCTTTTTTTTTTTTCTTTAAGTGAACTACTCCTTTAAAGCCACTTAATATGAAGTGGGACCAAGATATGTTTTCCTTTATGATGAGCACTTTTATTTGTCATTGGCCATATATTTTATAAAATGCAAATGCGAAATGTTACATGCTGTTCTGATAGGGTCACTATGCATAATTTAAACAGAAAATAAGTCTGTGGTAACTGATACACTCTAAAAAAGGATGGGTTGTTTTAACCCAATTTCTGGACAAACTCAAACATTGGGTTAAAAATGTAACTTAAAAATGTAACCCAATAGCTGGGTTTGTCCATATTTGAACTAAAATTGGGTTAAAACAACCCAGCATTTTTTAGAGTGTAGCATTGCCATTGCATCTGATGCTCTATTTTGAAAATAATCAGAACATTTCTTTAAGGTTTATAGAAGAAATGGGCAGGTTTGGACAAAGTCTGTCAAAGACAGTGTTCAAATAAAAATGACTGCTACATGTGGACGAACAGACCTGGGACCTATTCAGGAGCCTAGCGTTCATAAATCCTAAAAATCAATAATATGACAGCCCCAGGAAATCAGTATCAATGATTTCAGATGTAGACGGGGAGGAGGCTAGGACCTTCTGGAAGTAGAGAGCTTCAAGGTACACAGGAGCAAAAATAATATCTCCGTGCATTGAGCAGCCCTACTTTAACCAATTACACAACACGGCATCTGAAAGTGCCTTGAAATCCTGAAAGGGCTTTGTGTTTCGTGCATATATATTGCCGATTCTTGGCACTCTTTAAAGGCTTTGGCCTAGTCAAGCTTGAAGCTTCTGGGACCTCTGTGGGTAAATGTCAACAAATAACATTTTGTCAATGTTTTAAACATGTATCTGCTGAAAGTCTACGGAGCGCACTGTTGCCACCCTTGAGGCTGCGAGGATGTATTTTAAGCCGCGATAAAGCTTAATGCCTTGTATTCACTGCGTGCATATAGTTTCCAGGCATTCACTGCAGCGGACAGCTCTGGCATACACAAGTTAGCACTCGCTCAAAGACTCTGACCTGAAATGTCCCGTTCGCTTTAGTTCCACTGTGCACAAAGACTCGTCCTCATCGTGAAAAATCACCAGCACATAATGGGACGCTGACGTAAAGAGGTTTGCTGTGAAAGGTCATCGGAAAGGCCACATTTATTTGAGAGTGTCGTGTAAAGCCTTCCTGCAACAGTTGGGATTTTTGGAATGAATAGAGCAAGATGATTTAAGGAAAGCTTCTTCATTTCCCTATGGGCTAGAGGTAATCTTCTCAGTCATGTGATCGCGCTGCCGATTCGATGCCTTCTATCAGTGACTGAGCATTCAAGATTATTCCACGTTCAACTTCTGAACTCTATAATCATCATGCCACCCTGGTGTGGGTGTGATTGCCATCAATATGCCTTTTCTAAATCAATGGCTCAAGAAACAACAGGGCTAGTTAGGCTCACTGTTACAAAAGACACTCGACGAACCTCAAAGGCTGGGCGTTATCTACAGTATTGATTGACTGCCATGATAATGTGAATTGCAAACACAATATAAGCAATTTCTCATAAAACCACCTTCTTTTGTGAAAGAACAGATTGTGTATGTAATTATCTTGGATAGTTGGCAATTATATGATGCCTAGGAGTCAAGCAAATCCTCGACGTCTTTTTATGGTTGATTTTAAAGACGATACAAAGACCACATTTGACTTCTAAGCGAATAATATTGTAATATTGATCAACACACACACACATATATATGTTTAAATGTACATTAGACTGATTATCAAATACACCCAAGGATAGAATAATGTTTTTAATAAACACAATAAACGAGTCTTTCAACCTAGCATGAGCAAAGTTTGAGTTGTGATTTCAAGTTCAAAATGGATAAGTATGTTGCCGCCTCGTTTTATTGTGTGTTTCTCTGAAATGTATTTGCTACAGATTGATTACACTAAAATTGGGCCTTTTAATTTGCGAATGCTGATGAGTTATACTTGATTAGTCCAGGGACGTTTCTTAACACAGTTTCATAGGATCAGCTCTGATTTCATGTTGTCTTTAAAGGGGTGGCTTACTGCCTTTTTTTCTTTGCATGATTGTGTTTATGGGGTGCAATATAACATGTGTTTGTGTTTTTTCTTTTTTTAACCCTCAAACCGCATTCACTTTGTAGCCCTTAAGCCTGTAAATGTGGACAAATGTGGGCACAGAGGACTCAGGTTTGATCCTAATTTTGATTTATTATAAATGATATATCACTGTCTTTCTATAAAGTTTTGTCTATCCATTTATGGTGTTTTTCTTTATTTTGGGGTATTTTTAAATTGATTTACTTCAAAAAGTACCATATTTTCTATGTAAATGAATTGCTATGTACTTTTATTGTATTTATTTTTTTAACTACATTAAAATATCATTCCAATAAGTTCTTAGAGCTAAAACCTAAAGATAAAGTGACTTTGCTGTCACCTGGTGTCTTATTTTGGCTTATTTTAGAATGCTCTAAATTACAGTTTTTCACATTCATTTCTATGGGTGCCCATTTTTGACCCAAATACAAGATTAAGGAGGGTTTTTTTTCACCCACTTAACGTTGTAGAATTGAGTCAAAAACATTGTGTGTGTTCAGGAGGCAAACTTAGGAAAAGTAGCCAAGTCTTGTACCGCTCAGATCAAGAGAAGTATTTTTTAAAAATAAATCAAAACTATTTTGCCCACATTTGTCCAGAATATGGTTTTAGGGTTAATAAAGTCTTATTTTTCATAAATTCCACCTTTATTGTAAGCTGCGTTCTCCTCTGTCCCCTGAACGAGCGGATTCCTGATTCAATGAAACCACTCCCCCAGGAACAGGCAGTGGGCTCTGATTGGTTAGTTTGGGCCGGTGTGTTGTGATTGGCTAAACTGTAGTGCAAATTGCATGTGTGTTCATGTCAAATGTAAATGATGGTGTGGATACTGCAGTATCAGTTTGAGCCAGAATCAGACCCAGAAAGAGTCAAACAGAACCTCACCACACACGGCTCTTACTAAACGCTTCTGAATGGTAATTTGCCTATTTATTTTTTTAACTTTATACATCTTTCTTTTACACAATAGCATCGAACTGACTGGCTACTATATACAAAAACAGCGTTGGCATTACGTTCTTGATCAAAATCGAAAAATAACACCATAAAGTATATATACATGAAAAATACATTTACAACATTCAGGTCCAAAATGTTTGTACGCGTTTGTCGTAGACCAAACATAGGATAACTAGTAGCCTAGTGGCTATAAAGCCAGCGCTGGCATTTGATAAAACTAAAACATTATGTCTGAAATTATACATGCAAATACATGTAAAATGATGAAGTCTTAGCCTACTTACAGGTTGTGTCCCAACAACTGCTGCCTCTGGTTTTAAAGTTGGATCTGCTTCATGTTTTAGTAACAGTTTCTTGTTGAATCCGGTGTTGAATTCGTGGAGATTCTGTAAGCTATTTTTCTTAAAATGTGCAGCACATAGAGCTATGTCATTTTCAGGAATATGATCAAACATAAATTGTATCCATTGTTGACGTACAGCGTCCGTGGGAAGCTCAAACCCAGAAGACCTGACAGCTGGTGATCATAACATGACGAGCTGCAGAAATATGGCCATGCCCTTTTCTGCATGTTGTAAATGTGTGGGTTAGTGACGTCTAAAACCCAGCTGTAGTGCCAATCGAGTCGTTTTTGTAGGCATTAAACTTCAATATCTCTGCTTACATTGAACTTTCAGGGCTGCAACTTTGCAGATACTATTCAAGCAATATCACACACTATTTAAAATGAAAAAAGTGAAATCGCAATCAACCGCCCCTTTAATACTGAAGATGAAATAGGATATTTCCGAAGTTAAAGCCAGCTTCTGTTACTTACTTTTTCAATCAATCACAGGGGAAGAACAAGGGGAAAGTGTGCGCTCAGAAAGGGTGATTAACTTTAATTTAATTTGCATTTCTGCCAAAAGGAATTTGCAGGGATGGACATCTGATACAAGACATCGTGAAAGCTGTACTGCTTTTATTTCCATATCAGGCCAATCAATTTCCATCCCTGAGCGAATGACTATAACTCGCTCCATTATTTTTGGCTGTCAGATCTATATCCGTTTCCTTTTTCTCCTAAATCTCCAACACTGCTAAATCAAATCAAATATTTCTCCTTTGAAAATGGAATTATAAGTAATCAGGGTTCGAATCGGTTGTGTTCGGTCGCCGTCATGCCATATTCATCAAAAGGTCAGCACCGGAAATGAGAGAGAACAGCAGTTCCAGCTGACACTCATTGTCTCTGGCATTTTCCTTAGCTTGACTACCCATGGTTCACATACACCCAGTGCTTTTTGCTCATTGTCTGGCTTTCTTCTCCCCGTCTGCTGCTTTCTTTCAGTAGAGTCCTACCTAATGACTTCCTATCAGCTGTATCAGAGCTGAATTTTGGCCTATCGGAGCGGCTAGGCATGTCCTGTGGAGAGCGTGCTCTTCACACAGTGCTTTGAGAGCTTTCCACATACCTTAATTAAGGGGTGGGCGACCTATGAAAAGACTAAGGTATGAAGGCCGAGAGCTCCATTAAGGCAAAGAATTACATTTTTTATTTCAGATGTATCCAACCGCCGAAGCTATGCAAGCAACGTAAGGATGTAGAGAGAGAGAGAGAGAGAAAGAGAAAAGGCTTTTTAAGAGTTAGGCTATTAAATGTATTCTGAGAGCCTCTAACTCAAGCCCTCTTTGTCTTCGACCAGCAATTTTGTTGTGAAATTCAGAAAAAAACACTTAAAGTTTCAGTCAGAATGCCGAAAGCACGAAAACACTTGTAGGAAAGGAAAATCATATCACATCTCAAGTTTCAAGTCAAGTCAAGTCACATTTATTTTTATAGCGCTTTTCACAATACAGATTGTATCAAAGCAGCTTCACAGTGATAACATGAAAGTAGTACAACACAGATCAATAATATTATGAAATATTAAATAAACCCAAATAAACCCTTTCAAACTCCATTTCATTTCCATTTAAACTCCATTTCATTTCCTTCGTGTTTCAAGACACGAAGGAAATGAAATGGAGAGCAAAATAAGATCTCATGAGAAAATAACCACAGTAGACTTGCATCTACGGAGCATCGGAAGGGACATGATGAAAAAAAGAGATTTGACGGAAAAAAAAATTCAAAATTTTTGCGTTCCTCGAAAGAAACTTTTTGTTCGCTGGCAAACTGTTTGCGTTTCCCGAGAAACTTTGGGCTCACTCGCAAAACTTTTTGCATTCCCCTGGGAAACAAAAAATTGTTGCATCAAATTGTTGTTTCTTGGGGGAACGCAAACATTTTGTCTGTTGTTGTATGGAAAAGAGCTGTGTAAAAAAAAATTAAAATAATAATATATATATATATATATATATATATATATATATATATATATATATATATATATATATATATATATATATATATATATATAAAACTTATTTGTTTCAGTTCCACAGAAGAAAGCAAGCAACACAGGTTTGGAACAATGTGAGGATGAGAAATATAGTTCTATTACATAGTTCTATAAAACTATTCCTTTAAAGCTGCAAATTAAAGTTCTTCAGTTAATTAACCGTGTGTAATTGGCTAGGCTTTTTCTGGTAACTGGTGGTAAATTATTATTTGTATTCATTTGTTTCTTACTCAAACAAGCCTCTTCTTATGAGTCATAAAGCATGAGAGTAGCAATTACAGTAGCTGTTATAACACACATGCGCTTTCCTAAAGAAAAAAGTAGCACTTGGTCCACCGAAATGAGCTTAATTTTAGTATTAATATAGCTTAATAGTCTATATAGGGCTCTATCTTGCACCCGGCGCAAATGACTTTATACACTGACGCATTTATCATTCCTATTTGCACTCGCGCAAAGCGGGCTTTTTTCCTCCACAGACGCACGTCGGTAAACTAACAAATGAACTTGCGCTTCCTGGGCGGGTTGGCGCAAAAGGAGGGCGTGTGTCGGCGCAAACAATCCCTGGTGCTATTTTGCAGTTCCAGAAAACAATTGCGCCAATGACCAGAAAAAAACCTGGTCTAAAGTCAGTGGCGCGTTGCGCGTACATTCAGATGCTATTTTAAGCGCGCATGCTTGGCCATAATACAGAGTGTGAACAACGCGCATACACTGTAGATGATTCTCTCATCAACACAGATGCATTTTACTTTTTGCAAATGATACATTATTATAACGGAAAAATATATAAACATGAGGGAAATCATTGTTGTGTCCATGATGATGGGAAAAACAGGCATAAAGCTTACACATTTACCCAAATTATTATATGCATGTTTAACCCGAAGCTAATTTGGGTGGGTTTGTCCCATCCCCAGTGTCCCTTCTCTTTCTTTTATGGCCCTGACGAGAACATCGTTCTACTCGGCTGTGAACCGATGCTGAAGCGCGCCTGGTAAATGCGCCGTTAAAATAGAATTGCGCCACGGAACAAGCGCATCTCGTTCATCACACTCTTAAAGGGAATGTGATATGACGCTCTTATTGGTTTATTTCCGTTACGCCCAAACCACACCTATGAATAATGAAGCTACTCCAGACCAACCCCTTTTAGATTTGCGCCAGGCGCAAGAGGCATTTATCCTGCCGGGAAAATAGCAACAGCGCCGGATCCGCCCACAAAGTTAATTGCGCTTTGCGCTTTGACACTTGCGTTTCAGATCGTTAAAATAGGGCCCATAATCTTTAATATAGTCTCTGTCTTCGATTACCATCACAAATATGGTTTTGGTGTCAATTTTGAGTCATTTTCATTTATGGAATTACTTTCTTCTTACAATCATGTGTGCTATCTTATACCTTCCATATTGTAAAAAATAAAATAAAATAAAATAATAATTGTAAAAAAAAAAAAAACATTTTAAATTGTGAATTGCTCATGCTTAGTAACCAAAAAGAATTTTCGTAATAAAATTTTATTTGCATTTAAAAGACATATTTGCATATTACCTATAATGGAAGCATATGGAATAGACATGAATGAATGAATGAATGAATAATAAATAAATACATAAATAAATAAATAAATAAATAAATAAATAAATAAATAAATAAATGATGCTTGATAAGTCCATAGATGTTCATTAAGACAGCAGGATCAGCTTTGATTTTCACGTTGGTTTCATGAAGTTTCTATGATTAAAACCAGCTTCTGTTACTTACTGTACATTTTAATCAATCCCAGGGGAAGAACAAAACAAAAAGTTGTGATTTTATGTAGTTGTGATCATCATATAATGCAAATACTGTACATTTGCATTTCACACGATGCCAAATACCTGTACTGATATGCAATATAATGATTACAGAGAAAGCCAAACACTGCCTTTTTTCTGGCACTGTCAGCTTTTCCTGCCTGTGACTTTACGACTGTCGCATATGAGAGGAAAAATGATGAGTCAACAGCAGTTAGAACTCAATGACCCTGCGTTTCCATCAAACTCTTTCAAAACATCAACATTTCTGGTTACATTCCTTTCTTAAAATAAGTTACCCTAATGCTTGAAACTTTTATTACTGAAAGCTTCCAGTATTTGCCTTGCCTCGTTGCAGTGAGAAATGGTGATGCCGCAATTATCAGACAATAAAAGACTTGAAAGACTCTAGACAGTGTTGTTCATCAAAAGGCTAGACTTGTTGTGAAGTTTTAGTTTGGGAATCTTAGGGTACACAAGGAGTCGATATTCTCAACAAGAAGTTTTTTCTCCTTAAGGTAAAAAAAGTGCTTCTACGATACAGATGTTGTTGTTTTTTATTTTTTCTTATCTCAGGTTAGTCATTATAAGGATCCATCAGCTTGTGTTGTTGCACAGCATTCATTGATTGCACTTTTTTTAATGGCTTTTGGCTCCACTGGCTTTGATAAAATTGTGTTTCTGACAGCGGTATGATTTAGCAAAGGGAATTTCTAAGGAGAAAACTCTAGTCTTGACTTAACAAAGAGTCCCGAGTGAGTTTCCTAATAGTCAACGTGTCAGCGGGACTTTATTCAACGTTAAAATTTAAAGACGATGGCGTCAACACCAAGCAAGAAGTTGTAAGATGCCTCTGATTGTTTGAGTGGCAGCTTGATGATCCTAATGGTGATGTTTAAGTGACTTCCTATCTGGGACGGCGTGGTTTTGTTCCACACTCCCTGGACGTGCAGTTTTGAGGGAATAAGAGCGGTTTTGATCTGCATGGGACTGGAACGGAGCAACAGCTCTCAGCATCAGGCCGAGCTGGAGCACTACTGAGGCGGTGGAGAGACAGCTAATGAGGCCACCAGAGAAATAGAGCTGAAACTGCCTCGTCTCACTTGCACACGCCAGTCTAGGCCACTTTAGGGTGGAGTCTGCCGTAACCAAAGCTGCTTTATTATTATTTGTCCTTACAGACCCTTTAAAATCCACAACACTGGCTCATTGGAAAACGTACGTGTGGCAACATTTTGCAAAATGCAATACGTATCACTGCAGTAACATAAATGAACACTGGAGGCAGTAAAACAGCAAGCACTTTTAACTGATTTCACGCACAATTATGATTACAGCGGCAGATTATGCATTAATAAAGACTTGTTTAATAAAGACAATTATTTTTATAGTTATAAAAATATACTTAAACCATAAGTATCATGTGATTATCACACTGGAGCTACAGGAAAATGAAGGGTATGCGCGTGACGTTGGCCATCTGAGTGGCGAGTGGCACACTCTAAACAATGCTGGGTTGTTTGAACCCAAATTTGAGTAAAATATGGACAAACCCAAATGTTGGGTTAAAAATGTCATGTGAAATTTTAACCCAACTTCAACTTTCCCTTTCAACTGTAAAAGTCTTATGGCATTTTTAACCCAACATTTGGGTTTGTCCATATGTGACCAAAATTTGCAGTAGCACCTCATTGCAGTACACAAGATCCAGAGGGCGGAGTTGGATCCAGATCTGAGGGGTGGAGTTGGGTAGGTTTAAGGGTGGGGTTATGGATCAGGGGGTGGAGCTGGGTAGGTTTATACGTAAGGTGGGAGGAGTTGGATCTGGATCCGAACTCCTCCCGTAGATTCCATGTTCTGCAGTGAGGACCATCTCCAAATTTAGGTTCAAACAACCCAGCATTTTTTAGAGTGCAGTATTGAATTTCCTCATGAATGCAGGGAAAAAGACTCAAAGTACATCTAATATGATATGCCTAAATATAACATTTATATAAGTGATCACCCGGACTTAGACCTATACTGTATGTTGTATTAAACCATATACTCTAAAAAATGCTGGGTTGTTTTAACCCAATTTTGGGTAAAATATGGACAAACCCAAACTTTGGGTTAAAAATGTCATTTAAAATGTTAACCCATTTACTGGCTTTGTCAATATTTGATCCAAATTTGGGTTGAAATAACACAGCATTTAGAAGTGTATAAAGGGTTCACCGGCAAATTTGTGTTATGTATTTGCCCAGCGCCGAAAATGTAAGGAAACACGATTCCTGGTTTCATGTCAATCAATATCCATGGATCACTGGATCTTTGGAAAATTGTAGGAACACTATATTGAGTCCAACCTTTAGTTTTAACTTATAATCCATTGTTTTACTGCGGTGTGTGACATCACCTTTCATTTACCAAAAATAAATTAATTAATGTAATGACACTGCACAAAAGCTTTAATTCTTGTACATTTTTAATACTCATAAGAAGCTATGGTATTTAATAAAAAATTATATATATATATATATATATATATATATATATATATATATATTAGAATAACATGTATTCAAGGTGTAAAGAAAATACATCATTACTTTTTACTTATTATTTTTAATAATAATAATAATATTTCACTCAAAATTTTAAATTCTGTCTCATTTACTCACCCTCATGTTGTTCCAAACCTGCATTCATTTTTTCTTCTGTGAAACACAAAAGAAGATATTGTTTAAAAAATAGTTTCAACAGTTTTAGTCCATACAATAAAAGTCAATTACGGAAAATTACGGAAAATTATGTAATTTACGGAACAATTACAGAAAATGACTAAAACAGACTGGAGTGACTTTTGACATAACAGTATTGTCTAAGGGTTAAAGCTCCAGGTTAATCAAAAGGTCGTGAGATCAAACATTGTGATCCTGAACAATGACTGTGCTGTTTTCATTGTGTTGTGTTGCCAAAAAAAACCACTCCTTTCACTCATGAAAACAGTCTGTCTCGTCATGAATCTTTATGGTGTGTTTTCTGAAAGGTCCAGTCCTTCAGTAATACTTGAAAGCTTGAAGTTTAGAAGCAGCTGGAAGTCGCTCTGCAGTTCTGGGTTCAACCAGAATGAGAATAAGCCTGTAGGTTGGACTTCCAGCTGTTTCCAAACCCTGCTATGTAAAGCCTATTAAAGCTAGCTCACTTCACAGCAAAGTCTTGGAAATAGCTTTGTAAGAAAAAGATACATTTTTGACACTGCAAAAATTCTCTTGAAACCTTGCTTATTTCATCCAGTTATTTTTTTTTGCTGTATTGCTAGGCCTACTGTTAACTTTTAAACGCTTACAGACATAGATAGAGTCATACAGAGAGACTGCGTGCAGTTTTTGGACACTTAAAGTCCCCATGAAATCATAATTGAAGTTGTTTGGCTTTTAGTATGAATAAGTTAGCCTTACTGTTATGTAAAAATGAATATACTTTATCTAATCAAAAAAATTGTGGCAACAGATTACAAGCAATATTATTAATTAAATGTAACAAATTAGAATTGAGTAATAATTAATCAAATGAATTCCTTAAAAGTTAACCATTTAAAATGAGTAAAACTTACAACAACAACCAAAAAAACATAAATTTAAGTCATCATTATGGTGAATCAGTGTTCGTTTTAGGTTTGTTTTAAAATTATGGTTCTCCTTCAGTGATTCTGCTTGTTAACATCAGGTGTCTTCAATGTTGGCAATATAAATTAAAGAGTAATTAATTAATCTTTGACGTCTGTCTGTTAGTGAGATATTTTTGTTTTATTTTTTTTTGGTGTAAACTTTACTCATTTTAAATGGTTAACTTTTAAGGAATAATTTCATTAATTATTACTCAATTCTAATTTGTTAAATTGAATTAATAACATTGCTTGTAATCTGTTGCCACAATTCTATTGATTAGATAAAGCATATTCATTTTTACAGTGTGTGCTCTGAAACAAGGACAATTTGCATTTAGACATAAGCATTCATGTTATAAGCTAGCAAAGGCTTTCTGGGTTGCAGCAGAAACACCTGTAATATATTAATTATCATTGCCAAATTTCAGGATTTTCATGGATTTTGGACTGTAATTTTAATCTGTAATTTTAAGCATTTTACATTTGAATTAAATACAATCTATCTATTTACATTTGACTTATATTCTATCTATCTATCTGTTATCGTCTTTCTATCAGTATAATTTTTCTATCTTTTAAAAATCATTAAACATTCAAATGTATGCATTCGATTTTAAAAAGATTACAGTATTATAATAAGCTAATACAGATTTTTAGTTTTCAAAGTTTATAGTTGTAACAAAAATCTCACACTCCTTACCTTCTGAATTTTCAACGTGATCTAATGAGAATACGTATGTATTTGTACGTAAAGTGTCGTTCTATCATACGTATATATAATTACGTTTTATATGCGCAGAAACGTATAATACAGACGTATTTACAGTACTAAAACGTAAAATATTTACGTATTGACAGCACAAAAACTTCATTTATTTACGTATGAACAAATCCACCGACGTACACATTTGTACGTATCACAATTTATGCATATTAATATCGTAGCATTATGTTTTGACTCTATTGCATTCCACTGTCTTATTAATTAAGTTTTCAGTCGCATTTATTGATATAATACTCATAAATATTAACATTTTGCTCGCCTGCATGGTGTTAAACAATACAATATAAAACCTTAAAAATACATTCTTTAACGTTACTCGTTTAACCGTTTTGTAATCGTTTATTTACCTTGAGACACATAAAGAGTTTTCTCCTATAAACACAACAAAATTCACAAAAGACATCAATTTTAGTAGTTTGATGTAATCCAAATCTTTAGAATCCATAGTTGTATGCAAGAAACAACTCCTAATTCAGCCTCTTATCCAGTCGTGACCTTCGTCTCCATTCTCAGCAGCGATCGTACATGTCAAATCCCGCGCTGGTGATGAATTCAAATTCAAAAATTCGAGGGCTTGGAGCCAGAGGGGCGTAAGTGGCATTTTGGGCGAATATGAGTTCTTTATATCAAAGTAAAGGTCTCGGTGAGCTCTATCCAATGGTGTCAAAAATACATATCTGAGATAAACTGTATTGAATAAAGCAACAAAAAAGGCGCATCTGACATCATTTTTTAGAACATTGTTCATTGTGTTAATATATGCCATACATTTTTTACCTAAATACTCATTCATGTAGGTATGCCTGTGGTTGCAATGTTTGTGGTTTAAGGTTATTAATACAGGTGATTGAAATGTGGTCAAAATTTTGTTTTGTCTCTCCTGTAAAGTTTGTTAAAAGCCACTTACGCCCCTCTGGCTGCAAGCCCTCGAATTGCGCCCTTGAGAAGTGATACGTCATGTTTTACGGCAGTGATATCAAACGTTCATTGCTTTCCTGCTTCGTCACAGATTGCGACATGAAGGACTGTGAGACTCGCACATTTGGTCACAGTCAGGAACCCTGCAACTGTTTATCCCTGCCCCTTGGATTGAGATATGCCAATTGTGGGTTCCCAGACCTAACATCTTGATGTAGGTCTAGGTTGCCAGGCTAAATTCAACGTGCTGAAATGGAAAAACTGCCCCGAGGTGAGCCCGACTAAAGCTGACATGTGAAACACACCTACTCACGCTCACCCAACAGCCCGAAGTTGGCCAAAGGCACTTTCTCGGAAAACTGACGTGAAGCATCCACTAAAAAAGCCCAGTCATTGCAAAAAGGGTTCAGAAAAGTTAATACCGAAAAGCTCATTCTTGTCAGATCTTATGCATGTCCAAGTCCATCTTTGATGAAACGGTTTTGCGATGTTTCTGTCAAGGTCCACTGATACGCTGCAGTTGATTAACTATCTGTTTGACCTTTATATATAAGCTTTGATTCATCCACTCAGCCTCTGTCTCACAAGATTAAGCAATTCAATGCACAGTAAGGTCAAGCTTTCTATTGCGTATGTGCCAGACCCAAAGCGACGACACTGGGGATGCGGCCTGCTGGGAGATCTATCTCTTCAGCAAATGAATGTGGATTCCTTCTGCTTTCCCTAAATGTTCCTTCCAGGGCATGTCAGGTTGGAGGAAAATCTCCCGCTCTGCTCTCACAACCAAATTAAGTTGAAGCAGAGAAGGCCTCTCGAGTGACAAGAAGATGGAAGTGGATCTGCCTTAAAGGGCAGTGGTGAAGACGTACGCTGACGTGTGTCGTGTGCCGCTGAATGCAGGAAGAGTTATTGGCAGGGAGAGTGACACTCAATGAGTGTGTGTGTGTGTTTTGTTCTTGAAGACAACACTCCTTCAGTGCCCAGGGCTGGTCTGGCTGTGAAGTCTTTGGAAGAAAATCTCATCTTACAACTCATGTGTCATCTCAAGGCATACCGTCTCAATGTCGCACCCCTACTCGAATAAAGTGCCGAATCCGCTCCACTTTTGAGACCTTCCAACTCATGTAAACCCTTATGTACAATGAACACAAACATAAATGATTTAGTTTAATTATTTAACTTGTCAGGGTAAGTTCTCATTGCTTATAGCAAGTAGTTTTATTGGTTTCACTTTATTTGGATGATCCCTTTAACACATTCTGTTGACTATTAGTAACATTGCACCTACATCTCTACTAACTCTCACTAGAGTGTTAGTAGAGTATTGGTATTGGATTGGTAGAGTTAGAATAATGGGTTGGCATGTAGTTGCAAAGTTACTTATAGTCAGTAGATTGTCTGTTGGAGGAGCATCACAATAAAGAGTTGGCAGATATTAAGCAGAACATCTACTAATACTCTAATGAGAGCTAGTTGACATGTAGTTGCAAAGTTACTTATAGTCAACAGGATGTTCGAAGGGACCATCAAAATTGGGGCCATCAAAAAGTGTTACCATGTTATGTTATGCGATCTGTCAACACAAATAGTTTTTATTTTTATTTTTGTGTTTGTCAGAACTCTTTTGCATGATTCTAATTGGTTAATTTCCCAAAAATTGTGATACCGATATATTGCATGGTAATTGAAAATACCAATATACTGTATACTAGAGCCAGACCAATTTATCAGCAGGCCGATATTATCGGCCGATATTAGGCATTTTCCAAACTATCGGTATCGGCAGTAATAATGGCCGATAAATGAATATTTAAAAAAAAAAAAAAAAAAACGTTGGTAGCAGGTAGTAGTTAAAAACGTAATTAAAAAATAATTACGTTACGTTTTTACAGTGTAGTTGACTGACTGTCCTTTTAACATTTGACAATGTTACTGAAGTATTTCTTTAATATTTTTAATACTTTTTTAATACTTTTTTTAATACCAAATGGCATTTTTAATGGCATTTTTAATACTTTTTTATTTCTTTAGTATTTCTTGACAGTTATAGCAATGAGACGTATCATATCTCCTTGGCCTGTTATATTGAACATGTGTGTTTCACAATTTTACAGTATGACGTAATCCATTGCTAAATTATGGCTCATCATAGACTAGCTAACCACAAAGCTAGCTAATGCCACTATCATCAGTCTGTTCTGTTGTGACAATACAAGACACAAGTTTCTTTTTAAAATGCATTATCATATTATTTTAATTAAAACTCATAAATAACTAATGTTAGGGAAATATGTTAATGTTTTGCGCGTTTCTGAAAAAAAAAAAATAAATAAAAAATAAATTGCCGATATATCGGATTTTAAAACCAACAAATATTTGTGTCAAAATCCTTTAACAGTCGGGCTCTACTGTATACCTGATAATAACTTGATATAGTGTGCATTACATCTTTTAAACTATATAATATAATAACATAAATGACACACATAAAATAACAGTCAACTTTCTAACATAAATCCTTTCAATCCAGTTAAACACAAAGCATTTATGCATCTGGAAATCCCTTGCCCATCTCAGTAATACTTTCTGAAATTAAGTGAAAAACACCGTTTTATATTTCAAATAAGAGCTTTCTTACAACCCATTAACTGCACTGAAATAGTCAAGTTTACACACCTGTTTTCAATCCTGTCGCACTTGTAATGAAAATTTGCATCATATTCATGGCTTGCCATGAGGAACAACAATCACAGTCGGGCAACTCCTAAAGGAGACACAAGAAAACAAATAATCTCCCAGTTAGCTGTAAGGTAGAATAAACACACACGTGCATTAGAGCATTAAAACATAACAGTATTACCGAGGGTGTTTCACTTAGAATTAACATGTTTTGGTCTGGCTAAGTAGCCTGTGTTTCCCCATGCTGCCTTGCTGCAGTGCGATTTTATTCACGCTGATAGGAAAAACTACATTTTCCCCTGAACACAATAAGAGAACGAGGAGGGAGGGGCAAGACGATGACGACGTATATGCGACACACTGAAGCAGTTTGTTTATATCTGTGGACCATGGCAGCGGACACGAAGTTACCTTTTGAGACAGCCTAACGTTTTGACATTAAACGTATCGGCTACACTGATTTGCAGAGGGGGATTTAAAGCTGTTCCTGTTACTGGTGATTTGGTCTTCATCGACTAATTTTCTGTCGCTCTACATACGTCATCATGGTATCACTGAACCATTGGCTATGAGCTACATACAGGCGCATTAGATAGACATTCGTAGCACCCAACACTCTCAGAAAAAAAGGTACAAAAGCTGTCTCTGCGACTGTACCTTTTTTAAAAGGTAAACTTATGTCCATTTTAAGGGGCTAATATGTACATATTAGGTGTTAATATGTACATTTTAGGTGCTAGTATGTTTACATTTTATGTGCCAATATGTACATTTTAGGTGCCAATATGTACATTTTAGGTGCTAATATGTACATTTTAGGTGCCAATATGTACATTTTAGGTGTTAATATGTACATTTTAGGTGCTAATATGTCCATTTTAGGTACTAAAATGTACATTTTAAGTGGTAATATGTACATTTCAGAAGCTAATATGTCAGTTTTAGGTCCTAATATGTACATTATAGGTACTAATATGTACCACTAAGGTACCAATATGCAGCCTTTGGGTACAAAAGTGTACCTTTTGAAAAGGTACAGCCCCAGTGACAGCTTTTGTACCTTTTTTTCTGAGAGTGAATAATACGGCTCTGGGCATTCGTGAAACATGCCTTAATTACGAGAAATGAAAATGTGGTTTCCAGACCACGTCTCATTCTCAATGAGACGTGGTCTGGCGCTAGCCTGGCTAAGTGCAAATGCTACAAACCCACAGATAATTTATAATGCAGAAAGGTTGAAAGTGTGTGTACTACCTGTCCACATCCAGGTTTCTGAGCTGTCTACCTTTTTTGGATTGACATTTTATGCAAAATCAGCATTACAAATGAGACGTCGAGCACACAAGCTCAAGGGTGGTCCAGGTTTACCGTTCATGATGGATGTGCAATGATTTGGCACTTCAGCTCACTTGTGACAGACATGTAGGACTACCATTACGTCCTTACAGAAAACGCAAATCATCACTATTGCATTCATGCAATACAAACATCCGTTGACTCATGACCACTTTGACTTCCCTACGTGCCGCTCACAAATGATTCCTTGGTACAATGAAAAAAAGTCAAGCGTTTTGTGTCACGCAGCATAACCGTTGCTCTGTTGGCTTTGATCTATCTGTTTGTCTGTCACCTGCTGTCGAAATATCTGGAACTCGTAGACAGAAATAACAAATGGGATAGGAACAGAAAATTCATGCTGGTTAGATCATCGGAAAATAAAGGAAAGCACTTTGTAGAGAGGGAAAGTAGTATTGACCAAGTGTAGGACCCTATAAACGAGTTGCTAGAGGGCTACAAACAACAGACGCCTTTGCTAGGAGAAGATAAGAGGACGGCAGAGATGTGAAAATGAATCTGAAAAGCATCGATTTTCCCTTGATTGCTTTTTTTGTTGTTTTGCGATTCAGCCTCGTTTTGACACGGTGGAGTTGGAGGAGGCCGTGTTTTTCACTGTTTGTAAATGTGCAAGCGTGGTTCAAGGACGGGGCCAGAGGATATGAGAGTTTAACTGTAATTATGTGGAAATTGTATTAGTGTAATAATCGACCTTGGGGGTCCTTCTTCCGTTGTGCGCAATGTCACCTTCCCCGTCCCAGGAAACTAATTCACTCAGCAGAAAGATGAGCAGTCTCAGTCGTGTCATGTGTGCCATTAATAGATTATACTGTATTCATGTCCAGGCTGGTTTTACCAATGTATTGCTTTGTGCACGTACGGGCAAAATAGTCGTAGTGCCTTAACGATCTTGATTAAGCATTCTAGAGTTTGCCTTGTTGAAAAAAAGCAGTTTAATGGAAAACATCGAATTAATTTTATTACACAGATAAAAAAACGGTCTTTGCTAAGGCTCATGTACTTGAAGAGGCCAATGTCAATGGAATATACTGTATAAATCTTAATGCGTTGATGCATGCGATTAATTGTTTTATACAATTAATGAATACCAAGTGGTCACCTTCCGGTCTCAAAGGGTCTCACAACTGTGCGGGGTGTTTTTTTTTAACTCATCCATTTAAATTTTGTTGATCCTTAAAATTCTGCATAATTAAGGGACGTGGCCACTTGAGTGACAGGTGGATTTTTCTGCCGTCACGTCATCTCAGCTAATTCCAGCCGCTGAACTTGCACTGTTTAACTTAGAAAAAAATAAGTAACCTCGTTGCCTTAAAGTTAAGTTCATTGAAATGGAAAAATTGAGTTAATACAATGAAGGAGATTGTTTTAATCATCAGAAACTCAAAATATTATGTTATATATACTAAGTTGATATGAAAAGAAAAAAATATGATCACAAATCATGAAAATATTTTTTACGTTTTTTTACGTTTTATGTTTAAACACTCCAGAATCCGTCAGACTGTGATTAGCTGTTGGCTGAAACCATAGATCGTTGTCATGTAATGTTACTTTCGTTGCATTTTATAAATAGCATGACGTTTACTAACGCAGACTATATTGGACATATTTGTTTTAATTGTTGATATGTCCTCAAAAATATGTGTAGGAAATAGGCCTTTAATTGTAGATGGTATAAAACCCTCTGGTATAAGGCACCTCAACTCCACCCAAATCCCGCCTCTTTGCCCATTTTTGGTCATCCGGGAGTGACGCGCTGCCAATGGCGACGGCTGGCTCCTCCCACTTTGGGCTTTAAAAATGCTCTTCAAAACCTACGAATGACGCCACAGACACTACATCCATTGTTTTATCCAGTCTATGGTAAATACTTGCAAAAAGTAAATGGTTCGAATTAACATACATTGTACAAATATATTTCAGCTATAATTGAGTGCATAGTTTATTTTAGCATAAAATGGCATGAAAGAGAAGTTTTCCGAATTTACAAGAAGGCCATACAGCGAGACGGTTAGAGATGAAATCAGGTACACTTTTTGTTTAGGTTCCCAGTCTTGTTCCTGGAGGGCCAATATCCTGCAGAGTTTAGCTCCAACCCTAATTAGACACTGAACCAGCTAATCACGGTCTTCAGAATAACTAACTTCCCTCAAGTGTGTTGAGGCAGATTGGAGCTAAACTCTGCATTGGCCCTCCAGGAGCTAAATTGGACCTCCTTATTTAAATAGTCAAAATGTGGCCCAATTTACCCAGATTGAAAAGATACTGGGTACAGCCACTGATGACATCCAACATTTCCAACACACAAACCATCAAACCATGCAGTAACAGTATAAAAAGTGCAATGTTACCTTGGACAGTATAGTCCAGAATGACTAATGTCTTATGATTTAGGTCAACAGCAACTACACTGACTGTAAAACTGTTGTTCTAACTAACACTTTTTAGTTAACTTTATTTAGTCTTACAACTTACAAGACATCTTGCATGTTGAATTGTTAATCCAACTGCAAGATTTGAGACAACATCACATAAGCTGACTTCTTAAATTGATGTTGAAAATGTTTTTGTTTGACCTCATCATTATGGTGATCAGTGTTCTCTTTAGTTGGGCACTTGTAACTTCATATTGTCTTCCTATCGATGTAGTGATGCAACAAGAAATCACATTTATTTGGTTTCAAAGGAAGGGAAGTAATAAATTGTTTGCTTTTAAAAAATACCTTACTTCTAATTACTGTAAATATTAATTAGTCTATTTTTCATGTCGAATAATTATCTTTTACAATTGAATTGCTAACACTTAAGTTACAAACACCTTGTCAAACTTTTAACTGGGTTGAATCTCTCTATATTTGTAATAATTTCTTGCAATTAACCATGCTTGAGTCTAACACATTCAGCATTCAGAACACAACAATGGTACTAAGTCAAGAACAAACCTAACGCCGTGTCCTAACCAGACGCGATGCGATAAGATTCCAGCGACAAATAATTTGTCTGTCCAAAATCAATCAAAACCCACAGCCAATCAGAACAGTGTGTGGGCGGAGTCTCGAAGCAAGCCAGAGAGTAATCTTGACAGCACTCGCAAGAAAATGGATAATAATCAAATTCACAAATATTACACAATTTAAACAATTTTAAAAACAGGTAGTCTACTGAGTTACTAAAACAATCTTTGTCAAAGAATACAATTGTTTGTTTACAGTTTGTTTCCATTTTTTTAATTTCAAGATCTGAGGTGAATTATCCATTGTTGCTTTTACAGCTACAAAGCTGGAGCACTAAATGATATTCAAAGTCACATTACACGCTTTTAACATTAAAAAAAGCACATAAACAATATCTGTGATTACCATCGCCGCACTTTGTGTATGTTGTTCCAGCACGACGTCGCAGACAAATAGAAACAGTTTCTCAAATAGAATCATCGCATGTCACTGGTTAGGACAAAAACATGGATAAGATCATTTGTATTTGTAGTTAGGACACTGTGTAATGTAAATGATCATCAACTCTCTACGGTTATTTTTTAGTAACTAGATCTCTCATGTAAAGGAACTATACTATAACTGCTATTTCACTTTACTTTGTTTTGTAAGGCAACCGCTTTGGATGCTCTTTTAGATTTGACCTAATTAGATTAGATTACCTAAATAAAGTTTACCTAATTAGATTTTACAGTGTTTTTGTGAATGTTATGCAAACTCACACAGGAAGAGAAAATGAATAAATTCCAACAAATATTACTTATAAGTGCCTTTTGAACATCTTGCCATTGAATCTTACTGTGAGTTAGATATAAACACCCCCACACACAGAGGGCTCTCAGATGTGTTGAAGTATCCAGAGGAAACTTTCACAGCACAACATTCTTCAGCATTACCACGTCTCAGTGAGAAAGAGTAAAAGAAGGAAAGCAGTGTGTTATTATGGCTCAGAAATAAAAGCTGTTAAAAATGCCCTTTAGGACAAATCCACTTGAAAGCTGAATTCCTAATGTGCTTATGTCCAAGGTTACTGAGGGCTTCTTTAATTGATGCATCATCATTTATAAAATGTCTGTTCCAGGTTGTTAGTTCGCTGTTTGGGGGCGGTTCTAACTGTCATCCCTTGCGTGATGTTTATGGCCGTGCTGTAATTGGTTATGTCACATGGTGTTGTAGACGGGGAAGAATTGCCAGTGGCTTTAAGAAGTGGCCTGGAAATGAAGGACCTTTGAAGCCCTCAGGAAGAAAATATCACTTCTGTTACTCCGATTTTCTCCAAATACATTTCATGTGCCTAGACAAGAAAAACAAAAACAGCAGACCCACATTGAACATCCTGTGAAGTCAACCTTACAGGAGTAGTTCACTTTAAAAAAACAAAAAACGTGATAATTTACTCACCCATCCAAGATGTCCATGTCTTTCTTTCTTCAGTCGAAAAGAAATTAACGTTTTTGATGAAAACATCCCAAAACATTTCGTGACTCTCCTGTTCAAACTGGTTTATCAAAATGAACGAATCTTTTTTTCGTGTCATTTGGTTCATTCAAAGAACGAAATTAACGAATTGACTCAGGAAAAGATTCCTTCATTTTGATGAACGAGTTTGAACAGGAGAGTCACGACGCGCATCACAGAACAGAGCATATAAAACTAAAACTTTTTATTTTTATTTTCTGAAATGGCCGATCGTTTCACTAGATAATTCGTTTTACTTCGGCCGATCGTTTAACTAGATTTTTGCAATGTGGAATGTCTTTAATTTTTCAGCAATGGAGAATGCTTGACATATTTTATACTGTGGAACAGCTATGCAGCTCAGTGAATGAACTTTATGAACTTTCAAGTGCAGCATAGAGTTAGACAACTCGCTTGGATCCACTCATAACATGTAATCAGCCTTAAACTCCACCGACTCCCATTTCCTTCCGAAGATGCCAATGTACCCGTGCAGGCAGCCAAGTACAATCTGCTCAGCCTTTTGAGGCTCAGTGCAGTCAAACTAATCAATGTTTTGTCAGCAAAATAAACACAAATCAATCTTGCAGAAGGTGATTAAAGCCATCAGAGAGAATGAGGCTCTCTCCTGTATCACTCAAGCTTGTGTGATTCAAAGTCTTTAAAGGCCATCAGCAGAGAAGAACTGTAGTCTGTCTTCAGGCTCAATCAAGCTCTGATTCTCCTGGTGTGTAATAGACTCTAATTACAACCCTTGGAGGCAATGTGGGAATTTTACAGTGCTGCTCGTGGTGGGAGGTTATAAAGAATGTAGAGAGAGAAAGGAAGAATAAAGATGATGAAATCAAGTGTTACTAGTAATTAGAGCCACGCTGAAACGGCACACATTTTCTGCACTGATTGTCTGAGAAGCCGTTTTGAAATACATATACTGTATATTCACTTTGTATTAAAACATTTAAACAAAACTCATCCAAAATCCAATTAAAGTGTGAAAAAAAGGAGTCGAGTTTTGTGGACTGCTTGGCTGTATCCGAAATCGCTTCTAATGCCCTTATTCACTATTCCCTATGTCCACTAATATAGTTCACTTGAGAGGGTGAATAAAAAAACGAATTCAGGCACTGAGTACGCTAGAAGTTAGTTTGTGCTTGCTGTTTAACAACTGTTTGAAACTTTGCAAACTGGCATAGACTGTTGTGGAAACTATGCATTATCATATTCAATTTCATAATCAAAAACAAAATAAATATATACCTGTATGATATTATGCTCTGGCCACATAAGACCAACGGTTGGTAAAATTGATGGATGGATATTTTAGCTGCGGGTGGAATCTTCATGTCAGACGCAGGAATTCAAAGTGGATTATGGATATTCTCCAAATGTTGAATGTACATCGGTTTTCCACTCGTTATTGTGGTCCATTGTGGGATTGAATGAGTGCACTCAATAATGTTCACTGTGGTTTCGGACACCACCACAAATGGCTGTCTCCTTAGTCAAAACTCTTGTGGACGCATATTTCGTATGTGTTTTGTGGCCTTATTTCAGAAACTTTTATTTATAGTTTTTTCAATAACCATGCATAAACAATATTCTTCTACAAACATGTACATACATGTTGCTCACATATTATGGTAGCCCTGTTTGTGTTAAATAGAGTGTAATTTCACCTGTGCCATTAATATGTTTATGAGCAACTAAAAAAAGTACAAATGTCAGGGCATGTCAGAGCATCTCAAGGACCCTAAATACACCTTGGTCCCCAGGGGGTTAAATAGAGCCCTATTTAGGGGTGTAGATGGCAATTTCGGACACAGCCAAGATATTCAAGAATATTTCTATTCTATTCTTTATTTTGATGGTCCATAAGTTACTTCATATTCACTAACTCTCATTAGAGTGTTATAGACTGGGTGCAACGTTACTTATAGTCAACAGAATGTGTTAAAGGCACCATCAAAATAAAGTGAAACCAAATATTTTAGCATTTGCACCTTAGGCGATATTACATTTGGTTTAGTTTTATTAAACTCTTTTATACAGAGTTCAGAATCTATTCACATGTATTTCCTCTGAGCTGGACTTAGTTATGTTGGTTTTACTTAACAAACTAAACCCAAAAATCAATGAAACTATATCATGGTTGGTAAATTAATAACTCAAAATACCATGTGCAACAAAGCACAACTGATTAGTGAATTCAGTCCTCCATTTGTATGAATATTGGGCATTATATACAGTATGTGTACCCTTGACCTTTGATTATATACAGCCTTGCACAGTCATTTTTTCTCAGCTGAGCGCTTACGTTTCTCAGCTACAAAACACGTGCAGTGAGATGAAGTGTAAATGGACTAAGGACCACATGCTCCAGGGAAAGCCCGGTGGCATCTAGGCAGCATAATATCTTTCCTGTATTTATCCACCAAAGGGACTCCTGTTTACACACTGCCGGCTTCTCCAGGGTCTTTGTTAACATTTCCACTCCCTCCCAAGCCAGCCCTCAATTACCTATTGAATGCTTATAGATGTGGCAGTCGGTTCTTTTGACATGGCCAGATTTGTCAGACCACTGCCAAGCAAATTTGATGCCAGAGATGCTATTTGCTTCAGCGATTCGATTGGCCCTTTTCGACTATCGTGCTCCCCCAGGCTCCATGTGATGAAATCAGATGTTGGGATAATGGTGCGTCAAAATATGTAGGCCTGGATATATGTGTGTGAGTACATATGGTTGGGGCAGATGGTATGTTACAACTGCTCCAAAACCTAGTACATTTTTTAAGACATCTTAGGCATGCTTTTGGCACAAAAGCTGTTCCAAATGTTAGGCAGCATTACTGCCTGTGCCTTCTAAAACCTAATTTTAGCAAAATTAGGTACAATAAATGTATCCTTTCTAGAAATGCAAATAGCAACATATCAATGCTAAACAGTTGAGTTTCCTGCCTGTTTATCGTTCCAAATCAGTCAGCAGGTTCCATGGTAGTTCAGGATGCCTTCAAAGATAGCAATGCAGATATTTAAGTTTCATCGCCACATCCTAAAAGGTTCTCTCTTATTTGTAGTATTGGTATGTCATTTTAGGGTCATTAAATTCTATGAATCATTAGACCGAACAGAACCATAACAAAAGATTCAAAATTTTGTTATTTGTTCACAAGGTTTTGTAAATTAGGGTTTATCTTTTGGCTTTAGCTTACTTTCAATAAAGCAAAATGACAATACAAATCTCTGAAAACATGCATGAAGGAAAGTTGGGTATAATGCATGTTAAACTCACCTAAAGGATCGTTAGGAACACCTGTTCAGTTTCTCACTAATGCAATTATCCAATCAACCAATCACATGGCAGTTGCTTCAATGCATGGTCCTGGTCAAGACAATCTCCTGAACTCCAAACTGAATGTCAGAATGGGAAATAAAGGTGATTTAAACAATTTTAAACGTGGCATGGTTGTTGGTGCCTGACGGACAGATTGAGAACATGAATCCATCATGTCTTGTTACCACTGTGCAGGCTGGTGGTGGTGGTGGTGTAATGGTGTGGGGGATGTTTTCTTGGCACACTTTAGTCCCCTTAGTGCCAATTGGGCATCGTTTAAATGCCACGACCTACCTGAGCATTGTTTCTGACCATGTCCATCCCTTTATGGCCACCATGTCCCCATCCTCTGATGGCTACTTCCAGCAGGATAATGCACTATGTCACAAAGCTTCGAATCATTTCAAATTGGTTTCTTGAACATGACAATGAGTTCACTGTACTAAAATGGCCCCACAGTCACCAGATCTCAACCCAATAGAGCGCTCTTTGGGATGTGGTGGAACGGGAGCTTCGTGCCCTGGATGTGCATCCCACAAATCTCCATCAACTGCAAGATGCTATCCTATCAATATTGGCCAACATTTCTAAAGATGCTTTCAGCTCCTTGTTGAATCAATGCCATGTAGAATTAAGGCAGTTCTGAAGGCGAAAGAGGGTCAAACACAGTATTAGTATGCTGTTCCTAATAATCCTTTAGGTGAGTGTATCTGTTCAGCCATCCGTGCACGCATGAGTAAAGTCCAAAACCTGGAGGAGGGTGATCCCTCATCCTTATAACGATCAATTCAAGAAAAATTGTTTTGACCCACTGAACAGTTTAACAATAGTTACAGTGCACAGGAACATTTAACAGCGGCTTCACTCGCATCGGATGAGTGCATTTTTCAAGCCCTCCCCTTTATTCTCTCTCCCAGACGACTTGCCCGCAGACCCTGCCTTGTCTTTCAATGCCAGACTCGTCATGTTGATCATTCACAGCTTCTGAGGAACAATCAGCACTTCGACCCAGAAAAGCGGCTTTGCATAATGACAGCAATATGTTTTTCCCAAACTGTGGGAGGAATGCTTGAAGCAGAGGCAGGCGTTTTGATTAACAGAGGCTAATAGCGCTTCAACCCTGCAGGGTTGTTTTGATAGAACGGCCGAGTTTGTGTCCTCAGCTGTGCCGATATGAAATCTGTCTTCGTAATGCCTGTTCTATGCGAGACGGTTTTGCGCTGTATCGAACACAGGCATCATATCTGATAACTGTTTTACACAATGTAGCTGCGTGAATGGTCGACTTTGCAGAAGTTTTCCGAGGGAATTCAAATGTTAAACAGTGTCGCAATTCTTCTCGGTCAGCGCTCCACTGCGGATCAGTAGACATTTGTCATAAAGTGTTTGTGACTGCATCAACCCAAAGCTCATTGGAAATACATGCCTCTGGCGACATTTGTGCAAAATGACATTACGTTGCTTCTTGCACATTTCGCGACATGAAATGTTCAGTGAGTGGTGCTTAAAGTTTTATCCAGAAACAGATGAGTGTGAATGCAGTGTTTTATTACTTCCGTTTTTGCAGAAGCTTGGAAATGAAATGTCTGGTGAGTGGCGCTTAAATGGTTAATACTTTATTGCGTCAGGAAATAAATACCACTTACACATAACCCTTCCCTGAACCTATGGAAGCTTGTTTCCGCCATAGAATGAAAAATAAAAAAGGTATTTGATTCTGACTTTATAACACACAAGTGCGAATTTATATCAAGCAATTCTGACTTTATATCTCGCAATTGTGACTTTATATCACGCAATTCTGACTTTATATCTCGCAATTCTGACTTTATATCTCGCAATTCCTGACTTTATATCTTGCAATTCTGACTTTATATCTTGCAATTCTGACTTAATATTCTTGAAATTTTGACTTTAAATCTTGTAATTCTGACTTTATATCTCGTAATTCTGACTTTATATCTCGCAAATTTCTGACTATATTCTCTGCAATTCTGACTTTCTATACTCTACAATTGCAACTTAATATCTTGCAATTCTGACTTTATATCTCGCAATTCTGACTTTATATTTTGGAATTGGCGACTTAATATCTCGCAATTCTGACTTTATATCTCGCAAATTGTGACCTGAATATCTTGCAATTCTGACTTTATATGAGCTACCGATCAGGTTCACTATGTAAGAAAAAACACATGAAGCTGGTAATGTGAATTAAAAGTCAAAATGTTCAAGTTTACAAATGTTTTGGGGTCATACCTTAGTATTTTGCAAGGAACTGCATGAAAAAAGTATGTATTAATCAATAGTTTGCACCTGTAATGATGATTAGTTTGAAAAGGAATAAAAGTTGTTGCTGTTTTACAGCCACTAGCTTTGATTTCAGCTGTAAACTGGAGTGAATACGTATGTTTTTGGACATTTTTTTTTTTGCAAAAATGTAAGTATTGGCACATTTTTTCAATGAGGCTTTTGCGCTGCTACACACGCACAACAGCACAAACAGGACTAATGTGTTTCCCCGACGGTACCACTGCGGTAATGGAAAGAGGCTGATTTCATTATGCTGAATTAGTGAGCTCCCTCATTGGTAGAAACTGATTTCTTTGGTCCCCTGGTCCCCTTAAGGATCATGTTCAGGACACTTTCTGGCCCATTCGTCCCTGCTCTTATCGCATATTGACGTTCTTGAGTGTTTCATATCAAGTTTAACATCACAGCTCACCGCATCATCACACCCTGGTCCGCCAGTGAAGTAAACCATTGTGACACAAGCTAATGTGATTTAGATAATGTAATAGCTGGTAATACATTTACTTGTTCTTGATATAAACACTTCCTGACACTTTACATAACAATTGTACTAAACTGCAGCTGTGATCCTGTGGGAATTGTTCTGTTTTAGAGAATAACTAAGATGTGAAACCAAAAGCACCAAATTTTACAGAAGAATAATTTCTCGCATTTAGTTGTTAACGGCCTAGTGCTACTATTAAACCACTAAGGTCTACAAATTAATATGTTTAAAATAAATGTTGCTGTGTACTGTACATGCAGTATAAATAGTGAATAGTTTTGTGGCCTATTTCATGCAGCATATGCACAAGTACATTTACTTGTCCACAATATAAACACTTCCTGACACTTTACAAAACAATTGTACTATTGGTAATTGTTCCTTGTAAACTGGTTCTCTGAGTTTGGTTTGTAGTGTGATTTGCATATATAGTGTACACTATGAATGCAGAACACTACAGTTTTACCTCGAACACCTGGTTTGAAATGGGAAGTGTATGTACTGAATATCATTAGTAGCCTAAATTCTTCAGAAACCCTGCTGTATGATAATATATATAATAATGTGAAGAGAAAGATGTAACACTTGCAGTGTCTATGCAATTTTTTAGTATAAATAGAGAAATGTATTCACACTGATAATTCCAACAAGAAAGAACTTCTTAAATGATGCACTTATTATTATTATTTAAGAAAACACATCTGTTTCTCCACTTGCTTTGCTCTAGTTCTGTTTACTTTTGTTGTATTGACTCTGCCTCTCAGAGGACCTCTTGGCTTCCTGGTTTTGAAGGCTATAGTTATTTTTTTGGAAGTAGAGAATATTATTCAGACATCAGTACTGTTGTTGGCAGTCATTCAGCAGATTTCCATAATATGTAGTGGCAGATAAATCTATATTAGCTGGACATGTATTTACTTAATAATAGGTGAGTTACAAAACTCATACCAAGGAAGTATAATCACAACATTGTTTGTTTTTCTGTGAGTGTGTCTATTTTGTGGTTAAAGGAATAGTTCACTTTTAAAAAACTTTTGCTGATAATTTACTCACCCCCATGTCATCCAAGATGTCCATGTCTTTCTTTCTTCAGTGGCGAAAAGAAATTAAGGTTTTTGATGAAAACATTCCAGGATTTTCTCCATATAATGGACTTCAATGGGAACCAAACGGTTCAAGGTCCAAAAGACAGTTTCAGTGCAAACTGTTCAAAGGGCTTTAAACGATTCCAAACGATGAATAAGGGTCTTATCAAGCGAAACGATCACTCATTTAATAAATAAATAACAAAGTTTACGTTCTATAAGCTCAAATGCTCGCCTTGCTCTGTTCTGTGAATGCGCGTTCATGACTCTCCTGTTTCGAACTTGTTTATCAAAATGAACAAATCTTTTTTCGTGTCATTTGTTTCATTCAAAAAAACAAAATGAGCTTACCTCATGAGCTCAACCATTTGAGCTTTTAAAACTTATTAAATGAGCGATCATTTCACTAGATAAGACCCTTATTCACCGTCCGGTGTCGTTTAAAGCCGTTTAAACAGTTTGCACTGAAACTCTCACTTGGACCTTGAACCGTTTGGTTCCCATTGAAGTCCATTATATGGAGAAAAATCCTGGAATGTTTTCATCAAAAACCTTAATTTCTTTTCGACTGAAGAAAGAAAGACATGGACATCTTGGATGACATGACGGTGAGTAAATTATCAGCAAAAGTTTGTTTTTTTTTTAAAAGTGAACTACTCCTTTAAGCGATAGTTCTGGTCAAATCATGTTACTTTTATTTATATAGCCCTTTTAATCAAAACAGCTTCACAGTGATAACATGAAAATAATACAACAAAGTTTGTTTCTAGAAGAAAATTGCGTCATCGTCCACCTTAAGAAAGGCAGATCAGTAACATAGTTGAATAGTAAATGTCCCCAACTAAGCAAACTAAAAGCCAAAGCAACAGTGGCAAGAAACCAAAACCCCAAAACCTTGTGAGAACCCAGACTCATTCCCAGTGAGCGAACAGTGTGTGATTATGATCCAGACAGCATTACAGGTCAGAAGACTGGTGAGTATTTACAAGTAAAATCACCAAATCAACTGCATGCAGAAGGTTTGGTGGTGAATTTATTCGACACAACAACATTATTCAGCAAGGTTACATGGAAATGGTGCCTCTAAACACTGATTCCGAATTCTGACTCTAATTGGTTGTTTCCGTAACCCTCGGCGAAGAGTGTGAAGCTAACAGCAACTGAATAAATTCAACATCCCAAACATAATTCTTTGTCACCGCAGTAAGGTAAAACACAGTATGAATACATCCTTTGTATCCCAACACACACTATAGTCCAGCGTTAGTAATGAACATGCTGATTAATCGTCCTGAGGATTATCATATTGATTTCGCATGTGGTCTTGGTTTCACTCTCCCCATGGTACGTCCAGCGAATGCTGAACTGGCCGCTTAATCAATGATTACTATTATTCATCAGTCTGATGACTTGATGCCTGCAGAAAATGCTACGCAGGAAGGGCTTTGTGGCGTAGTCAGCCCAAGTAGAAAATTAAATGCATTCCCAATTCCCATGGCTGCATGCCGAAACTCACACACACGGAGGGTGATGGGCTGTCCTAAAATAAAAACCCCAGACTAACTTCCCCCATGTGTCTCCTAGTGCTATATCTGGACACAAACCAGGGGGCAGTTACTCAGGCAAACGGTAGCAGAGACTCAGTCGTTGTTCTGCGTGGATCCTGCTGCAGATACCAGACTAAGAGTCCAGGAAATTCCCGCAGACGGATTTTGGCTTGGAAAAGGGGATTGTAACTGCCTGAAGTCGGAAAAAGAAAACACAGAGACAGAGAAAACAGGCCTCATGCCATCTTTAAGTGGTGTCTCAGTCTACTTTTATCCGCCTGTCAGACCCCGTGTGGACTAGCTCGGACTTCAGATTGAGAGCCATGGTCAGGATGGTAAGTTTTAAACTCGTTGTTTTTGACATCCTGGCAGCAGTTGTGCTTAATGTGAACTGCTACTTCATTTTTGAGGAAGTTTTCTGTCTGCGCTGGGTCACTGCGTTATTTTCGTCTCTTTCTCCGTCTCTTAGTCCTATTGTATTGGTGTATTCTGGCAGTGCGTTGGACTCTCCTGTTTTATTTGGAAGCCAAAAAGTTAGACAAAGAGTTTTCCCGCTTCTCTCTTCTCTTTTTCTCCTGTCCAGATGCTACCGCCGCTCTCATTTCCCCATCTCACTGCCTCCACACATTTGGTTTCAATTACTCTCGCCCTCTGGGAAACATGCTACTATGAAATAAGTAACAACGGGGTTCGCTGTGGAAAGATTGCAGAGATATCGACGCTGTTTTCACTCATGACGAAAGGACACTGTTGGAAAGGTGATTGTTGTGATTCTCTGTGAGGATGCCATGTTTGGAGTGGGAATGGCAGATAAGGAGGGAAAGAGGGGGCTGGAGAGGGAAGGAAACAGCTGTGAAGGTTATGGGACGTTTGGTTACGGTTTGCCCTTTAGTGTCCTGAGTCAAAAACAGCTTCCCCCACCCCAGACGTGATCATAGGCCTCTGAGAGTTTGAGCCAGCCTGAGATTAGCCTATAGAAGCTTTTTAAGATTCCACTAAGGTTTGTGGTAAAGAAACGAGCAGAATGTGGAAGCCTGGAACAGATCCGGCTGTAGATTTTGTTTTGAACTGTCTAAAACGCTGTGTAACTAAAGATTCTTAATGTTAGCTGAGCAACATTGCCAATTAGGCACATTCATATACACTCTCAGAAAAAAAGGTACAAAAGTTGTCACTGGGGCTGTAGTACCTTTTCAAAAGGGAAAACTTTTGTCCATTTTAGGTACTAATATGTACATTTTAGGTGTTGATATTTACATTTTAGGTGCTAATATGGACATTAAGGTGCTAATTTGGACATTTTAGGTGTTAATATTTACAATTTAAGGTGCTAATATGGACATTTTAGGTGCTAATAATTATGGACATTAAGGTGCTAATTATGTACATTTTAGGTGCTATTATGTACATTTTATGTGCTAATATGTACCATTAAGCCAGGTACCAATATGCTCCCTTTAGGTACTTTTGAAAGGTACAGCCCTTGTGACAGCTTTTTGTACTCTTTTTCCTGAGAGTGTAGAATTGAACTGATGTGTGCACACAGACAGGCGTTTATACAGCAACTACAAATGTGACTCATCCATCATATTTATAATGTAAAAGCCTACTGTTTTAAGTCTTTTGTTTTTTAATCAAGTGTTACATTGCAGTGCATGCCAGACTTATGTTTTACTGAATAATCGGTAACAACTTTATTTTGATGGTCCCTTTTGAACATCCTGTTGACTATCTTTGCAACTGACATGTCAACTATCTCTCATTAGTGTATTAGTAGACGTTCTGCTTAAAGCAGTAGCTTCACTTTAAAAAAAAAAAAACTTTTGCGGATAATTCACTCACCCCATGCTCATCCAAGATGTCCATGTCTTTTCTTTCTTCAGTCGAAAAAGAAATTAAGGTTTTTTGATGAAAACATTCCAGGATTTTTCTCCATATAATGGACTTCAATGGGGTCCAAACGTGTCCAAGGTCCAAATGAGAGTTTCAGTGCAAACTGTTCAAAGGGCTTTAAACGATTCCAGACGATGAATAAGGGTCTTATCAAGCGAAACGATCGCTTTTATTTTTTTAAGACAAAGTTTAAGTTTTATAAGCTCAAATGGTCGCCTTGCTCAGACATTAGCACTACCTTTCTATATCTTTACTTTGCTGTGAGATAAAAACTATCTATCCCATCTAAACACTATCCATATTATTTGGGATGGAGTGCTACTATACTGCATATAGCCAAACATGACTTTTGTTTGCTTATCATTTTAAGTTTTAAGAGACGTACTTCAGCATTTCCTGCCATATTCACTCAGTCATCACCTCCTTTTTTCCAGTCATTAACCTAGAGAATGAGAAGAAATAGTTTGGACTCATTTTAAATTCAGTGACATGTAGCACTGAAATCAAGCTGAGTAAATCCATGTCGCACGATTTTCAATTTCAGTTACCTCGACTGCAGTTCCTAATTTACCAAAAGCACATTTTATTTCCCAACAAGTCAATTTTAATCAGAGCCGATATTACCTGTGGAGTGCAACAACATTAGCTGAAACACCAGTTTACCTTGGCAAACAGTGAGGCTAATGAGCCATATTTGCATTGGATGCTTTGCAAAGTATCTCAAATTGTCAAGCAATTCATTTGTCCAATAAAATTAAAACACTAAAAGATGTTTCGCATGAGTTCACGCAAACTGTCTGCTTTAATGATGAGACATTTGCCTTGCAATTGGCCTCTACCTGTGAAATCATTAGAATAACAAGCACATTTTCTGAACCGGGTTCATTATGCTGCTTGTGCGATCTATTGTGAAGGACAGTTGTGAAAATGAAGAGTAAAGATGAACTAAACTAACCCGGAGTTCAGTTGCGTTTTATTCCTGTCATGTACTATTGTTGCAATAGTAAATTATACGATAGTATGTGTGTGTGTGTGTGTGTGTGTGCATATGGAGAATGAACATCATTCTCATCGTATGATTGTTATGATGGTTTGAGTATGAAGTGGTCTGAGTGTTTCTGACGATATAAATAGTGGCTGAATTTACCCATTTTTTTCGCCATTTGCAAGACTCAGAACTGTGTATTGAATTTTTATTTATCATTTAAACGTTTTTTTATGAAACTGCAACTTTTATTCAGCAAAGACACATTAAATGGATCAAAATTGACACACTGTAAACAAAAATTATTTCTTTTGTCAAATCAGCTTAAACAATTTATGTAGTTCAGATGACATAATATTTTAAGTTTCTGATGATTAAATCAATCACCTTCATGGTATTAACTCAATTTTTCATTTCAATGAACTTAAGGCAGCCAGGTTACTTCATTTTTTAAGTTAAACCAACAATATTTTTTTCACAGTGCAGATATCTTTTGTAAAATGATTCACTATTTCAAGTAGATGTATCCAGGTAATCTGTTTGAGAACCACTTCTCATTTAACAAACATGACCTGGACAAGAGGCTACAAGAATAAATAGGAATACTGCACAGCTGTACATAGTCAAACACATGACACAGAAGAAGCAACTAAATTTAAAAAGATAAACAACAAAAGGTTGAAAACATTTTTTCAGACCCACTATTGTCTCTAAAGGTGTGCCTCAAGGCTCCATCCCTGGGTCCAATTCTTTCTGTCTACATCAATGATATTCGCCAGAGCTGCTGGTACCTCATGAATTCATCTTTATGCAGATGATACCATTTTGTACTCAGTTGGTTCCTATCCCAATTCTTCCAGTCTTAAACTCAGCTAGAGCAGTTCTTTGACAGTCTCCACCTCCGTACTTAACACCAGTAAGACAACGGGAAAAAGGAAACGAATAAAGTGCTTAAATATGTGTATATAAGCTTCATGATTGTCAGCAGGAACAAGAGTTGGCAGTACTATCATCTTAACAATGGTGCATTTGGAAGCGTGAGTAAAGGAGGCTTTATTGTGGAAAAGAAAGGCTAGTCTAGCTTTGACTTTTGTTTGAAGGTTATGGATGTGTGTAATGAATGACAGGGATAAATCCAACCAGATACATAGATATTTATATTCTTTGACATACTCCGAGAGCCATACTGTTCATGCAGATGATTGTACGTCTCTGTAACCTGTTTTAGGCCAAAAACTATATATTTTGTCTTACTGGTGTTAATACGGAGGTGGAGACTGCCAAAGAACTGAGTTTAATACTGGAAGAATTGGGATAGGAACCAACTGAGTACAAAATGGTATCATCTGCATAAAGATGAATCCGTGAGGTACCAACAGCTCTGGCGATATCATTGATGTAGATAGAAAAAAGATTGGACCCAGGATGGAGCCTTGAGGCACACCTTTAGAGACAATAAGTGGGTCTGGTAAAATGTTGTCAACCTTCAATTGCTTGACACGGTTGGTGAGATAATTGGCAAACCAATTTCCAACATTGATAGTTATAAGAAATGTTACTTGAGCAGAAAATCAGCATAAGAATGATTTCGGAAGCATCAGTGTGACACTGAGGACTGGGGTAATGATGCTGAAAATTCATTTTAATTAGTAAAAGCCCACATAATTCACAGTATTACTATTTTATTGTATTTTTAATTAAATAAATGCAGCCTTTGGTGTGCATAATCAAAATATTTCAAAAAAGATTCTGTAAAATATTTGGCACATGCATCTGTATATTATATATGGATTGCCATAGGCTATATGTCTCCACAGGCTTCTTTAACTTTTATGTTGATTCTAAAATTTGAATGAATCTGTAGTGAAAAAAAACAAACTTTTTTGCTTGAAGTTAGCAAAAAAGATAGAAGCAACTTTATAGGCCATTGGGTAATAATCTGCCTCTCTTTATAACCTCAAATAAACAAGACTGAGTGGTCTCTTAAACCCAGATATTGATATGGTTATGATGATATTTTGCAGGGATCACAACAAAGTCTACCGCTAAGACACAATCACAAGACTATACAGATGACTGCTTTTTAGCTCAGAGGAAACAAGTGGCCTCATGAGTCTCGTGACAAAACCACTGTAAAGCTAAATGTACAAACAAACAAATACACTTTGTGCTTTTTAAAAACCAAAGTTGATAGTTTCTGTATTTGCTTTTGGCTGTAAGCGATGTATATGAACTGAGGAATGGCTGAGGGTATGACAGCAGTGCTCCTGCAACTCTTCCTCTGAGCGGCTCCGGGAGGGAGGCTAAACTACAAGCAGGTGTTTCATATTCTGCGGCTTTCTGACAATCCTCCTTTTTAGAGCCAACAGTAAAGCATCATCCCCTCTCAAATCTCAAGCGCTGCAACCTGCCAGACTCAAATAAAGAACAAAGGGAACATATGACATTTGTTATAAAAGCAGGATTTAGTCTTAAATCCTGAGCCTCGATGCTCCACACTGAGCCTGGAAAACAAGTGTTAGTGTAGATTCAAGCTGTGCCCTGCAGACCTGTGTTTTACGGTCTCAGCATATTTAAAGAAATATGACCCTATTTATTTTCCTAATGCATTTTACTGGTCTTATTGTATAATATTTTTTGCATGTATTTATTTTCTTATAATAAGACATTCTGTAAGGCGTATAGTAAGACACTAATAGGGCCCTATTTTAATGATTTAAGCGCAGGGCACATTTAGGTTGTGTCCGAATCCACTTTTGGTAGTTTGGGAATGGGAAAAATGGTCGGCACCCTGGCGCTGGGTCTAAAGGGGTTTTCCCTCTTCTCTTCATGAGTAATGGGTGTGTTTTCGGGCTTTAATTACAAAAAAAAAAACAAAAAAACAAACAAAAAAAAACAATCAGAGTGTCATCTCCAATTCCCTTTAAATGTCAGTTTCGCTCATTCCATGGCAGATTACTCATATTTGTTATTTTTATACGTTTCTTAGAGGTCAGAATTCAATCTGCCAAACTTCTCATATTACTTCTAAATCAGGATGTCTACTTCATAAATTGTATGAAAATTGTTGAAATAATGGTATATATCACTCAAAACACATATGGAAATGGAGGCGCCCTTATATGGGCACTAATGGAGTCTGGTGGTGCCCTAGTGGAAAAGTTTGGTACTGCCGCCCAAACTAAATCTCACTGAAAGCTCGTTTTCCGAGATGTCAACCTAAAATTTTAAACACAACTTTTTTTTTTTTTTTTTTTGCAGTTTTAGAGTCAGCCCAGGTTTTGAAAATATATATATTTATATGAAATATGAATAATCAAATTTTTTACATTGTACATTTTCATAAACTCAAACTTCTATAACTTTTTTCCTGTTTTACTTTATTAATTTATTTCACTTCTACAAAAATCTGCCAAATGTCTTCTTTGAAACGAGACCAATCTTACATCTATATTCTAAAGTATTCTTGAATTACAACCATTTAAGTTCGAAATGTGCATTTTCATGGATATTCAAAAAAGGGGGGTGACACTTAACAGGTTATTTATTTTTTTTTTTTACTGTGCCATTGACTTTAGACCAGGTTTCAGTTGGTCAATGGTGAACTCTATTTCAGTTGCCTAAAAATCAGCAATGCGCCAACAATGCCTCGTTTTCAGACCAGCTTGGTTGCACAAATGAGCGCAAATGCATTTGCTAAACAACGTGACGCAGTAAAATGATAACTGCGTCGGGCTGAAACTAGCAAAAAACACTTGAGTCGCGCGCCGCATTGCACCGCGTGTATGATAGGGCCCATAGTGTGATTCAATATGTTGACATTAGTTAACAAGATTAGTGAAAAATACATCTACAGCATTTCCATTGTTAATTCAGCCTGATGTCATGAAAATGCGTCTCTATAGCTTGCTTTGTGTTTATCAGGCAATTTATACACAAAAAAATATTTTTTTACATGCACATGATACGCAGTTTTCACGTTGTCATTTGATACGCACTTTATTGGGTAGAATACACACGCACCCACACCACTAATCCTAACCAAACTTATAATACACACGCACCCCACACCACTACTAAACCTACCTATGCATATCCTATGTACGTAAAAACTAATTTTCACATATAAATTGCACAATGAAACACAGTGCATTCTATAGAGATGCATTTAGTGTGACCACATTATTATATTCAAAAGTGGTCTGTTAATCTGTTAAAGACCATAATAAACTTAATTTCAAATCGTTTCAATGTTGTAAATAAACGTATGCATAAATTACAATAGTATTCTTAGAGTGGCTTACACTGTAAAAAAAATTTTAATCACAACATTTTTATTTTGTCAAATCAACTTAGATAATTTATGTTGTTCAGAGAACATAATATTTTGAGTTTCTGATGATTAACTCAATCTCCTTAACTCAATTTTTCCATTTCAATGAACTTAAAATGTGAAGGCAACCAGGTTATTTAGAGGTTTTCCTTGATCTTTAACTGTCATTTTCCTCCTTATTTTGTGACCAGTCCCTGTTACGATACGGCTAACATCTGTAGTATTTGCCGCTGACAAGGGTAGGACACTAACACTTCAGTTCACAGATGAGTGAGTTGCCATCTCAGCTTCTCCCGAGGAACCAGCGCTGTAGTGCTTTCACTTTCACCTGACCTGTCCTTCAGCAAGTCCCTGTACAGTAGTGTGAGCCCAGGCTTATCTTCAGGAGCAGGAACGACTCTGAGCTTTGCATTTAAGCCTTCCTTTAATTACAGGCTAAGTTTATTGTGGATGGTAAAAGCCTGGCTGTTGTTCTCAGCATACCAAGGACATTTTGCAGAAATGTAATTGAGCTTCCAGATGATTATGCAATTATTCATGTAGTTTTATTACTACACTGAACATTCAACATCAAAGTGAAAGTGCACAGTTTCTGCATTGCTGTAATTGCATTTTGCGACCTGTTAATTTGTTAAACAAATATGTTACAAATGCAATGCACAGATACAAAGAGTTTTAATGACAGGATTATAAACTGAAGAAGTTGAAAGAATGAAATGCATTAAAAATGAAAGCTTAAGTAGTAAGACATATCTAAAATAAGCAGAGCACACACACCACCTCTGTGAGTCACAAGTACAGAAATTCACTACAAAACAACCCAGACAGCAACATACGTGTTGGCCCACATCTGGTACACATGGATTCCACATGGTCCGGATCTGGGGCCGACACTATGTTGCTGTCTGGGAATGTCTAGTGAAGTTTTGTTCATGCATCAACTGACTAAAAGATTGATTCTTGGGATTTAAGAAGTGATATTGATCCACCAGTTTTAAAATCTGTTCAAATCGAGGTCAATCGAATTAAAACTTTTCTTGAAAATTGAATAAAAGATTGTTCAAAACTATATGTATGCAACATAAACAGAAAGTTATATTTCTTTATTATATTTTATTTATTGTGGTCACTCTCATACTGTACGTCACTGACCCATAAACCTTTTTTTAGCTTTTACGTTTATTCTTTATATCTTCTTCCTGCTAATGCACAAATATTTGCCTTTCCCCTTGCTTAGCAAGGAGTATTAGCAAATTAATTATGCTGTTTTCCTCGTTGAATCCCATTAATCACTTCACCTCTTAGGTTAAATCTTTAAAAGCCTCAGAAACCCCATTCCTACAGACACGATGAACATCAGAATAGCCGAAGGATGTGCAATTATTTATTGTATGTGCATATTTTGATGCATCTCAATGATGCAAAGAGGTTTTTATTCTTAATTATGGAGACACCAGATCATTGACATCAATTATTTCCAATAAATGGTGCATAAGCTTGCCTGTCCTGGGAAGAAAATATTGTATTTTACCTATTTATTTTTTAAAAAGCAATATGTTAGCATAATTTTGTATAATATA
>JAQIUQ010000008.1:1135000-1417500 GCA_030378365.1 Hybognathus amarus | reverse complement strand
ACACGCAATTGCGACTTTATATCACGCAATTCTGACTTTATATTTTGCAATTGCGACTTTATGTCATGTAATTCCTGACTTTATATCTCGCAATTCTGACTTTATATCTCGCAATTCTGACTTTATATCTACGCAATTCTGACTTTATATCTCGCAATTCTGACTTTATATCACGCAATTCTGACTTTATATTACGCAATTCTGACTTTATATCTCGCAATTCTGACTTTATATCTCGTAATTTTGACTTTATATCACGCAATTTCCCGACTTTATAACATGCAATTCTGACTTTATATCATCGCAATTCTGACTTTATATCTCGCAATTCTGACTTTATATCTCGCAATTTTCGATTTTATATCTCGCAATTTTCCTAATTTTATATTCTCGGAATTTTGACTTTTATATCTCACAATTTCTGATTTTATATCATCGTAAATTTTGACTTTTATATCTTGAATTCTGATTTTATATTTCGCAATTCTGAATTTTATATTTTTTTAAATTTTGAATTTTATATCTCGTAATTTTGAATTTTTATATTTGTAATTTTGATTTTTATATTTCGCAATTTTGATTTTTATATTTCGTAATTTTGACTTTATATCGTAATTTTCTGATATTTTATATTTTTTAATTTCTGATCTTTATATCGGAATTTCCTGACTTTATATTTTCGGAATTCTGAATTTTATATCTTCGAAATTTTGAATTTATATATTGAATTTTGACTTTATATTCGAAATTTTCTGAATTTTTATATTTCGCAATTTCTGATTTTTATATTTTTTGTAAATTTTGAATTTTATATTTCACTCAATTTCTGACTTTTATATTTCGCAATTTCTGATTTTTATATTTCGCAATTTTGATTTTATATTTTAAATTTCTGACTTTATATCTATCGCAATTTTGATTTTTATATTTTGGAATTTTGATATTTTATATCTTTCGCAATTTTTCGAATTTTATATTTTGTAATTTTGAATTTTATATTCATGAATTTTGATTTTTATATTTTTTAAATTTTGAATTTCATATTTTTTGCAATTTTGATTTTTATATTTACGTAATTTTTGCAATTTTATATCTCGGAATTTCTGACTTTTTTATATTTTTTTTAAATTTTGAATTTATATTTTTTAAATTTTGATTTTTATATTGCAATTTTTGACTTTTATATTTTCGTAAATTTTGATTTTTAATATTGTAAATTTCTGAATTTTATATTTCTCGGAATTTTCTGAATTTTATATTCTTTTTGAAATTTTGAATTTTTATATTTTTTTAGAATTTTGCTAATTTTTATATTTCTCGTAATTCGATTTTATACATATTTTCGCAATTCTGAATTTTATAATTTCGTAATTTTCGACTTTTATATTTTTTTCAAATTTTGACTTTTATATTTTCGAATTTTTCTAATTTTTATATTTTCGCAATTTTCTGATCTTTATATTTCTCGAAATTTTGAATTTTCATATTTTGTAATTTTGACTTTATATTTCGCAATTCTTGACTTTATATTTTGAAATTTTGACTTTTTATATTCACGGATATTTCCTGAATTTCTATATTTTCGTAATTTCTGAATTTTATATTTTTTGAAATTCTGACTTTATATCTCGTAATTTTGACTTTATATCTCGAATTTTGAATTTTATATCTCGCAAATTCTGATCTTTATATCACGCAATTTCTGACTTTATATTCTTGTCAATTTTGACTTTATATCTCGCAATTTTGACTTTATATTTCGTAAATTTTCTGACTTTATATCTGTAATTCTGACTTTATATTTTAAATTCTGACTTTATATCTCGCAATTCGACTTTATATCAAGCAATTCTGACTTTATAACATGCAATTCCGACTTTAAATATGCAATTGTATTTATATTTATAATTCTACTGCAATTCATTTGACTTTATATCTCGCAATTTTGACTTTATATCACGCAATTCTGACTTTATATTTCGCAATTCTGACTTTATATTCTCGCAATTCTGACTTTATATCACGCAATTCCGACTTTATATCTTGCAATTCTGACTTTATATCTTCGCAATTCTGACTTTATATCTCGCGATTGCGACTTCATATCAAGCAATTCTGACTTTATAACATGCAATTGCTGACTTTAAAACATGCAATTGTGACTTTATATACTCACAATTCTGACTTTATATTCTCGCAATTCCTGACTTTATAACACGCAATTCTGACTTTATATCTCACAATTCTGACTTTATATCTCACTTTTCTGAATTCTGACTTTTATATCGACGCAATTCTGAACTTTACAACACCGCAAATTCTGACTTTATATCTCACAATTCCTGACTTTATATCTCGCGGAATTCTGACTTTATATCTCGCAATTTGCGACTTTATATCACGCAAATTCTCGACTTTTATAACAATCGGCAATTCTGCCCGACTTTATATAACACGCAAATTCTGACTTTATATCACGTAATTTGACTTTATAAATCTGTAATTCTGACTTTTATAAATTTTTCTTGACTTTATATCTTGTAATTTTGACTTTATATTTTCGTGATTGTTGACTTTATATCAAGCAATTCTGACTTTATAACATGCACGTGACTTTAACAACATGCAATTGTGACTTTATATTCTCTCTAATTCTGACTTTATATTGTATACTTTGTACTTTATATTTCTAAATTCCTGACTTTATATCTCACAATTCTGACTATATAGCGAATTCCTAAGATATAAAGTCAGAATTGCATGATATATAAGTCCAATTGCGTGTTATAAAGTCAGAATTGTCAAGATCCCAAGTCTCAGAATTGCTGACAATAAAAAGTCGCAATTCTGGTCCTTTTTTTCTCAGAATCTCAGATTTTCTCAATCTGACTCATATCGCAATTCTGATTTATATCCACAATTCTGACTATAATGCATTCTAAGAATATAAGTCACAATCCATGATATAAAGTTGCAATTGCGTGTTATAAAGTCAGAATTGCGAGATTTTAAGTCAGAATTGTGAGATAAAAAGTCGCAATTCTGTCTTTTTTTTTTCTAATAATCTCAGATTTTTTTCTCAATTCTGACTTCATATCTCTGATTTATATTGCGACTTAATTTCTAACAATTCTGACTTCATATCTCAGATTGCGACTTAATTTCTAACAATTCTGACTTCATATTTCAGCAATTGCAACTTTATTCTCTAAATATTCTGACTTCATATCCCAATTGTGAGATAAAAAGTCGCAATTATTTATTTATTTTATTTATTTATTTTCTATTCCGTGGCGAGAACAAGCTTCCATATGATTTCAGCTTGGTCTTAAACTGGTAAAGTGTACACATACATTTTTATGTTTGGATAGACACTTTTCATTAAAACAGCACTGAACACGTAACCTATTTACATATGAATGTTCTACATGTACAAATCTTTAAGGTCTTATTCTCAAATCTCCTGTTTTTTTCACAAATAAAAGCAGCCTTAGTGAGCATAAAAGACTTCTTTACAACCAATACACCGATAATACGATTATATTGGCTTTTTCAGTACCTGGGGCTGTTTGAACAACATTGTCCCATGGGTTCAGTCATCATGTACTGGGAAGACTGTAATGGGGGTGGGAGGGTTGGACTCTAACATGCATGAAACAAAAAAGAAAAGCATTTGCATCTTCACATTTCTTTTGAGGAAAACACACACACAATTAGGCTACAGGATTTCAGTGTTCCTCGTAGATCCTCTGATTCTGGCAGCTCTATTTATATCAATACAACTGTTAGCTTGTGCTGCCTGCTCTCATTCAAGTGCTGCCCTTGTCGACACTTCCAAAGCTATTATGGAAATGTGTGTCATGACTAACTCTGCCATTTTGGTAACGGCCCCACCAACAGCCTGTCACAGGGGTTTTCTGCGAGGCACGGGTCAACCGTGAACATGAATCAGTGAGCTCAGAGAACTCACACACTCCAGACACTCACACGCAGGCCTGCGGCTGACACTCACACCAGAATTAATTGAACTCTTGGGGGGAAACAGTAAGTGTCAGTTCAAAAGCTGGTGTGGAGAGCCTCAAATGACCAAGTGATGATGTGATGATGTCCCTGTCCTCTCCTGGAGGCCTGCTCTCAAATGTCAGGGCTTTGAGTATCTGAGTACGTGAAGAAAGTTTTGCCGTGTCGGGTGTTTCAGTCAGACCATGTATAATTTCACTGCCACATGCATGTTTCTGCTTGAAGTCGCTGTGATTTGTTTTTAAATCATTCAGTTATGATCCGATTGAAAACAAAACTTTCTGAATTATCATATTGTTTTGAAAGATCCTGATACTGTATAGCCTGTGCTTATTTTTAAGCAGCTTAGTGATATCATATTTGTATTCATTTAGTGAATAATAATTTTAGAAAAACAGCATCAATGTACAAATTGAACTTTAAAAAGATTCTCTTTTTCTGAGAATCAAAAATACAGTGTGTACAGCCCAATTAACCAACAAATGATACTCAGCCATGTAATGCGACGAGTGATTTATCAATGAATCACTGTTATGTGCCGGTCTTCTTGGTCAATAAAAACATGCAACATGACCAGAGTAGTCTGATTCATGAAGAAATGACTTAAAGCGGTCATGAACTGGCTTTTTAAATTTTATATATATTGTTGCTCTGAGGTCAATTGCTTAAGTTTTTACATTCAAAAACTTAAAAATGAATAAATAATAGGCTATTTTTAACCTTAGTTTTTAGCCTAAGCTAAAAAACACTTAGGCTTCTATGGGCGTCTCCACTGAGACTTGGAAGCAAACGCCCATGTGATAGTGATATAATGAGTTTGCACTACCCATTCGGTGCACATGGGGGGCAAATTGTTTTGAAAATGTCCAATGTTGTAAAATGGGAACCGGAATGATTCGCCCATACATGTTGCGAATCCAGTCAACAATCCAGCATCTTCTGTAATTTTGCCTGAGTTAGTGTAAAAAAAGCTGATTTGTAGCCACTCATTAAAGGCATACCAAATCTAGCCTGAATTTCACATGGAAAGTGAGATCTTGTGTACTTCTCTTGCATTTGTCTTCCTGTTTTCAGTATGGCACTGCACTCTGTATTTTTCTCCCAGTAAAAAGCTAACGTAAGCTGGAAAAGAATGGCTCCAACACAATAAAAAGTGAACGAATTCCAACATGCTGTGCCAAAGCCACAGGCTTTTCCAGGGCCCACTGAGGATAAAAACATCATTTGCTAAACCTGACACATTAAAGAAATGGCCACTTGGGTTAGAATAGAATGCAGCACCACTTTTCAACCTGCCTTCAAACATGAGCTGGCACTGTGGCTCCTCAACGCCATCCATAACCTGAGAACAACACGAGGCTGTGGCTTCTGCACATTCACCACCTCTACAGCCCTCCCCTACAGGGCTGAGACAAGAAGTGCACACACATCTCATAAAGCTCTTTTACAGTGCAGCCATCAATGCAGTACTTTCGGAAATGCTCATATGCTGCCTTAACATATAACTGTAAACTCTCTGCGACACAGTAGTTGGACATTTAATAGCTCTTACAAATCACTAATAAGCTTTATACAAGCAGATATTATCTTGTTAAAGCTTATTTAGGAGGATTCGTCATCTGAAGCCAATATATACATATTCCCTGCCCTGTATTAATGAATAAAAATGAGTGTAGTGGAAACGGCAGTACAAAACCCTGATAAGAAAATAACTAAAGAGCAGAGCCTCTAGTGAAGAGCTCATGCACAGCTCATGGACTCTTAATATGATATTAACTAGTATAGATTAATGTAAATGCAAATGAATTAGTTTTTTAAATGTGTTTTAGCCTATATTAAGTAATCACAGCTCAACTGGGACAAATGCAATTACAGTAAACTTATAAATCAAATGTACTGTAATAGAAAAATCATAATATCAGCAACACTGTATGGCTTCATCTAAATATGTAAGTAGCATACAGTATTGTTTTAAAGTTTGAGGTCAGTAATTTTTGGAAAGTTTGCTCACTAAGGCTGCTTTTATTTGATAAAAAAATTACAGTTAAAACAGTTATTTTATGTTATGTAACATAATTATAATTACAAGTAACGCATAATTTTGGCATTCATTTCACTTTTGGTGTGAAAGAGCCTAATAAAGCTTGTTTTAAACCCCATGTGAGAAAAATAAATGCAAAAGTTAATAAAATCCATAAAAAGTAAAGCAGTTAGTTTATCTTTAGGGTATAATGCAATACTGTAACTGCATTACTTTTAAAAGTAACTTTTCCCAAACATAACTTTGAAACATAACAATACATACATACATACATATATATATATTATATATATATATATATATATATATATATATATATATATATATATATATATATATATATATATATATATACATATATATATATATATATATATATATACATACATATATATATATATATATATATATATATATATATATACATATATATATATATACATATATATATATATATATATATATATATATATATATATATATATATATATATATATATATATATATATATATATATATATATATATATATATATATACATATATATATATATATATATATATATATATATATATATATATATATATACATATATATATATATATATATACACATATACACATATATGCTTACTGTGAAAAAGCCAAATCAGCAGCTTGCTTGGATTTATTATTTATAATCTAAATAATAAATCCAGAGTAACTGCCTATTTGGCAGTGGTCTCTTAATTTTTTCTATAGCTATATATATGGTTTCATTTGCATTTGTAAACACAATTTAATATGTCAGTGATTTTAGGTTTCCTTTGTGTTAAAATCATAGTGCTGTCCGCTTTTCCTGAGTAGGAAGTTGCATTAGATCAGTAGTTTTATAAGCAGAAGAAAGTGCAGCACTTTCAGTAGAGTCTGATTGGTTTTTGTCCATTTTGTTTGCCTGAAGAAAAGAACAGGATTAGAGATAATAGAATAGCATACAAACAATACTTCTGTTCGAGAAGCTTGTTGACTTCATTCAAGAATGAATGGGTCCAGTCTGCATCTAAAGAGCTCGGGTGCTGGATTCTAGTGCTCTTTCATTCAGAGCAGTTTCATTCATTTTTCCGCAGTATCGTCGCTAATGCTTTTCGAAAAACATATCCCACTCAGCAGCGGCATGAAAAGGTCAGGCGTGGGAGCAAAGGGATATGTTACAGATTTTATTCCCCTGACAAATGTAATTAATTGTTTGGGAGCTGAATGGAAATGAGGAGGTTGAACAGCGTAGTGTAGCATTCGAGTTTCAGAACGACAGACCAGATACAATCCTCAGGGAGACTACAACATCTGTTTACATGACACTTGTTTCATTTCAGTACATTTACCAAATTTAACATTCATGCAGGTACACATTTCTGTAAATTTGAGTTTGAAAAGTTTGGTTTACTCATCAAATAACTCTAATTACAAAATATATGCTCTTCTTCTTAAACAAATTCAAAGTAATTTGTTTAACCTGAGAAGATTAGGGTCTCTGAAATTGAAACTGTAGAATTAGAAGTTCCATTAGCTGTTGGCATTTCATGAATGTCTTCTTACATTACACACTATAATAGGCTGCTAGTGGCTTGTTAAGTATTTGAGATTAAAGAACAAAAAAAATATCAGTAATATATTATTGAACAGCACTCTCACTTTTAATGGCAGCTGCTCTGAATACTTTTTCACTTAATTCCCTATCATTCCGTGATTAAGTTTCTAGTGCCAAACCAAATTTTACAACTTGCAAACAACTGCGTAAGTACACCTAAAAATACGGTGTACGTTTCTGGTAATTATAGAGTACTTTCATGTAGGTATTAGGGAACAATATGTTAAATTTTGGGTAATAAAGGGAAATAACCGTGATTTTAATGGTAAAATACTGTAAAAATGCTACAGTGCAAAGTTTTCGTAATATACACGGTAAATAACTGTGATATAATTTTACAGTAAAATACCGTTAAATTTACAGTTTTTGAAAGTGAAAAAGAACAAATCATTGTATAATTTACAGTGAAAAACCTAAATTGAAATTCCCACCATTCCCTGCGTCACACTTCACATTTTATGTATTTTCGTTATTCAGGGTTACTATGTAACTATGGTTCCTCATAATTTTATTGTTTTTTTCTAATCAGTTATGTACATTAGGGTATTATGTTACATTTAATGTTGTTAAATTAATGTTTATTGCATTTTTTAATTTCATGTGCGTTACCGTGATGGTGCTTAATGTTTGTGAGAATGACACTGTGCAGCTTCATTAAATAAGTATTGCTTTATGTCAATATCAATACATCAATAAGTTGGTCAATCAACGTTTTATCAAAAAATAAAATAATGGTTTATTACTGTAAATTTTAAGTTAAGTCTGTAAAACCATTAACGTTCCTACTGTAATTTTTAACTGTAAATTCTTGTAAACACAGCTGCCGTTTTTTTACTGTAAAATTTACGGTTTATTTTTTAGCAGTGTATAACATCACACATAGGCTCAACTATTGGCTTGACGCTGGTCATGTGTGTGATGTGTGTGACGTACAACCTAGAAAAGCTTTTGTGTATTCTAGTTTCACTACTTTTGTGTATTCGTAGTTTCACTAATATTTATTTAATTTTATTTTAAATTGCGCACAAAAGATATTTTGCGCTTGATAAACTTAAAGATAGAGCCACTAACTTCCACTATATTTCGCAGTCACAAACTATGTAGTTCGAGCAACACCTGAGGGTGAGTAAATACTGTACACAGTTTTCATTTTCGGGTGAACTATCCCTTTAAGGTGATTAGACCCACACTTTCTAACCGGCATGCATTTCGCGGTGATCAGCGATGATCGGTTTTGTAACAGATTTTGCACATCTAATCGAAGCCTAAAGTGAACACAAATCACAAGCCATGTGCTAAAACAAGAAACGAACACCCAGCCAATGTAACACTTCCTGCCTGCGTGTTCACACAGAAAATGACCATATGAAAGCACACAGCCTTTGAAAAACATGAGCCATGTGCTACATAGCACAAAACAAAACATGACAACATGAAAGCACACATCTAATGAAAACACATGAGCTACATCGGCACAAGACAACAAGAAAACACGTGGATCAATATAAAGGCACTCTAAATGAACAAGATTGTATGAGTGTCAGGGACTCAAGAAATCGAAAAATAACACTCGTAACCCTGACAGAACTATTAAACCTCACTGTTATGCTATAGCATTAGCATTATTCTAACGCCTGCCTTAAAATGTTAACCTTATTTTTATGCTTGTGTACCCTTCTTAGATGTTACTACTTAATGATATGCTCTTGCACTCTCCCTTTAGTCAAAAATAATAGAGTGATGCAACTGACTTCTTTTGTTCTGCCACAGGTCAGCATTAGCAGGCGGGCTGTGAGCCTGCTCGATGGACAAACAGAAGCGCAGAGGGTAAAGTGCAATGCCTTTTTGTCTCTTGCAGAATACAATTCCATTGATCAAAGTCTTTTGTTTGTACCTTCAAAAAGATTATGCATTATGAAAAGCATAAAAATGGATAGGTAGGCTAGAGGAGCTGGTAAGGTCAGAAATACCTTTGAATGTGGATCAAAGCTGGTGGCAGAGTCCTGGGGAAGAAGCGGAGCTAACCCTGATGTGTTCAGACCAACCTCAAACACCCTTGAGTGAGCCTGTCACAAGTGGTGGATTATTTCATGAATACATTAAATTGATTAAAAGTTATGCCTTTTTTTTAATATCTAAATGTGCAGCAAATATGCAAGCTTGTTCTCTGCCACAGAATGAAAGATAAAAAAGGTAGTGAATATTTTATCTAACAATTCTCACTTTTTTTCTAACAATTGCGAGTTTATATCTCGAACATTTGACATTTTCGGGCTGTATCCGTGCTCTGGGGCCACTGAGGCTGGGCATGGTCTTTCCGAAGAGTTTGTTGCGTCTCTATTCCAGAGATTTGGTGCTCAAAGTTCATTTTTTCCTCAGTATTTGCCAACTTTCTCTTAGTTGTGGCCCATTTCAGAGCGCGGCCGATGGTTTTCGGTGATACTCTCTGGCTGACACTCCACTCAATATTGTAAGAAACGCATATGCCTTTGTTTGAGTTCTCGGCTAGACTGTTCGAGGAGCCCGGTCTCCCACAGACGCTGCAGTTTCCGCTGACATTCTGCTTCGCGCTTCGGAGGGATTGGGTGCACCCCCGTGGCTGTGTGCCACCGAGGCTGGGCATGGTCTTTTCGAGGTCTCGGCTCCATTTCACAGAAAATTTGGTGTCAAAATTCTACTCTTTGCGAGATATTTGCGATTTCTCCCTCGAGCTTGTGGCGCCATTTCAGAGCCGCGCCTACTCACTTCCGGCTGATATTCGCCGAATACTCCATCTCGAAAACCAAGAAACTCATATGGTTTTGTTCAGTTCGGCGAGACGGGCCTTCCAGCAGCCCGGCTCCCGCGATACGCTCAGTTTCCGCCGAGACATGTGCGTCTCTCGGCCTCTGGCCGCCCTGGGGCCCTGCCCCGGGCCTCCGGCCGGCCCTCATGGCAGGCTGAAGCACTGGTCTCTTTCCGAGGTCTGGTCGTGTCCCCTGACTCGCAGATAAAATTTGGTTTTGAAAGAGTCCCTGATCTTCGTTGCGACACTTCGCCACTTCTCCCTCAGCTCTGGTGGGCGCCATTTTCAGATAGCGCCCTGGCCTCCGTACGGACTTTCCCGGTGCACACTCCTGTGACGATTCTCCACCGATAACACTGTAAGAAACGCATATGCTTTCCTGTCTTCAGTTCGAGGAGACGGTTCGACTCAGCTCCTTGGTCTCCAGCGCACATACGCCCAAGCTTTCCGTCGAGACATTCGCGTTTTCCGCTTCCGGAGGGCATTTGGGGCCTGGCACATCTCGGTGCCTTGGGGGCCACCAGGCTGGGCATGGGCTCCTTTTCCGAAGGTCTCTGGTTCGCCTCCCCATTCTCATAAAAATTGGCATCGAAAAGTCGATCTTCCCCGTCATACACGCGATTTTTCTCCCAACTCTGTGGGCGTCATTCAGAATGCGCGCCTCGCTACGGTTCTCGGTGACACTCTGCTCGCCACACTCCACTCCAATATCGTAATGAACCACATGGGGTTTCCGTTCAGTTCGGCTCGACACGGTTCAAGCAGCCCGGCTCCGCTCGGACACGCCCTGAGTTTCCCGCTGAGACATTTGGCGTCTCCGCTCCGCAGGGGATTGGCTGTATCCTCGGTGCCCCGGCCACCCGAGGCTGGGCATGGTCTCTTTCCCGAAGGTCGTCTGTTCGTCTCCACTCTCAATAAATTCTGGTGCTCGCAAAGTCTCCATTTCCCGTCCGAGCACATTCTGGCGCACTTCTTCCCCAAGCTTGTGGCGCCCATTTCCAAGAGCGTGCCCTCGACGGGTTTCCGGCTGATATATCTCGTGCACGGAGCTCCACCGAAGAGACGAGAACCGCAAGATGGTTTCGTTCAGTTTGAGGAGACGGTTCCAACTGAGCCCGGGTCCCCGCGGCAGCACGTCAGAGTCTCTGCCCTGAGACATTGCCGTTCTCGCTTCGCAGGGATTTGGCTGTACCCCGGGGTCTGGGCCACGAGGCTGGGCATGGTCTTCCGAGGTCTCTGTCGCCTCCATTTCCATGACATCTTGGGCAAATCGAGTTGCTTTTGCTGAGATATTTGCGATTTTCTCCGAAGCTGGTGGCGCTCATTTTCAGAGCGTCTATTGTATCTTTTGGCCATATTTGCTAAGGTTTTTACTGAAAACTAAAGAAAATCATATGGTTTTGTTTTAGTTTGGTGAGACGGGTTTTAATAAGCCCGCTTCTGCCATATACGCTGTTTCCTGCGACACATTTCCCGTGTTTTTTTGCTTTCCTGGGGCTTTGGCTAATCCCCGTAACCCCCGAAACGGCCACCCCGCTCAGGCTTGAGCATGGTCTTCGAGGCCCTCTGTCTTGCCCCCATTCTCAAATTGGGTCTTCCCAAGTCCATCTTTGCTCCAACACATTTGCCCACTCCCTCTCCCAGCTCTGTGGCGCCATTTCAATGCGGCTTTACGGTTTTCGGCTATACATCTCCCGCTCAAGAGCACTTCATCTCAGCATCAAGTAACGCATATGGCTTTTCGGCTTTCAGTTTCTCGAGGAGACTGTCCCAAGAAGCCCGGTCTCCCGCTGATATACGCCCAGTCTTTCTGGCCGACACATTTGCGCTCTTTCGCTTCCGCGGAGGGATTGGGGGGCCTGTATCTCTGGGCCCCCGGGGGCCATGAGGCCTGGCATGGTTCTTCAAAGGTCTCGTCGTTTCCATTCTAGAAATATCTGGGCATTCAAAGTTGATTTTTTTTTTCGTTAACAGATTTGCCAGTTTTCTCCCAAAACTGTGGCGCCATTTCAGCTTGTCTATTGTTTTCGGTGAATATCCGCGAAGACTTCACACCAAGATCAATACGAAAGAAATTATATGGTTTTGTTTAGTTTGGCTGAGACGGTTCCAAGGAGTTGGTTCTCCGCCGCAGACGCTCAGTTTCCGCTGACACATTGCGTTTCGCTTCGGAGGGATTGGGCTACGGGCCCGGGGGCCCACCAGGCTGGGCATGGTCTCTTTCGAAGGTCTGTCGTCTCCACTCCATAAAAATTGCGTCGAAAGTTCATTTTTGCCGAACATCGCGAGCTCCAGCTTGTGGCGCCATTTCAGAGCGCCCCACGGGTTTCGTACATCCGGCAACAATCCACTTAAAGACGAAGAAACGATATGGTTTGTTCAGTTTGAGGACGGTTCCAACGCAGCCCGGTTCCGCCGCATACGCTGAATTTCCGCTCACATCCCGCGTTTTCCGTTGCAGGGATTGGGGGCTGCACCGGGCGGGGGGCCACCAGGCGGGGCATGGCTCCTCCAGTCTCGGTCGTTCCTCCACTTAAAAAAATTTGGCGTCGAAGTTGATTTTTTGTCGAGACATTTGCGATTTTCTCCCCCGAGTTGTGGCGCCCACTTTCAGAGTCGTGCTGAACGGGTACTTTCCGGCGATGTTTTTGCGAATATCTCTGTGAGACTCCACTCGAAACTCGAAGAAACGCACATGGCTTTTGTTCAGTTTCGCGGTGAGACGGCTTCCAGAAGGAGCCCTTGGTCTCCGCCACATACGCTGAGTCTCCGCCAGAATATTTCCGCGTTTTTCGGCCTTCCTGGGCTTCCGGGGCCTGTATCTCGGGCCCCCTGGGCGGCCATGGAGGCCCAGCATGGCCTCTCTTCGTAAGGTTCCTGGCTCGTTCCCCATCTCCGATACAAAAATTTGTGTTCTTTGAAAAGTCTGATTTTCGCTCACATCGTCTGCGATTTTCTCCGAGCTTGTGCCGCCATTTCAGAAGCGCGCCTGATCGGTTTCCGCTGACACTCTCGCTGATACCCCACCGAATACCAAGAAACGTACATATGGGTCGAGAGTTCAGTCTCGGCGAGACGTGAACTTCGAAGGTAGCCCGGCTCCCGCCGCAGACGCTCAGTTTCCGCTCAGAGTATTTGCGTTTTTCGCTTCCGCCGGAGGCGATTCGGGTGCAATTCCGGGCCACCCGGGCTGGGCCACCTGAAGGCTGGGCATGGGGCTCTTTTCCGAGGTCTTTGTCCGCTCTCCATCTCCACGAAATTCGGTGTTCGAAAAGTCTCATCTTCGTCGAGACATTTGCCGATTTTCTCCCAGCTTGTGGCGCCATTTCAGAGCGCGTCTACGATTTTCGGCTAGATCTCTGTGAATACTCCACTGAATAGTTGAAGAAACGCATATGGTTTTGTTCAGTTTTGAGGAGACGGTTCGAACGAGCCCGGGCTCGCCGCAGACGCGCTGAGTTTCCGCTGAGATATTTGCGTTTTCGCTTCCGGAGGGATTTGGGTGACCCCCCGGGCCCTCGGGGGCCACTGAGGCTGGGCACTGGTCTCTTTCCGAAGGTCTCGGTCGTCTCCACTCATAAAATTGGCGAAAAGTTGATACCATTTCGCGAGATATTTGCCAGTTTCTCCCAGCTTGTGGCGCCATTTCAGAGCCGCGTCCGACGGGTTTCCGCTAGTATCTTGCCGCGATACTCACACCGAAACGCAGAAAACGCACATGGCTTTGTTCAGTTCGGTGAGACGGGCTCGCAGGTAGCCCCCCGTGTCTCTCGCCACATACGCCCTGAGGTTTCCGCCGAGACATCTGCCGTCTTTCGCTTCTGGGGGGCTTTTGGGGCCTGTATCTCGGGCCCCCGGGCGGCCATGAGGCTGAGCAAATGGTCTTCGTAAGGTCTCGGGTCCCTCTCCCCACCTCCATATAAAATCTGGTTTTGAAACGTCGATCTTTCGCCGAGATATTTGCGATTTTCTCCCAGCTTGGTGGCGCCATCTTTCAAAGTCGCGCCTCGACGGTTTTCGGTGAGCATCTCCGCGATACTCCACTCGAGATATGAAGAAACGCATATGCTTTCTGTTCAGTTCTGAGGAGACGGCTTCGAGTAAGGCCCTGGTGCTCTGCTGACCACACGCCCAGCTTTTCTTGTGCCGAGATATTCGCGTGTTTCCGCTTCCGCAGGGATTGGGGGGCCTGCATCTCTCCGGGCCTCGGGGCCATGAGGCTAGGGCATCGCTCTCCGAAGGTCGTGTCTTAGCCTTTTCCACTCCAATAAAAACTTGGCATCGAAGTCTGATCTCTCTGCTCAGCATATTTGCCAGTTTCTCCTGAACTTGTGGCGCCATTTCAGAGCTTGCGTCTCGACGGTTTTCGGCTGCATACTCGCTGAGCACTCCAACCGAATACGAAGCAAAACGGCATATGGAATGTTTCTGTTCTAGTTCGGCGAGACGTGTTCGAAGCAGCCCGCGGTCGCCGGATAACGCTGAGTTTCCGCTGAGATATTTGCGTTTTCGCTTCCGTAGGGATTTGGCCGCTATCTCGGCCCCCGGGGCCACCGAGGCTGGGCATGGCCTCTTTCCGAGGCTTGTCCGCTCTCCAGATCTCAGTAAAATTCGGCCGGTCTCGAAAAGTCATCTTTCGTCGAAATATTTGCCAGATCTTCGAGCTTGTGGCGCCATCTTCAGAGCGCGCCCACGGGTTTTGGCTACATTCTCTGCGAACACTCCACTGTAGACGAAGAAGTGCATATGGTTTTGTTCAGTCTAGAGGAGACGGTTCGAGCAGCCCGGCCTCCGCCTGCAGACGCTGAGCTTCCGCTGAGATATTTGCCCTTCGCTTCGCCCGGAGGGATTTGGCCCTGCACGCCCGGGGGCCCCCGGGGGCCAACGAGGCTGGGCATGGTCTCTTGCTAAGGCTCCTGCTGTTCTCCACTCCAATAAAAATTTGGCGTCGAAAGTCGATCTTTTCGCCGAGACATCTGCCATGTTCGCCGAAGCTTGCGGCGCCATCTCAGAAGCGCGTCCGACGGGTCTTCGGCCAATAGCTCACGTGATCACATCCATCTCGCACACGAAGGAGACGCATATGGTCCTGTTCAGTTCGGTGGACACGTGTTCGAAGGAGCCCTGGTCTCCGCCGATAGACGCCCAAGTTTCCGCCGAGAGATTTTGCGTTCTCCGCTTCTGGGGGGGCTTTGGGGGCCGCATTTCGGGCCCCGGTTGCGGCCATGAGGCCGAGCATGGTCTCTTTCGAGGTCTGCGTTCCTGTTCTCAACTCGAGAAAAAATCTGGTTTCCCGAAAAGTTGATCTTTCGCTGAGATATTTGCGATTTTCTCCCGAGCTTGTGGCGCCATTTTCACAGCCCGCGGCTGAACGGTCTTCCCGTGCTAGATCTCCGCGTGCAACACTCCATCCGAATATGAAAGAAACGCAAAACAGAATGCTTTGTGCTTCAGTTCCTGATGGAGACTGTTCGAAGAAGCCCGGTCTCCGCCAGATACGCCCAGTTTCCGCCGAGATACATGCGTGTTTTCGCTTCCCGGAGGGATTTGGGGGCCCTAGTCGGGGCCCCGGGGGCCACTGAGGCTGGGCATGGTCTTTTTCGAAGGTTCTTGGTCGTTTTCCACTCCATAAAATTTGGCATCGAAAAGTTGATTTTTCGCTGAGCAGTATTTCGACTTTTCTCTGAAACTTGTGGCGCCATTTCAGAGCCGCGCTCGACGGTTTCCGGCTGCAGATCTTCTCCCGTTACACTCCACCGAAACGAAGAAACGCATATGGTTTTGTTCAGTTCGGTGAGACGGTTCGAAGGAGCCCGGTCTCCCGCCAGATAACGCTGAGTTTCCGCCGAGATATTTGCGTTTTTCGCTTCCTGGGGGGGCTTTGGGGGCCTGTATCTCGGGCCCCGGGCGGCCATGAGGCTGAGCATGGTCTCTTTGTAAGGTCTCTGTCGTTCTCCATCTCGACAAAAATTTGGTTTTGAAAGTTGATTTTTCGCTGAGATATTTGCGATTTTCTCCCAGCTTGTGCGCCATTTCAGAGCGCGGCCTACGGTTTTCGGCTGAGCAATTCTCCGCGAATAGTCCACCGAATATGAAGAAACGCATATGCTTTTGTTCAGTTCGAGGAGACGGTTCCAAGAAGCCCGGTCTCCGCCACAGAGGCCCGCTGAGCTTCTGCCGAGACACATTTGCGCTTTCGCTTCCGTGAGGGAATTTGGGGGCCTGCGCCCCGGGACCCCGGGGGCCACCATGAGGCTGGGCATGGTCTCTTTCCGAAGGTCTTGTGTCCGCTTTTCCACTCCGAGAAAATTTGGCATTCAGAAAGTTGATTTTTTCGCCGCAAACATTCCTTGCGACTTTTCCTCCGAGCTTGTGGCGCCATTTTCACAGCTGCGGCCTCAACGGCTTCCGGCTGAGAGCATCTCCTGTGACACACTCCATCTCAATACGAAGCAAACGCATACGGTTTTGTTCAGTTCTGAGGAGACGGTTCCAGGATGCAGCCCGCGGCTCCGCCGGATGACGCCCAGTTTCCGCTGAGATATTTGCGTTCTCGCTTCCGGAGGGCATTTGGGTGACTTATCTCGGGCCCCGGGGGGCCAACGAGGCTGGGCATGCTCCTCCTGAAAGGCTTCGTGTCGTCTTCTCACTCCTGATAAAATTTGGCTGTACGAAAGTCCATCTTTCCGCTCGACATATTCGCCGACTCTCTCCGAAGCTCTGTGGCGCCATTTCAGCGCGCCGCCCGACGGGTTTCGGCGTGCATATCTCTGCGAATACTCCACCCAAACCTATAGAAACGCATACTGGGTTTTGTTCAGACTTCGGGTGTAGACGGTTCCAAAGGAGCCCCGTAAACCTCCGCCACATACGCTGAGTTCCGCCTGATATTTGCGTTTTCGCTTCTGGTTGGGGCCCTGGTGTCAAATCGGGCCCCCGGGCGGCCATGAGGCTGAGCATGGCCTCTTTCCCGAAGGTCTCGGTCCGTTCCCCACTCCAGCAAAAAATTCTGACTTTCCTGAAAGTCGATCTTCTCGCCGAACATTCCTTTGACTTTCTCCGTTAGCTCTGTGGTGCCATTTTTCAAGACGTTGCGCCGATCTGAGCTTCGGCTGACACCTCTCTGCGAACATCTCATTCTCGAACATGAAGAAACGCACATATGCTCTTGTTCAGTTCTGAGGAGACGGTACCTCTTTAGAAGCCGAGTCTCTCTGCCAGATACGGCGGAGCTTCCGCCCGACCACATTTTGCGTTTCGCTTCGGAGGGGCATCTGGGGCTCTGCATCTCGTGGCCTCTTGGGGGCCATGGGAGGCTGGGCATGGGCTCCTTTCCCAAGGGCTCTGGTCGTCTCTTTCATTCTTATAAAATTTGGCATCGAAAAGTCTGATCTTTCGCTTATATTTGCGATTTTCTCCCAAACTTGTGGCGCCATTTCAGGTGCGCCCTACGGTTTTCGTGCAATATCTCTGCAAAATCCACCGAAACGTAAGAAACTCATATGGGGTTTCTGTTCTCAGTTTGGCTCGAGACGGTTCAAGCAGCCCGGCTCCGCTGGCACGCCCTGAGTTCTTCCGCTGAACATTCTGCGTTCTCCGCTCTGGGGGGATCGGGGGCCTGCATCCTCGGTGCCTCGGCGGCCATGAGGCTGAGCATGGTCTCTTTCCGAGGCTCTGTCGTTCCCCATCTCTAAAAATTTGGTTTTGAAAAGTCCCATTTTTCGCTCGAGACATTCGCGACTTTCTCTCCGAGCTTGTGGCGCCATTTTCAAGAGCGCGGCCTCGACGGTTTTCGGTGAATATTTCCGCTACACTCCACCGAATATGAAGAAACGCATATGCTTTTGTTCAGTTCGAGGGAGACGGTTCCAATAAGCCGGCTCCGCCAACAGACGCTGAGTTTCTGCCGAGACATTTGCGTTTCCGCTTCCGGAGGGATTGGGGGTGCATCCCGGGCTCCGGGCCATGAGGCTGGGCATGGTCTTTCGAAGGTCTCTGTGCCGTTCCATTCCAGATTCACTCTTGGCATCGAAGGTCATCTTTGCTGAGATATTTGCCGACTCCCCCAAACTTGTGGCGCCATTTCAGTGCGCGCCGACGGTTTCCGGCTGACAGCTCCGTGAACACCTCATCGCAGACGAAGAAACGCATATGGTTTTGTTCAGTTTGGCGAGACGGTTCGAGGAGAGCCCGGTCTCCGCCGGATACCGCTGAGTTTCCGCTGACATATTTGCGTTCTTCGCTTCGGAGGGGATTTGGGGGCCTGCATCTCCGGGTCCGGCGGCCACTTGCAGGCTGGCGCAGTGGCTCTCTTTCGAAGGCTTGGTCGCGTTTCTCCATTCTCAGAAAAATTTGGCGTTCCAAAGGTTGATCTTTGCCGACAGTATTCTGCCATTTTCTCCCGAGCTTGTGGCGCCATTTCAGCGCCGGCCTACGGTTTCGGTGACATCTCCGCGGATACTCCACTCGATACGAAGAAACGCATACTGGTCTTTGTTTAGTTCCAGGAGACGGTCCAATGAGCCCGGTCTCCGCCGCACACGCTGAGTTTCGCTGATATTCGCGTTTTCCGCTTCGCGGAGGGATCTGGCTGTACCCCCGGGCCTCGGGGGCCACTGAGGCTGGGCATGGTCTCTTTGAAGGTCTCGGTCGCTCTCCACTCCAGATACAATCTGGTGTCCGAAGTTGATTCTTCGCCGAGATATTCGTCGATTTCTCCCGAGCTTGTGCCATTTCAGAGCGCGCCTCACGGCGTTTCGGTGATATATTCTCGTGAAGACTCTCACTCGAAAACATAGAAACGCATATGGTTTTGTTTCAGTCTCGGTTACGAGGTTCCGAAGTAGCCCGGTCTCTGCCAGATACGCTGTAGTTTCCGCTGACATATTTGCGTTTCTCGCTTCTGGGGCTTTGGGCTGTATATCGGGCCCCGGGCGGCCATGAGGACTGAGCATGGTCTCTTTCTGAAAGGTCTCGGCCGTTCCCCACTCCATAAAAATTTGGTTTTGAAAGTTGATTTTTCGCGAGATATTTGCGATTTTCTCCCTAGCTTGTGGCGCGCATTTCAGAGCGCGGCTGAACTGGTTTTCGGTGACATCTTCTGAATACTCCACCCAATATTAAGAAACTCATATGCTTTTGTTCAGTTCTAAGGAGACGGTTTCGAAGAAGCCCGGTCTCCGCCAGACACGCTGAGTTTCTGCGAGCATTTGCGTTTTCGCTTCCGAAGGGATTGGCGGTGCATCTCGGGCCCTCGGGGCCATGAGGCTGGGCATGGTCTCTTCTCGAAGGCTTGTCGTTTTCCAGCTCGATAAAAATTTGGCATCCAAAAGTTGATTTCTCGCCCGAGATATTTCGCGATTTTCTCCGAAACTTGTGGCGCCATTTCAGAGCGCGCCCTACGGTTTTCGGCTGTAGCATCTCCGTCAATACTCCACCCAATACGAAGAAACGCATATGGTGTTTGTTCAGTTTCTGAGACGGCTTCCAAGGAGCCCGGTCTCCGCCCATACGCCCAGTTTCCGCCTGAACACATTTGCGTTTTCGCTTCCGGAGGGATTGGCCTTACCCCCGGGCTCCGGGGGCCACGAGGCTGGGCATGGCTCTTTCGAAGGTCTCTGTTGTCTCCACTCGATAAAAATTTGGTGTCGAAAGTTGAATTTTTCGCTGAGATATTTGCGACTTTTCTCCAGCTTGTGGCGCCATCTTCAGAGTCGTGCCCGACGGTTTCGGCTATATTCCTGCTGACACTCTCACCGAATACGAAAGAAACGCATATGGTTTTGTTCCAGTTCGTATAACGGTTTTAAGGAGCCCAGCTTCTCGGCTGACACGCTCGGAGTTTCCGCCGAGACACATTCGTGTGCTTTCGCTTCGTGGGGGTTTTGGGGCCTGCATCTCGGGCCCTCGGGGGCCATGAGGCTGGGCATGCATCTTTCGTAAAAGGTCTCTGTCGTTCTCCACTCCATAAACATCTGGCGTTCAAAAAGCTCATTTTCCGCCGAGACATATTCGCCACTTTTCTTAGCTTGTGGCGCCATTTCAGAGCGCGGCCTTACGGTTTTCGTGTTAATCCTTTTCTGATGAGGGTATTCAGTCTCGTGTGCATCTTTAATAATGTCTATATTGTGTTTCTGATTATGCAGTGGCTGGTATGGTATTATTATTTGTTATTGCAGTCTGTTATTAAATACCTTTACATTAAATCAATGTGCTAAAAGTAAGTACGTGCGCACACTGTTTGCATTATCCTGTCATTATCGATGGCGACTGCAGCAGCCAGGCAACTGGTAATACGCTTTTACTATCCTTGTTCTCTATCTGAAACCCATCTAAAGCACTCTTACCTCTGGTTATAAAAGCAGCAGCAGTTCTGAACCCACAGAGGTTTACAGTGGCCACTCAGGCAGCATTGATAGAACGGTAAACGCTGAGAGTGACATTCAAAGAGTAGCTGTTATTATGATTATTATTTCTGGTCCAATGGCCATAGTGACTTGTTCTCCTTACTGTTCAATGGGTGAAGTCTGCAGTTTGAAACTTGTATGTGAGCTTTTGAGATATATATAGGCACCAACCAGGGTTTGGGTTTTTGAGATTTTTTACTTGCAAGGATGCATTAAATTGCTCTAAACGTGACAGTAAAGAACATTTAATGTTTCTAAAGATTTCTGGTATTACTTCACTTGAAAGGTATTCATAAAGCACGTTATAATGCTTAATAGCTTTTCATAAGTAATTGCAACCAAAGTTAAAATCTATTGTACTATTTTCATATTTTTTGTTACGTCTTAAATTGTTTTTTAATGCTTTATACTTTCTAAAGGTATGACAATTGTTTGATACTGTAAGTATTTTAATGTAATATGTGCATTATAAGGTGCATGACGGCATAATCAATGCATTACTATATGTATCATGTGTGTGTGTGTATATACTGTGTATATATATATATATATATATATATATATATATATATACACATATATATATATATATATATATATATATATATATATATATATATATATATATACACATACACACACACACACACACACACACACACATACATACATACATTTTGATCTATTAATATGCATCATGTATGCATTATACATATGCATACATTATAAATAAAGGCTTAAAATAAATTGTTATCAAGATTTCTATTTCAAATAAACACTGTTCTTTGGCACTTTATATTCATCAGAGAACCCTGAAAAAAAATGAATCACTGTTTCCACAAAATATAAGAACCAAGTTTCTTGAGCACCAGATCAGTATATTAGAAGGATTTCTGATTAGAAGGATTATGGAAAATTCGGCTTTACCATCACAAGAATACATTGCATTTTAAAGAAATATATTTAACAGAAGAAAAATGTTTTAAATTGTAATAATATTTCACAATATTGCTGTTTTTACTGTATTTTGATCAAATAAATGCAGCCTTGGTGAGCATAGGAGACTTCTTTCAAAAACATTGAACAAACGTTTGAACAGGTATAATAATATATATAAAATAAAACCCGTCCTGCACCTTTGCACGAATTGTGGACCAAGTCATATTCTATTGAAGTTATAGATCTATGGGTGACCTAAACCAAATGAAACATTTATCACGGGCATAGTAAGTCCTGATCCATACAGTAGACACACTTGGTGTATTCACCTTCTGGATGTGCGGTCACAGTGAAGACCCAGGAATAAAAAGATGAAAGCATTAAGTTGACAGCCGCTGAGTCTACACCCCCAGTGTGCGGAGGAATCTTTTAAAGACCTTGAAGTGGACACTCTTCTTTAATGTTGTTCCTTGAAAACAAGGCTATTCAATCTCCTCGTGCCCTGATTCAATAAAGCTGCCTGCAGTGTGGTGAGAGAGCTGTAAATTTGCCACCCACAGAATTTTAAAAGATCCCGATATCGTCCGGGAGAAAGACCTTATCGGACGTGTCTTTGGCGAGCGGACACCTCAGTCGATGTACTTTCCACATTCTGAACACAAGCAGGACATTGTGTCTCATCAGCGGCCTTGTCATTCAGAGTCCGCATGATTGCTTTCTGCAGTTTGAGAGACTCGAGCGAGACCGCGACTCACGGTCAGTCAGCAATAATTTACATCAGGTTTGAGAATAGACCTTAAAGCTGTGCACAGCTGATGGCCAGTCTACTTCATAATCCAGATGATCATGAGTGTCGCTAAGAAGATTCAACTTCTGTGAGGCTTTCAGATAAAGCCTGGTGAGCTCGGCAGAATATGTTCACAGTTCTTTGATATTAAAAATGTGTGTTCTGCTTAAATCACTTGATTTAGCGCTATAGGCAGCCTGAGACGGATCAGTCCAAAGTGAAAATATGAACTCATAGGAAATCTATAGGGCCTGACAGTGATTGGTGTTGATAAGCATTAATGAAGCCTCACTCATATTTTGTATGTGGGTCAGATGAATCCCTCATGTTTATTCACCTGGTTAATTAAATTAACCTATAATCATAATTTACTGCGGTTCCAGCTGAAATCAACAGTAAAACACCTACTTTTTTAATTACTGTGGGAGATTATCAACGTGCATGTTTCCTATGACCTCAAAACACTTTTACCATCATGCATGATTTGTAAATGAATAGTTTTTGATGTATTCATCTCATGTCCAGCTCTTTATGATTGTTCTGATGTAGTAAACTTGCTCGGTAGCTCACCTGGTACATGAGATTTGCTTCAGAAAATGCAATTTTATGTCACGTTTGCTTTTATTAACCCTATTGGTGAGGTTTAGAGTAAGATATATGATGTGTATTTCCAAACAGAGCATTAACGTTTTAGCTCTAGTCAATGGACATTTCATGAACTTTGGTAGTATGTACAATAACAGGGACAGTTTACCCAAAAATGAAATTAATGTCATAATTTATGCCTTTCTGTCTTCCGTGAAACACAAAAGAAGACATTTTGAAGAATGTTGATGCTGCCCTTTTCTGTATAGTAAAACTGGAATAGGGACCATGGACCTGGACATATTGACTCGTACACTATTTCATATGGAAGCTTTTTTTCCGCCACAGAATGAAAAATAAAAAGTTAATTGCGACTTTTTATCTCACAATTCTGACTTTTTTTCTCTCACAATTGCGAGATATAAAGTCAGAATTGTGTAATATAAAGTCAGAATTGTGTGTTATAAAGTCAGAATTGTGAGATATAAAGTAAGAATTTCTAGATATAAAGTTGCAATTGCATGTTATAAAGTCAGAAATGCATGATATAAAGTCAGAGATGTGAGATATAAACTATTCTGAGGGCGAAAAAGTTAGTTTTTTTCCCCATTTAGAATTGGGCTGATAACTCGCAATTGCGACTTTATATCTCACAATTCTGACTTTATAAAATACAATTCTGACTTCATATCTTGCAATTGTGAGATAAAAAGTCCCAATTATTTTTTTTTTTATTCATTCAGTGGCAGAAACAAGCTTCCATAATTTCAAGTCAACTGAAAGGTTTTTGTGAAGAACAGGCTAAGATTTCCATTGTTATTCTCTAAAAAATGATTCACCAGCCATGGTCAACTTTTGTTTTTATTGACATTCTGCTAAATGTATTTTAGTTTTTCATGGAAGTACAGTTCATACAGGTTTGTGTAAACTTGTTTCTGCCAAAGAATAAACCATTTTTTGTCATGATTGCGACTTTTTATCTTGCAATTGCAAGTTTATATCTTGCAATTTTGACTTAATAACACTCAAATGGGAGTTTATATCTGCAATTCTGACATATTTTCTCATATAAAGTAGTAAAGTCCAATTATAAGGAAAAAAGACAGACTTTATTTCTTCAGAATTGCAGAGTTCACAATTCTGACTTTATAACACACAATTGCGACTTTAAATTCTGACTTTTTAACAAGTAATTGCGACTTTATATCATGCAACTCTAACTTTATATCTCTACTTGTGTGTTAAAAAGTCAGAAATGCAAGATGTAAACATTCGATTCTGAGAAAAATTAAGAATTGCGAGTTCTGACTTTATAACACACAATTGAGCCTCTTATATCGCACAGTTCTGAGATAAAAAGTTGAATTGTGAGATATAAAGTCTTATCTGTATTATCTTACAGATTCTGTTAAGACAAAATAATCAAGATGACAACAGTTTTGTTTGTGTAGAACAAGAGAGAACAAGTGCACAGTGTGATATGAGAGACATGATGAAAGTAGCGGCAGTTTCAGTTCCCTGGAGAAACAGGTTTGCCAAGGATGATCACAAATATTCGGAAATATCTGACTTAAAAAAATGCCACTTCTAAGTTAATTTGCATGAACTATTCCTTTAAAATGGAACATCTCAGTCTCCACCGCTTCCCTGTGTTCTTCACATTCTTCTCCTGAGAAATGCCACGTTCCTAAGGTAGATGATCTAAAGGTGGCTTCTTCAACTCGATCAGATCTCTGAGATAGAGCCTCCAGCAAGTCGAGAGGCAATTCCATCTGATATGCATCTGAGGATCCAGCAGGGATATGGCCATGATCCAAACCCACAGGCTTTTCATGTTGCTAGGTTGAGTACCGAGAGGGTGCAACTTCTTATCTTCTCTATAAGAAAACAATTTACCTGACACCAAGATACAAAGAAGCAGCTCTTGTTCTTAATTATAAAACAGTTAGTTCCAAGTCCTTGATTCTGATTGGTCAATAGCTGTGCCTTATTCATGATAAAACACGGCTATGACCGCTTCACCCAGCGGTTCTGTTTATCACTGCACAACACTGTTCCTATGTTCCTAGGTTGTGTTTATTTGAGTTTTCATGCATATTACACACTGGATCGCTGTTGCTGTTCATGGTCAGGGACTATTTTTTCTCTAGTGGAAGGAAGGCTTTTAGTGATTTTACTTCATGAAAGTTGCACTAATAATTTTTTTTTTACTTAAATATTTTTACTGTGTGGTAACCGTTTTATAAAAGCAATAAGATACCTGAGGCAAGTAAATAAGTAACGGCTGAAGGGGTTACTCCACTTCGCGTCAAAGCCTAACAACGCCCTTCAGCCGTTACTTATTCAGCGATACAGTACTTGCCTCGACTACCTTATTGTTTTTATAAAACGGTTACCACACAGTAAAAATATTAAAGTAAAAAAAAAAAAAAAAAAAAAAAAAAAAAAAATATATATATATATATATATATATATATATATATATATATATATATATATATATATATATATATTAGTGCACTAGCCTTGTTTTTTTTATGATTTCTTTCTTTCTATATTCTATTTAATTTGGGCTGGAAAAAAACATCATTGATTACCCTGCGTTGGGAGTTTGGAGCAGTCGTCGTCTTTTTCCTCCTGACTGCTCTCCTCACTATCCTCTATTCTTTCGAACATGGTAGAATATGATGTTTTTTTTATTAACATTAATGACATACAACAGTAGGAATATTAGGCTGCTGTCACTTTAAGACCAAATGCATGTAAACCTCAAACTAAACCTAACCGATAGGGTTAACAAAAACAAACGTGAAATAAAATCACATTTGTTGAACAACCATACCATTTTAGCTTGCTTCTACAATGGTTTATATGGGAAAGTGCAGTTCTATACCAAGTGAACTACCAAGCACGATTATAAGTCAGAAAAACTCAACAAAAATGAACAAAAATGTATGGTATTGTACTGCCTCTAATGTTCATTTCAGTTGGAGGGAATTGTATGTACATGTACGATTTTGGAGTTTGGCTAAAACATAGAGTTGAGGCACATTTCTTTCCCAATGAGCCAAAGTTTGAAAAGAGGATATTTTGAAGTTTGAAGGCTTTTTTTTACTTTAATATCTTCTCTTCTGCGGCCTGCATAAAATCACAGGATGAGGAAAGTGATACTAGCCAACAACTATGCATTATTTATGATCACACATTCTCCATTAGATTAAACCAGAGAGTGGATTGACATGGAATTAAATGTTGTAATCCCTCAGCATATTTAAATGCCGCTTCTTAATCTGAACAGGATTCAGACCAAATTAATTTCCATGGAAACACTGACACCTAGCTTTGCATGTGTCACGTCATCTTAGATATTTTTCTGCTTGGATACACAATTTCTTATTGGCGGCATCTTTCCTTCACCATACATGCAAATTAACTAATATAGTTTATTCAAATTAGCATCCGCACTAGGTTGCTGAAGTGACTGCTGCTGCCTGAAATATAATTAAATGTAACATAAAAAGTATTTTTTTTAAAACAAAGCAAAGACAAATGACCTAAAGTTAACAGGTAAAACAGACATCAATAGAAACATCATTAGCATTGCAAAGGTGGTGTTTTGAAAATGTCAGTTTTCACTGGTGGCATTTTGCGGACTTGCTGAATGCAATTACACTGAAAAATTCAAATCGAATTTGGACACCGATTAACCCTGCTAATTTACTTTGTGAATATGTTTCCCTGCGAATGAAAACACGTACAGGTTGAGCAAAAAACCTCCCGTATGTGCAATTCCGGCTCTTTATTTCTCCTCAGGTAAAAGGAAAAGGTCTCTCTAATAATTGTTCACCCTCTTGCTCTGACTTCCATAGTGATTTTGAAACAAAGATGCATTTGAATCTCTCAGTGGTGAATCATGTTCTGTGGAGAGGTCGCAGTTCTCTGCAGAGCTCACTGGGTGTTGACGTGCGCTGTGTCAATGCCATCAAAGCGTGCACATCAGAGTAAGTACGGAGCCTTGTGTGACTAATGCAAATGAGTGTCCGTTCCAGATAGAATCACAGGTTTTCATCTGTCAACAAGGGTGTTCTGGTTATGTAGGCTAATGTGTTGTCCTCATTCATTCAAATGTGGACTTTAATAGTTTAGACTACTGTATTTCGTCTGTTACGATAGTCACTGTTTCAGACAAGAAACACGGCAAACTACATGTTGCTTTCCGACCAACCAACACTTGCCGTCCTTAAAGGGATAATCCACTTTTTTTGGAAATAGGCTTATTTTACCCCTCCCCCAGAGTTAAACAGTTGGTTTTTACCGTTTTAGAATGTATTCAGCTTATTTTCTGATATTTAGAAGAATTTCAGTAAACAGACAGTTTCTGGTCTCATTGACTTCCATAGTATATTTTTTTTTCCTACTATGGAAGTCAATGAGACCAGATACAGTCTGGTTTACTGATTCTTCTAAATATCAGAAAATCGTCTGAATGGATTCGAAACAGTAAAACTCAACTGTTTAACTCTGGGGGAGTTGTAAAATTAGCCTATTTCCAAAAAAGTCGAGTATCCCTTTAACGTCAACTAGTGACTGATGTCCGGAAACAAGAGTGTAAACAAACTATTGATAGGATAGCATCTTGCAGTTGATGGAGATTTGTGGGATGCACATCCAGGGCACGAAGCTCCCGTTCCACCACATCCCAAAGATGCTCTATTGGGTTGAGATCTGGTGACTGTGGGGCCATTTTAGTACAGTGAACTCATTGTCATGTTCAAGAAACCAATTTGAGATGATTCGAGCTTTGTGACATGGTGCATTATCCTGCTGGAAGTAGCCATCAGAGGATGGGGACATGGTGGCCATAAAGGGATGGACATGGTCAGAAACAATGCTCAGGTAGGCCGTGTCATTTAAACGAATGCCCAATTGGCACTAAAGGGCCTAAAGTGTGCCAAGAAAACATCCCCCACACCATTACACCACCACCACCAGCCTGCACAGTGGTAACAAGGCATGATGGATCCATGTTCTCATTCTGTTTACACCAAATTCTGACTCTACCATCTGAATGTCTCAACAGAAATCGAGACTCATCAGACCAGGCAACATTTTTCCAATTTTGGTGAGCTCTTGCAAACTGTCGCCTCTTTTTCCTATTTGTAGTGGAGACGAGTGGTACCTGGTGGGGTCTTCTGCTGTTGTAGCCCATCCGCCTCAAGGTTGTGTGTGTTGTGGCTTCTTCACAAATGCTTTGCTGCATACCTCGGTTGTAACGAGTGGTTATTTCAGTCAAAGTTGCTCTTCTATCAGCTTGAATCAGTCGGCCCATTTTCCTCTGACCTCTCGCATCAACAAGGCATTTTCGCCCACAGGACTGCTGCATACTGGATGTTTTTCCCTTTTCACACCATTCTTTGTAAACCCTAGAAATGGTTGTGTGTGAAAATCCCAGTAACTGAGCAGATTGTGAAATACTCAGACACCAACAACCATGCCACACTCAAAATTGCTTAAATCACCTTTCTTTCCCATTCTGACATTCAGTTTGGAGTTCAGGAGATTGTCTTGAGCAGGACCACACCCCTAAATGCATTGAAGCAACTGCCATGTGATTGGTTGATTAGAGTAATTGCATTAATGAGAAATTGAACTGGTGTTCCTAATTATCCTGTAGGTGAGTGTACAACACATATTTGTACAAAACGTATTTGTTTTATTTATTTATTTATGCATTTGTACATTATGTTAACAGGAATAATAAGATATTTTGTGGTAAGAACAGCTATTGAGCTGATGGACACTGTGCTGCGTTGTCATGGAAACATCCCAGGTGAAAATAATGAGGAAATGATGTTGTCTTCATCAAGTGCGTTGTAAACAGCTACACGATGGCACACGAGTGCCCTGCTCACTCCAAACGCCCACTTCAAGGGCTCTGCCGTCTGCCCTTCGGATGGAGTAGGGCATAGGGAAGCTCACGAGCAATAAACACGTCCCAGCCGGGTTCGTCACTTATTAGGGTCCCCAGGAAACATCTCCGTTGTGGTCTGTGCTGCGATCTGCATCGCGTTTATGTATTTGGATGTGTTGTGAGTTATGAAACTGCTGATGTTTTCTTAATTCGCAGGTGTTTTTCTTTTTGCATGTGTTTTCTTCATTTGCAGTGCGTTGAGCTCTCGCGGACACCGTATAAATCTTACACGTGAGCAGCTTATTTTCTGACAGCGTTTCCAGCATCACAGAGCGGCAATTTGATCGCAGCCAAATCATGCAGCTCTAGTTTGTGTACAAGATCACAAATGACATACGTTGAGATAGCTTTGGTAATGGAAGCTATCACCTAGATATAAATGGATAGCTTTGGTGGAGGAAGCTATCTCATGGCTTTACAACCTTGGCAACAGAATGACTAAATGGTGGGGAACGAAGATGGTTGGATTGTAATGTCACTATATGGTGGAGACTGGGCTCATGAATATTAATTAGCTTGCGCTGACATTGCTTGGTAATCTTCCTAGACCATCCAGTCATGTTGGCTAATTAAGATTCAAGAGCTAGACCTTCACCTTCTACTGTTTTAAAATTGCTATCCTGTGCAGATGTGCTCCAGTTTCAGGGGGTTTTCTGGGCATTGAGATACACATATTAAGCCAGTTTTATGCTTGCTCAGATTTTCCCATCATTACCTTACAGAATAATAACGAATAAATAATCAAGAGATTATGTAGGAGATCAAGGGCAACTCAAAAGTCAATAAGTCAACATAATAATCGTAGTCAATGACTGCTAGAACACGGGTTCTGAATTTGGGCTCTGTGTAAAAGTTAAAAGAAAATGTACAATACTTTATACATGAAAATAAGCAGTTGATTTTATATTTTAGAAAGGGGGTCCATCATAGCCCAAGGGGAAAAGATCACATTTGGAGGTCTGAAACCTAGAAGTAATTTGTCTGTTAATTCCACAATAGCTTCTTCACAAGATCCGTCTTTCTCCCCTCTTTCTTTCTTTTAAAGCACTCTAAACTGTCCCTCCCCTCAATGTCACAGCATCAGATAAAGGAGATTGTTTTTTTACCCAACCCTCTTTGCAATTCTTGTCTCCTCTTTCTCTCCTCTCTCTCACACATTCTCTTCCACAATAAATATCAAACAGCCAGAGCAGTGACACTGGTGCTGGAAATCAATTTACTCCTTGATGCTGCATAAACTGTGGCTCGCTCAGAGGAGGTTTGTTGATTCCCTGCATGGTCCCGTGCGGAAACACACCTGAGAGTTTTCGGCCTTTCTGTCGGCTGCTGCAAACGTCTGAATAATTCATCATATTCTTTGCCTTTCCTCTGCCCATATATGCCACTGCTTTGATTCGTGTAGAGAAAGACCTGGAAATATTCACTATCATATGGGGCCTAATCTCATTCTCCTTCCCTTCTCCTGTATCTTGTACTTGGTTTGCCTTCTATCACCACAAAAGCCAAGTTTTACTTCCAACCTGCACTAAATCTCTTCTACTGAAAAAATAATAAATAAATTTGGGGTTTTGGATCTGGTTTTGGAATATGATAGTTGGTTACAAGCTGCTAATTAGCATTGATAATTGTAATGTTTTTTTTGGTTTATTTAGTCAACCTATCCTGTTTTTGGTTAGTCAAGTTTTACACAAAAAAATGATATGTTGGCTTTACTTTACTTGACTTTTTACCTACCCTATCTCACTACCAATTCCTACGAATTTCGACGAATGATTAAAAAGTGGCTAATTTGTACGACCTCACTCTATCGAATTCGACAAATGATTAAAAAGTGTCTAATTCGTATTAATTTGTACGACCTCACTTGATACGAATTCGTATGATTTGTCTAAACTCACGTGATGGGTTGGTTTAGGGCGGGGTTTAGGGGTAGGTCATTCGTAATCGAATTCACACGAATTAGCCAATTCATAAAATATGTACGATTTAGCAAAATCGTACTAATTCGATACAAGTGAGGTCGTATGAATTGTTACGAATTAGCCACCTCGTAAAATTTGCTGTTTTTTCATCAACAGGTTCCACATAACTGGATTATGTTAAACGAATATTATTTGTTCATGTAACTTCATCATGAAATTATGTAATTTTAACCAACCCAATTTAAGTAGTTTCAATTTGAATTTTTAAAGGCTTCCTGGCATGATTCAGGTATTATTTTATATTCATTAATTCATTTATATTTCAATTATTTCAGTAACACATAATTAAATTGATAGACTATAGCTAGCTATTTGTTAGCAGTAGCACATATTAGCATCTTAAATGCTAAGATTTCAATCAATGCATTAGAAACGAGTTAAATCAGTCGACAGCCAAACAAAATGCTCCACTCTTCTCCACAATGGCAATTTAAATGGTTTAATAATTCCAATGTAATTTTACATTAAACACAATTACACAATATCAAGTCTTCCCTTTTCTAAATTTCTCAAAAAAAGAAAAAACATAAAATAACACTTAATTTTAACATTTATTCTTTCTTAATTCAACCATATGCAAAGCATGCTGGGAACCACCCAGGTTCAGTTAATCCAACACAAATGGATGAAGTAAACTTAAATTGTACAAATATTTAAGCAGATTGAACACAATCAAATTAAGTTCGGGCAAAATGGCAGTCGGCTCGCACTATACTGCCACCCTCTGGATGTAAGAATTTTTACTTAACATAAATGTTTTGTGTTTAGACAACGTGTTAGGATTTTGTACTGTTACATTGAGACATAATTACATAGACCTTAATAGAAAAAAAAACATTTCAAGTCAAAAAACACAATTATTATAAGTAAACTAAATATAAATATATTATGTAAAGTGCACAACCTTCCTAGTTCATTTTTGTGTGTGTAGTTGACTAAAATTCTGGAAATTTGAGTCTATTTTTGATCATTATTTGATTTATGTAGGCTACTAAGTACCTGCGATTCCACACACTGCCTTTGATTCCTTTGATTCCTGTCCACATGCTAATGCTTCTTCTCAATCCAAACAGACCTGCAAATTGCAACCGCATGACTCAAAGAGTTTGCTACAGACTTTCATAGAAGTCAATACAACTCATTCCCCATATTTGCTCACATTAATGGCAGTTGTGCAACGGAAATAGCCAGCAGACCAAAGCAGGGTACAGTTGTGACAGGCACTTTGATCTTTTGATGTGAACATTAATAAATATGGTGATAAAACTATGTGAGGGACAGGAAGTGGCAAAAGATTAGACTTCAGACTTCAAAGAAAACAGTCTGTGTTTACTGTAATAGTAATGTTAAAATAACAAGCTGAGCTAGCTATTGGGACCCTGTATAAAACACATTTGCATGTATTTAATGCTTAGAGCAGGCCCGGAGTGGCCATCGGGAGAATTATTGGCTCACAGGAACCTTCCACTTGGTGCAACATAAACACAGTTTCACATGGGACGTGGAAACACAAGTCCCTGGTTAATGTACAGTACAATGAGAGACAAACTAAATCATGACGATGTCCAAGCAGTGCTCGTACGACCGAAAGCCCGTCACTTGCACATGCAGCTCTTCGTAGTTGTTGTAAATATTGTAAATATTATTTTAAAGCAGTAGTTCACTTAAAAAAAACTTTCTGACTTTACCCTTACTTTTTTAACTACTTTTTTCTGACTATAATTTACTCATCCCCATAGTCATCCAAGATGTCCATGTCTTTCTTCTTCTTCGAAAAGAAATTAAGGTTTTTGATTAAAACATTCCAGGATTTTTCTCCATATAATGGACTTCAATGGGAACCAAACGGTTCAAGGTCCAAAAGACAGTTTCAGTGCAAAACTCTCTGTTCGTTATACTCGTTCTATTAAAATGAACAAATCTATCTTTTTCCGGTCGACTGTCATTTGGTTCATTCAACGAACCAAATGAACGATCACTCGGGAAAAGATTTGCTCATTTTGATAAACGATTAAACGTGCGAGTTCACGAACTCGAGCAAAGCAAGAGCATTTGAGCTTATAAAACTTAAACTTTGTTTATTTATTAAATGAGCGATCGTTTAGCTAATAAGACCCTTATTCATCGCCTGGAATTGTTTAAAGCCCTTTGAACAGTTTGCACTGAAACTGTCTTTTGGACCTTGAACCGTTTGGACCCCATTGAAGTCCATTATATGGAGAAAAATCCTGGAATGTTTTCATCAAAAACCTTAATTTCTTTTCAACTGAAGAAAGAAAGGACATGGACATCAGCAAAAGTTTTTTTTTTTTTTTAAGTGAACTACTCCTTTAAGGAGGTTTACTCTTTTAAGCAAACTTAAAATAATTGAGTCTTCCTTTAAAATGTAATTTTGATTGTAATTTAAATATTATTTAACGAACTTGTTACTGGACAAAAATACTGATTAAGATTTGTTTAAGATTCATTCATACATTGCAGTGAGGCAAATTCTAATCACTTACAGTACTTCCAAATGACTTCCATGTCATCATTTAAAAACGTTTTAACGAAACTCATGAGCATCTGTTTGCATTCATGTCATTAACCTGTTGTATTTCTCTCTCCCTTTCTTTTCCTCTCTTTCTGCAGGATGGCATGGGTCACCTTCGTATCACAGAAAGAGGCCTGAAACTGGAGGGCGATTCGGAGTTCCTTCAGCCGCTGTATGCCAAAGAAATCCAGTCCAGACCAGTAAGTGCCCATCAGCATGGTGTCCAATGTCCGGGTGCAATATCAGTGAGGCTGCAGTGGATGGATGGCTTGATAATGTGTAGGCTACAGTAGTGCTGGCCTTATCTCATCTGTCTAGCACGAGTGAGACTACAGAGAGTGAAAGACAGAGTGACACAAACAGACAGAGGAGATGAGCTGAATAACAATGGCCTGATGGGACTGGTTATGAGAGGAAACTCCCTTCCACTGCTGTAGGAATAAAAGACTCACTCCAAGAATTATGGTGTGTTCACACCGAACGCGGATAGAGCGTCAAGATGCGCGTCTATTGCGTCTAAATAGACGCTTGAACATTCGCTCGAGTTCAAATTTTTCAAATTGCGCGGAAGACATTCGCGGCAAACGCGCTCGCCCGATCCGCGTCATTCGCAACGCCCGGCGCGAATGATGCGTCTGTCCGTGCTTTGCATTGACTTTGTATGTAATCTACTCGCGAAAGTAATTAAATTCGCGTTCGTTCGGTGTGAACACACCATTACAGTGCGTGTCCACTATAGCGGCAAAACTCCGCTCAGTGGCGCTGGCAACGCTATAACGTCTCCGCTTCAGGGTGTGTCTGTTGCGAGTGTGTTTAATCTTCTTCTTTTTTTTTTTTTTTTTTTTAACATATACACACAGTATAATCATCAAAGATGCACGCGATTACGTTCGGAAATAGAGAAGCTTTATTTACATAAATACCCCAAGCAAAGATATCCCGTCAATTTTATAAACTTTTATAAACCCAGCCAGTATAATCACAATGAACACATCCAAAATGAATTATTTAACATATAACAACTGCAAAGTGTCTAATTAGTAAACAAAATTATTTACGCACTAAATCCAGCATAAACTCCGGCACAATTTGCATATTTAAAAAATCTCAAAACAGACGTCACATCCCAAACCACACATCAATTGGCTGGCGACCGCATTTTTTGCTTGATATTTGCATAAAGTCAAGAACTGGCCAACCTTTTTGACGCTTTCGGTCGCTCTCAACGCTTTCTCCGGTCCGCTGTCAATTCCATAATGCAATGCGCGAGCGTGAAGCTCTGACTTCCAAAGGAATGAATTGAAAACCGCTCCGCTCGCAAAGCGGTAGTGGACACGCACCGTAAGACAAACACCGCATGCTGACAAGATGGTGACACCAGGAGAAATAACCAGCTTACAAATATTCATAAAAGCAGAGGTGCACAGCAGAAAACGTGGAGTGAAGCGCTGTTGACCAACATTTTTGGGGTAGAGACACGTTTACTTTCTGGAGACTCCAGTAAGTAAAATTAATGAACACACTTGACTGATATCTACCAGAGATGGAAAAAAAATCATACTCCAGTCTGGAGTAGGATTTTTTTCCATCTCTGGTAATATATCAGTCAAGTGTGTTCATTAATTATTAGGGGTGCAACGGATTGCAGTTGATCCGTGATCCGTGCACGGACCTGGTCCCACGTTTCAGCACGCGTGTGATTCGCGTTAATGTTCAACCATCAGAGAGTGAAAGTTTCTCATTTGGACGTGTTTTTCCAATTTACACATTCATACGACTTTAAATGTGGAAGCAAAGACGAAAATCGTGACTCACGAGCTGTTATGTGCACACATACAATCTAGCATACAATGAAAAAAACAAAAGGTTTGGAATATTAAATTTGAAGGCATCATCCAAAAGAGAGTGTGAAATAATGAAGGAATTATTTTGTGATGATGCCTTCAAATATAATATTCCAAATTTTTTTTTGTCGTTGCATGTTAGATTGTATGTTTGAGATGTTATAGACGTTTAGATGTTTTATTCAGAAGGTCACAGCCTATGAATAATTGAACACCTGTTGCATTCGTGATGTTTCTCTGTGTAAACAACTCTCCACCAGGATCAGCATATGATGAATCTGGTTCACATTTCTATTACATTCAGACTTTAATGTCAAAATGAAATCAGAATTGACCTTGTGTACTTTGTCTGCACATTTTAGTTTTTATTCTGCAGATCACACACACACACACACACACACACACACACACACACACACACACAAAATGTCTTCTTTAAAGGTAACATATTTAGCTCATTCTCACTAAGATGTATTATAAGTCTATGGTGTCCTCAGAATGTGTGTGTGAAATTTCAGCTCAAAATCCCCCCAGATCATTTATTATAGCTTTGCCCCTTTATGGGTGTGACCAAAATCGCACTATTTTTCTGTGTGTCCCTTTAAATGCAAATGAGAAAAAAACATCTAGAGACATTTAGAATAGAGTTAACTACGACATTAATGCGATTAATCGCAATTAAATATTTTAATCATTTGACAGCACTAGTAACAATATAATTGATCTGTGTGTCAGGTCTTAACATTTGTTAGGTCAGGTCTGACAAATAATGAGATCATATTAAAATATCTACAGTATATGGAAATTTTTCAATGTCAAAATTGTGGATTATGAAAATGTTGAGTGGCTATAACTTTGAAAACCATTAGCCAAAGTGGCTGGTGAACAAAATAAATTAATGTTAACAACCAACCAACTAAAAAAAAAAAAGCTTTAGAATTGAAGATAATTATGTATTTTCCTGATTTTAATTTACTCAATGACAAGGAATTTAATGAAATGTAAGTGCAAGTCATAGAAAATATGGCTTGTGTTCCTCTTAATTAGCCTCACAAATGCAGTAGATGTTTTTTTCTGTTTCTGACCTATTTTTGCAGATGTTCTCACAATAATGAAGAGCATTTAAAAATAAAGCATTTTACACCTGAGTTAATACAGAGCAGCAAAATTAAAATGCATAATTTAAATTAAAGACGTATCTCTAGCTTTTAATGTGCAACAGAAACGTATCTTTATTTAACGAGTCAACTGGAGCATGAAATGTTGTTCTAGATTGGCAGATATCTGGGTTTTTGTTTGTTTTTTTCTCACTATTTTCAGCTATATGCAGATGTACTTTATTTTTATTTTTTTTATCTATTCTTGGAGGAGACCATCTGCCCAACACTTAAATCAACCCAGACATGCATGCTGTGTTCATTTTTGATTGGCCCCTAAGCATAGAGAGATCTTTACCAAGTGTTTGCACAGTACCCTGCCTAGGAGACAATTCACAAATAATGCTGATATTGTGCACTCACAGACCAACGTGTGCAACCGCAAAATCATTTTTAACGAGAATTGTTGTCTTAGTTCCCTGAAACAAAATTTAATCAGCCTCAAAACAAGACACATTCACCTGATAAGCATGACTACATTAATTATTAAGACTTGTTTTCAGAGAATGTTTCTTGATTGTGTGTATTTTGCATTGGCTGTTTTTTTTTCAGTAGTTTTAAGCAAAATAACAATTGAACACACACACATTTATATATATATGAGAGAGAGAGAGAGAGAGAGAGTTCAGATAGAAATAGCTCTTTAAAGGTGCAGTAAGCAATTTCTGATTAACACTGTTGAAAGTGGATCAGACCGATCACCGCTAGTGATGCACCACTAGGCACATTAAAAATAACATTTAAATATGTTTATATAATATTTGAGTTTTGAAGTGCAACATTAAATGCATTCTCAGATTCACATTCTGATTCTCAGAAATCGCTTACTGTGCCTTTAACGTAACACCTTTTTATAGTGTGGAAGAATTTATTAATTAATTTTTATCTTTTAACATTTTTTTTAATGTCAGGGAAGCCCATTGTTCCTGCAGTCTTCTAAGAACGTGTCTGTCAACATCCTCAACGAGAAGAAGCAATTAGTATCTCAACTCGTTGCAGGTAAGCACACAAACACAAACACACTCATGCTAAGAATTAAACCCTCATGCAACCCCTTCGTGCTAATTACAATGGTCTTGCTACCCAAGATTTCGCAGACTATAAATCGAAATGAAGCTTTCTGTGGGCGTTTATATCAGGGTAGATAGCATGAAATGAAATATTCACTGAACTCAGGAGGCGACTATATAGGCCAATCGGCTCACAGGAGGAAAATGAATCCAGGCAGCTATAATGTTTGATTTTATGGGACAGATGGTTAAATGACTATTTTGAAAGAGTTAAAGGGTTATTTAATAGCCAGATTGTTATAGTCTCATCCTTCTCATGATGTAGCATTCATAACTGTGACTAGAGACTTCATTACAGCGCAGTAATTGCATGTGCACGGATGCAAGTCCTGGTTAATGGCGTAAATAGTAAGGCTATATTTTAATGAAAGTAATTTAGCCTTAACTGGACTAGTTAAGTGACTTTCACTTGAGTTATGGTGCTAGAACAACTATATACAAAACAAAATTAAGTGGAAGTGTAAAAACAAGTATATGTTTCATTAATTGAATTCTAATGTGCGTTGTATACTAGCTGGTCAGAAAAGTCATTAAGTAAATCACAAGATTGAATGTGCTAAATGGCAAATACTTTAATTGCTTGCTGTTTGTTTGCAAAAGTATATTTTTTAGATACTATTGCAGATGCATGAACCCGATCTCACGGCAATTTGTATGAATTTTACGAGGTGGCTAATTCGAACGAATTCATTACGAACTGACCTACCCCTGACCCCGCCACAAACCTTCCCATCACGTAGGTTTCAGACGAATCGTACGAACTCGTATGAGTTATGTCGTTTGAATTAGTATGAATTAGCCAAATTTTAATCACTCATACGAATTGGTCGTGAGATAGTGTTGCATGTATCGGTACACTGACATCACTGTTTGGTATGTGCTTACTTGACCTTTCCACAAAGAGACGGAGAGTTAAGGCAGTTCTGAAGGCGAAAGGGGGTCAAACACACTATTAACATGGTGTTCCTAATAATCCTTGATATATATACACTACACGGTCAAAAGTTTAAGATCGGTAAGATTTTTTATGTTTTTAAAAGAAGTCTCTTCTGCTCACCAAGGCTGCAATATTTTGATAAAAAATACACAAAAAACACATTAATATTGTGAAATATTATGACAATTTAAAATGACTTTTTTATGTTAATATATATTAAAATGTAATTTATTCCTCTGAAAAAAAGCAGAATTTTCAGCATCATTACTCCAGTCTTCAGTGCCACATGATCCTTCACAAATCACTCTAATATGATGATTTTATGCTCCAAAAACATGTATGATTATTATCCATGTTGAAAACAGTTTTTTACATTTTTATTTCATGAATAGAAAGTTCAAAAGAACAGCTTAAGACTGGAGTGATGATGCTGAAAATTCAGCTTTTTTTCAGAGGAATAAATGACATTTTAATATATATTAACATAAAAAAAGTTATTTTATATTGTCATATTATTTCACAATATTACTGTGTTTTTTGTGCATTTTTTATCAAAATATTGCAGCCTTGGTGAGCAAAAGAGACTTCTTTAAAAACATAAAAAATCTTACCCAACTTAAACTTTGACCAATGTGTAGTGTGTGTGTGTATATATATATATATATATATATATATATATATATATATATATATATATATATATGACGGTTCGGGGGCAAATACATGTACTGTTGCACCCCATATATATATATATATATATATATATATATATATATATATATATATGATAGTATGATTTGAGTTAGATTCTTTAGGGGGCACATGGAAAATGCTCTTCGTAAACTGAATATATATATATATATTTTTTTGTCAGGTTCTCATGGAGTTCATGCACGGGGCAAAATGCTGGAGGTAAAATCAAGCGCAGGAAAACTGCTCTTCTCTGCGGACGACCATGAGGTGGTAGTCGGAGCAGAGAGATTACGAGTTATGGGTGAGTGAACATTTAAATTATAACACATTTGGGGGTATTAAACTTTTTTAATGCTCACAGAAAGCCTTAGCCCTATTCCCATCACACAGTCGTTTGGCACAGTCAACTAAAGAGAAAGCTGAAGTGCTAACAGAGCCTCACAGAACTGACTTTAAGCACAGACTGGCATCAGACATTGTAAGATTGATACAGTGGTATAATTCAATATATCCTGAGTTTTCATGTCAAAGTCCATTTTAAACATTTAAGAACTGAAAACAATGGCAAAGCAACTACTACATTATAATGAAACATTTGACATTTATTTGTTGCTTTCAGAAATAAATTCAATACTATTTGCAATAATATTGTCTAACATACAGGTTTTCACACTGGGGAGGTTTTTGGGGAAAATATTCTACACATGCATTTTTAAAGTTAACATCGATTTTGACACAAATGCTGAACAATATTGTTGTTTTAATCAGAATGTTATTCCATTGATTTTAATTTTATTGCTGTCTAGTTGATAGAAAGTAAACATTGTCCAGCTTTGGCTTTAGTACAGAGACAATATAGCATCGTTATTATTAATATTATTATTATTATTAAAGGTATATTGGCCCATTTATTCTCTAGTCCATCATGTTGAAAGAATATTGGCACAAATCAGTTAGAAAAGGCCTCTCGGTGTTTGGTCACATTTGGCATGAAAACAAGAAGCTCTTGGCAGTGCTTTCCAACATTAAAACCCCAGATGGGGAGAATATATATATTTATGTTTTTTCCCCATTTATCTTTTTTGGGAGGTGAAAGAAAAATCCTGGACTTTTCAAGGTTGTTTTGTGCTGTATTTGATCATGGAGGTTTGCTTGTCTCAAGGGTAGAGCTAAACTTCCTTTAAAGTGATTACTCAAGCCTGTGTACATCCATTTTCCCCCAATGATTTTCCCTAAGCCACAGTTCATTACCTTACATCCCCTCAAACTCGGCAACGGACCGCCGAGAACAGGAGTATTTAGAACTGGATGTTTCTCTTTCGGATTTTATCTCAAGTGTTCCTGGGGTGATGCCATGCATCTGAATTAGTTTGGTGGACCACACAGGGAATGATGTGCACGTTTTAAGGTCGGGAAAATCCTGCTACTCTAATACGGATATAAAAGCCTGTCTCTTTACGAGTCTATAGCTTATAAACAGTCTTAAGAGCTCCTGCCATGTAATATATCTACGCTCTAATGTCATGACAGCTGAGAGTGAGTTTAGGGTAAACACAACTCATATTGCCATCAGATCAACTCATACAAACACCAATGTAGTTTACCTGACTATTTGTTCTTTGATAAAACCTCTTTCTATTTGGGAAAATCCTGATTCAACCATTAATCTGATTCAATACTGATTATAAGCGGCGTAATTTTGAAAAAAATAAATAAATAAATAATTAAAATTTAAAATCGTGATATAAATTTTTGGTCAAACCGCCCAGCACTGGTTCACTGCAGTTTTAAGGAGAAAATACTGAATAGTGAATTTGCACATAGTTTGTCCTGAAAGCATATTAAAAACACCATACAGACAAACAAACAACATCAAAATCTTGATTTTCACAGGGAACTTTAAGTGTGTATAAAAACTTGAACTCACGTTTATTCAGAGTTGTAAAAATAAAAGACATTTACATTTTTAGAGGTAAAAACAGTTCACGAAAGGTTGGTTAAAAAATACACAATAGGAAACTAACATGAATACAAAGAGTATTTTTATGCATTTGGCAGTTTTATCCAAAGTGACTTTCCATTTACACCCACTTTTTATCAGTTGCCATAGCCATTGTTTTAGCTGCAGGAAGGATGGGTACATTGACAATGACTTGACATATGAATGATACGTGACATCTTCTAAATTCTTTGAGATGCGAGTACAATGTGAAAAGTGGTAACCTGCAATTGTTAATTGTTACACTCTAAAAAAAATGCTGGGTTGTTTTAACCTAAATTTGGGTCAAATATGGACAAACCCAGCATTTGGGTTAAATTTTTAAATTACATTTTTAACCAAATGTTTGGGTTTGTCCATATTTGACCCAAAATTGGGTTAAAACAATCCAGCATTTTTAGACTCTTTCTACCTGATATTACCTTTTTAGTGTTCAATAAAAATAAAAATAAAATCTTGAATATAATCGATTAGTTTAGAAGTTACACTCTAAAAAAATGCTAGGTTGCAAGCTAGGGCTGTGAAACAATTAATCATCGATTAATTCGCATCCAAAATAAAAGTTTGTGTTTACATTATATATATATATGTATATAAGTATATACATACAAATATTTCTTAAATATATACATGCATGTATGTATGTGTATTTCTTTATACAAAATAATTGTACATACCACACACACATATATGTTAACACAAACTTTTATTTTGGATGCCGATTACGCGATTAATCGTTTCACAGCCCTAATTTCAACCCAAATGGTGGGTTAAAAATGCAATTAAAAAATGTACAGTTGAAAGTGAGAGTTGAAGTTGGAACATTTTTAACCCAACATTTAAATTTTGTTTATATTTAACCCAACAACCCAGCATTGTTACTTTAGAGTGTACCATTTGCAGCATTTTTCTTTCTTTTTTTCAATACTGAGCTTTTCTAAAGAACTAGAGATGAATGTTCCTTGTGGGACTTAAAAGATTCTTCTATGCAATGAAGGCCCTTTTTTGCTTCTAATAAGGCTTTACTTTTAACAGTGCATGCACAACTAAATGCAAACGCATACAGTCACTGAATGGCATGAATCATCGTTTCAGAATACAATCCAACCTTAAAGTCTTCCAGAACAAGAAGAGCTCGCTGTGAAAACTTTTCTTTTCATTCACTCGCTGACTTTTGTTTCATGTGCTCGTCTCAGTGCAGAGAAGAATCATTCCCAGCTGGAGACATTCGATTACAGTATTTTGCAACTCATTTATGATAAGCAGCGCCTCATCTGATGAGAGACTGCCACAGTATAAGTGTCGGCCCGATATAAAAGAATACAGAGCAGGGGAAGGAAATGTAAAACGTCTCACGAGGGGCGGGGAAGCTGCGAAATTCTGTTCGTATTTTGTTCAGCTCCACAGGATGAGCAATAAGAGCAAATTAGGACAGACTCTGCAACATCTGCTCAGGCTCATGCCTTATCTCAATGTGAGCTACTGGAAAGACCTTGACTATTTTACTAAGATAGTAGGTTTGTTTTGAGACAAAATCCAGGAAACTGTCACCTAATCATGAACATTGCAAATGTACTAATGAAAGACTGTGATATTTTCCTGTATAACTGAAACGAACGAGTTATTTATATCTGACACAATGATAGCCTCCGTGCTGATGTTGTCCCAGGAGCGTTATATTAGTCGGAGCTGAATGTTATTCCTCATTAATTTTAACAATCAGATGTTAAAGAGGGGAAAGCAATTTGCTTGGGTACCAAAGTCACTCCCAAAAGATGATACGTCAAGCTTCAAATCTCATAATGTATGAGTAATTAGGCAATTTTACATTAAAATGTTAGATGTTTTTTTAAAAATCGCCTTCGTTTATTCCCTTCTTTCTTTTTTTATCTTTTATTTTATGGTTTCTGGGGGCATAAAGAAATATTAAGGTTGAGACACCGCAGAGAAATAATATGGCGTGAAATATATATATATATATATATATATATATATATATATATATATATATATATATATATATATATATATATATATATATATATATATATAATAAAACAAGAATATTTTTTAAAGAATATTCAATTAACTGCAATTATTGCCGCATACAGCACTTAATGTTGCCTGTAATTAAAGCTGTTAATTGAATCTATAGACAAATTCGATTTGCTCCTTCTCGACGGGTTCAATCTCAATGCATTTGTTGGGGTGATGGAGATTAACAGTGTGTGAAATGTGGTACAGGAGGATCCTTTACAGAGGAAATATGGCCTCTACATTTCACTGTTTTATTATGGCTGAATGGGAAATTTGCTGTGCTGAGTGACCATTGGGATTCTGTCAGATGACCAGGGTAAGCGGATGATAAAGAGTCTATAAAAGCAGGTAAATGATGGTTAAGGCTCTGCTGTACACACACACACAAATAATTCACCAAGCGAGATTAGATTTTCACATCGAGCACGCTATATTGCTGCCGTGTGTTTCACGTCACGTCTTGTTACCTGAAACCTCATGGCATTATGAGCACACATACCAAGCATCATTCTTGCAATTTTGTGATATTTATAAAGGGTTTGATATATGGCTCATTTCCTTGGAATTTTCAATAGGAGCTTTATTAGTTGATTAGTTTATAATTTGATCATTTAGCCTTACAACAATCATTTCTTCTGTGAGATACAATGTGAAGTGGAGAAAAAATATTGGGACACATTGAAGTACATACATTCAGTACACTTTATTATTGTTCAGGCCAAATTACACAAAATGCAATAAATGTTGAAAACGAACTTCTCCATTTTCTACAGTATTAGAGAGTATAAGTATAGTTAGACCAATCGCTTTCAGTAGCAAAACGACAGTTTTCAAACCCGTGTTGCAGCACTTGAACACACGCCATTGTGCAAAGTGTGCACATATGAGGTCTGAATCAGTTTGTTTGCACATGTAAATTACTGGTCAAATAAATGATTCATTGAGTCTTTTAAGTTTAAGCTCATTTTATGTAATACGTTACAATTTTAAGGACAGTTCAAACAAAAAAATAAAAATAAATTTAAAAATCAGTCATTATTTACCACGTAAGAGGATTAGGCCCAAGCAATAATAGGTAACTTATTGCTGAAAATAGGTAACAATAACTCTATTTAATTAAATTAAATTATTACATTTCGAGAAAAAAGTCAAAATACAATCTTGACAATAAACTCTTTAAATATCAAGAATAAAGTTGTTGCGTTTCGAGAAAAAAAACATGTTAAATTTCGTGAAAAGTCGAAATACAATTTTTGACAATAAACTCATTAAATATCGAGAATAAAGTTGTTGCGTTTTGAGAAAAAAAATAATTTTTGAGAAAAAAGTTGAAATACAATCTTGAGAATAAACTCATTAAATATTGAGAATAAAGTCATTGTGTTTCGAAAAAAAAAAAACGTGTTAAATTTCGAGAAAAAGTCGAAATACAATCTTGACAATAAACTCATTAAATATCGAGAATAAAGTCGTTGCGTTTCGAGAAAAAACTTGTTAAATTTTGAGGGGAAAAAGTCGAAATACAATCTTGAGAATAACCTCGTTAAATTTCGAGAATAAAGTTGTTGTTTTTCAAGAAAAAACTCAAAAGACAATCTTGAGAATAAACTCATTAAATTAAATTTAACAAGTTAACAAGTTCTCGAAACATGACTTTTGAGTTAATGAGTTCAAAAATTAATGAGTTTATTCTCAAGATTGTATTTTTTTATCGCTCATCCTCATTCCAATTTCACAAGGTTAATCTTAGAAACAGAAAAATAAGTTGTTTTTAATTAAACCTGAATCTGTCCCACAGAATAATTTGCTCTAATTGAATACTTATTCAATTTTTTCTATATATATATATATATATAAAAAGAAATTTAAAAAATTAAGTATTTTTTCAAATTATTTCCCTAATAGTGACTCTCTGTATAATGATTTACTGAAGAAATTGCATCTAAGTCACAGCACCACTCTCAGTACATTTTCATTAATTTAATTAAGGATATACTCCATTTCTCTTATATAAGCCCCTGTAAACATTTCTTCTCTCCCTGTGGCTGGTCTTCTTTTCTCTTTTGCCCAAACACAAACAGTCTTATAGTCCAGAGCGTCACGCTCACTGTAGCGATGAAAAATCGCCCTATTGCAGAGGATGATGTTATCTCCCTGAACGGAGGGTCTGTTCGTCTGTGGTGATGCATGCTTGTGTTTGAGGTTACCTTAATTAACACACTATCCATGCAAAAACTGAACAGGCTTTGTGGAGGTAAACACCTGGGGTCTTTATTTAGGGTTGCCATTTTATTTAAAATCCCTGGCTTTTAAAAGTAACTTTTGGAGCGAGTCGAGCGACCCTTGATAATTAACTGCTTAGATAGTTGTTTGTTTTCCTCAAGCTTTTGAGATACAAATGCCACGGCTGTCTCTCAAATGCCCAGTCTAGTGCTTAGAGCTCGCGCCAAGATGCACTGAGACGCAGGTGTAAATGTGTAGATGATTGTTTTTAAATTAATAAATAACATTTAAATAAGTAGATATTTACACTATAAAAAGGTCAATATTATTTACACTGTAATAGAAGGTTGATTTATACCATTACATTATTTACTCTTAAATACGTTTGAGTGTAAATTGTAAATTACAACAATTAAAGGGATAGTTCACTTTGAAATTAATTTTTGGTATGTTTTATATTACCTCAAGGGCATCCAAGATGTAGGTGTCTTTGTTTCCGCAGTAGTTTCAATTTTTATATTTTTAGGTCAAAGCGTTCTTGTCATATAATGCAGGTCTATGGTCACCACCTCAAAGAGCATGCACAGAGAAGTCCAAATTAAACATGATTTAATGACTCGTAAATATAAGTACACATTGATGGAGACACGAAACGAGCGGTTTGTGTGAGAAAAACAGTATTTATATTGTTTTTACCTCTTGTAATCACAGCCATGTCCAAGTGATCTGAGGGCGCGGGCGCTTTGTGGCTGTGGGTACAAGAGGTAAAAACGATATAAATACTGTTCGTTGTTTCTTGCACAGAAACACACTTCCTCTTTTCATGTGGTCACAATAAGGTACTTTATTGAGGGAATCTTGCTAAGTTGGTCTGATTCTAGTGTGCTATTGGCTGCTGAATAATGGCTGTGATTTTCGGCTCATTTGGCCTCCCGCAGCGCTGCTCCACTGACACAGTTGCCTGCATTGCCGTTAACGGATGGTGTCCGGTTGTCTCCATTAATCAGCGGTAACAAGCTGTTGTGCTCCGACCGCACTCTGAGCATTATACAGTCATACCGCCCTGCAGTTCTGCCAGTGATTTACTCAAGTTCATGTGGAGTCCGTCGAGTCAATCCACAACACGTCTCTGCTGGAGACAAGCCCATCCAACCCTAACATCCAGCCCGAAGCGGCAACACAACAGCATTTTAGGATTAAAAAGCCTTATCAATGTGTCCCATTTTAAATTATTGAATTTCACCTAACTACTGTGTGATAACATTTGCATTAGTTATTTGTTGCACAGTGGTGTAAAGAATACATGGAAACATACTTGAGTAAAAGTAGGTACCTCACAATTCCAAAGTCCCCAATTCCAATACGACTTGAGTTTTAACTGTACTAAAGTATTTTACTCGTACTAAATGTAGGCTTACAACACTTAAAGGAGTAGTTCACTTTTAAAAAAAACTTTTGCTGATAATTTACACACCCCCATGTCATCCAAGATGTCCATGTCATTCTTTCTTCAGTCGAAAAGAAATTAAGGTTTTTGATGAAAACATTCCAGGATTTTCTTCATATAATGGACTTCAATGGGGACCAAACGGTTCAAGGTCCAAATGAGAGTTTCAGTGCAAGCTGTCAAAGGGCTTTAAACGATTCCACACGATGAATAAGGGTCTTATCAAGCGAAACGATCACTCATTTAATAAATAAATAACAAAGTTTAAGTTTTATAAGCTCAAATGCTCGCCTTGCTCTGTTCTGTGATGAGTGTTCGTGACTCTCCTGTTCGAACTTCGAATTAATCTTTTTTCATGTCATTTGGTTCATTCAACGAATGAAATGAACGAGTTAACTCGGGAAAAGATTAGTTAATTTTGATAAGACGAGTTTGAATAGGATAGCTTATAAAACTTAAGCCCTTTGAACAGTTTGCACTGAAACTCTCATTTGGACCATGAACCGTTTGGACCCCATTGAAGTCCATTATATGGAGAAAATCCTGGAATGTTTTCATCAAAAACCTTAATTTCTTTTCAACTGAAGAAAGAAAGACATGGACATCTTGGATGTCATGTTACTCCTTTAAGTTTGCATATTCTTTAATAAGTACTGTTTTTACATAAATATACTCAAATTAACACCTTTTTACAAGGGTTGGCTCTGAAGTAATCATGTTTGGCTACTGCTACTGGAACAGTTCTGACTAAAACAATAATTTGACAGAGATTTTCTTTGATCGGACACAAAGCGTTTTACGTGGTGCCACATCTGACAGGTTCACGAGTAAACAAAGCATCTTTCCAAAGGGAACACCTTCCGGCACGGGTCAGACTCTATTGTGGTTCCTGTGCCAATGGACAAATCCATTAAGTGAATCTTTATGAGTGCCCAGAACACTTGAGCACTGGCCCATAACTCCAGGATTGATCAAATGTGACACTGAGGGAAGAGGAAAGTCACACCCAATGAAATGGAAACACAACGATAAAATGATTTGAGATGGGGACGGTATGTGGAAGTTAAAACCCGAATGGCTTTATCTGATCCCCCCTCGATCTGTTTATGAAGTTTATTCGCAGGATGTCAGCAGGGAGCAGCAGCTGCAGGTTTGTTTGGAGGAATTAGCCTGTGATTATCTAGGGTTTGTCCGAGTCATTGAAAGTGTTGGCTTTAATGAGGTGGGGGATTGAAAAGATGATATATCAATACCTCCCCAGGTGGTTTATCGAGCTGATGTTGTTTGAGTTTGCAGCTAATTTGGCTATAGACAGTCTGAAAATAATGCTGGATGCTAAAAACTGGATGCTAATGTAAAAATACTCCTGGGATTGTTTATATTCTTTCCCTTATCCATTAAATGTACTCGTATATGTACACAGATTTCATTAGGCTTGTGTTAGGAATATTTATACCATGACAATGTACTTCAGTATGCTGATGTATCAGGTCTCCCTTAAGAAAACGGGCCAATGATGATTGAGGAGTGAGATTTGCATGCCAAGCCACTCCCCCAGACATTGGTAAGCTGGGCGGCGACTCACTCATTCAGCTTTTTGCTTCGGAGCCGAGTGGTTGTCTTTACATGCTCTTCCATTTCCCTTTGCTAGAGAGGAGATGTTCTTCCGCTGGAGAAAAGGTGCATTCATCTGTGTTTTGCTCCATCAGTGCTGCAGTTTTGCCTCTGGGTGCTTCAACACAACAGAGAGATTCCCTAAAAGAGCAAAACAGGGGTGACATTGTGTCTTTTTCAAGATGGAATTCTTCCTGATCTTGTCTGACAACCATAACAGCCTTTAACACGCTAGGGCAGAGTTTGTTGATGGTTCATGTTCTCAAAATGTTGAGATCAAGACTCTGAATACTTTGAGAGTCCCCTCCGTTATTCCCCGTTCTGGTTTCTCTGCACCGAGAGACACTTAAAAAAACTTTTGCTGATAATTTACTCACCCCCATGTCATCCAAGATGTCCATGTTTTTCTTTCTTTGGTCGAAAGAAATTAAGGTTTTTGATGAAAACATTCCAGGATTTTCTCCATATAATGGACTTCAATGGGGTCCAAACGGTTCAAGGTTCAAATGAGAGTTTCAGTGCAGCTTCAAAAGCCTCTAAACGGACTCCAGGCGATGAATAAGGGTCTTTAAAAATTTTGACCAAGCTGAACAAATGATTGTATTTGCTCATCAGCTGCGTAGCAGATCTCATCCACCAAAATCAATGCATGTATATTTCATGCCCCATGACAACAAATGCTGGTTGATTTTAATCCACTCTCGAGAGGTGTCATGACTGAAGTCTGATTCAAAATACATTTTCTCTTTAGCTGTCCTCTGGTGCATATTACAGAAAAGATCCACAATATTTTGTTGCTTTTATTCAAAGGATTGAGGAGAACTGTAAAAAGTTGGCGGCTCAGCTTAAGCGCTTTTCCGATTGTTGATAGCGATTGGCATTTGGTAATTGTCTGCCATGTGCGTAATCCCGCCGGTCACAACAGAAGCAACACGTGTCATGTTCCATCAGTGGCTTCGTGTGGATGCTCTGAAAATCTCTTAATAATTCTGCCTTTGGACTGGCTTTCAGATTGATGTAGAAGCAGTTCTGCCTAATTAAAATTTGATTGTTTACACAATAGCAGAAAAATTAACAGGAAAAAAATGAAAGAGCCTAAGTTAGCCTTGACTCGAAAATGATGGGAGCATCAATGTGAGTTATTGTTATTTGGTGATGCTACTGGAACTGACATTGCTCGAACACTTGGTAAATCTGCATGGTCATTCAATTGTAAAATAACAACAGTATGTTTTGCATCGTTAAGACATGTAGAGTATGATGCTGTGTGCTCTTGTACTATTGCATGGTTTGTGTTTGTAATGAATTAATGCATTTTATAAAGTAGTGACTCAGTATAGCCTTTGCTGTAAAGCGACCTTATAAATACAAGCTATCAACTTTAATTGGCATCTTTGAAAAGCAGCACTTTTTCGCTAACCTGTGAATTATGTGTTGTGGGAAGCGCCACCTCTACAAGAGAGTGACATATTATTTGTTCAACTGTAAAAAAAAAATGAAACAGTGAAGCAGGTATAAATGTGTAGAGTGATAAAAAATGAACGAGATAGTTTTGCAGAAACTAAAGCTGAAATGCGAGAATCAGTGAAGTTTGTTCTTGTCGTGAGATTTCATTTACCATATTTGATGTGCTCTTTGATAAATGTTTATATGTGAATAATAGCCTAATTATATCTCTTCATCATATAAATCAATCATGTCTCTTCAGAAGATTTTGCCAGAAAACAAATCTCCTGAGTTAGAGGAGTGTCTCCATAGCATGATGCTGTAGCTGCCACCGTTGTGCTTTGTGGCGGGGATGTTGAGTTTCTGATAAGAAGTGTCTGTCTGGCCAAACATGCCATTTAGACTGATGGCCAAAAGCTTGATTCTTGTCTCTCCAGATAAAGCCTTCTTCCAGCTGGCTTTATAGTGTGCTCATATCCAGACAGCAGTTGTTATATGCTCAGCCTCTCCATTCTCCTTCAGCTTAGATCACTTTCTGGAAATCTTCTTTTAACTATCCCTGCTTTGAGCTTTTCAATTTATAATTCTTGATATAAGATGACCCATAATACTGACTCAACATGAATTGGACTCTACAGATTTATAGAACAGTCCATTTGAACATAATTTATGACTTCTAATGCCTGTTTCTGATTACTCGATTTTAGCCCGATTTTAGCACAATCCGTTTGATCGCAGGGTGTCATGGGGATTCGTAGAACGACAACGGGCGTCGGGACGGCAATATTCGATCGTGTCATGTCGTATATTGTGTCATAGTGGGCGACAACAGTATCTATTGGAGACCGGGCTCCTTCCAGCCGTTCTCGCCGAATCTTGAACAAAACCATATGTGTTTCTTCATTTTTAGTGGAGTGTTCGCGGAGATATTAGCCGAAAACCGTCGGCCGCGCTCTGAATGGCGCCACGAGCTTGGAAGAAATAACTGCAAATATCTCGGTGAAAAATAAACCTATCGACGCCAAATTTTCAGCGAGTGGAGAACGGACCGAGACCTTTCGAAAGAGACCACCCCCACCCTCGTGGGCCCCCGGGGCCCGAGATACAGGCCCCCAAAGCCATTCCGGAAGGGAAAAGCGTAAATATCTCAGCGAAAACTGTACGGATCCGTCGGAGACCGGGCTCATTTGAACCGCCTCGCCGAACTGAACAAAACCATATGCGTTTCGTATTTTTTGGTGGAGTATTCGCGGAGATATTAGCCGAAAACCGTCGGCCGCGCTCTGAAATGGCGCCACGAGCTTGGAAGAAATAACTGCAAATATCTCGGTGAAAAATAAACCGATCGACGCCAAATTTTCGGCGAGTGGAGAACGGACCGAGACCTTTCGAAAGAGACCACCCCTACCCTCGTGGGCCCCCGGGGCCCGAGATACAGGCCCCCAAAGCCATTCCGGAAGGGAAAGCGCAAATATCTCAGCGAAAACTGAACAGATCCGTCGGATACAGGGCTCATTTGAACCGCCTCGCCAAGCTGAACAAAACCATATGTGTTTCTTCATTTTTAGTGGAGTATTCACGGAGATATTAGCCGAAATCCGTCGGCCGCGCTCTTGAATGGCGCCACGAGCTTGGAAGAAATAACTGCAAATATCTCGGTGAAAAATAAACCGATCGACGCCAAATTTTCGGCGAGTGGAGAACGGACCAAGACCTTTCGAAAGAGACCACCCCCACCCTCGTGGGCCCCCGGGGGCTCGAGATACAGGCCCCCAAAGCCACGCCGGAAGGGAAAAACGCAAATATCTCAGCGAAAACTGTACGGATCCGTCGGAGACCGGGCTCATTTGAACCGCCTCGCCGAACTGAACAAAACCATATGCGTTTCGTAATTTTTGGTGGAGTATTCGCGGAGATATTATCCGAAATCCGTCGGCCGCGCTCTGAATGGCGCCACGAGCTTGGAAGAAATAACTGCAAATATCTCGGCGAAATATCGTGAAAAATAAACCTATCGACGCCAAATTTTCAGCGAGTGGAGAACGGACCGAGACCTTTCGAAAGTGACCACCCCCACCCTCGTGGGCCCCGGGGGCCCGAGACACAGCCCCCAAAGCCACGCCGGAAGGGAAAAACGCAAATATCTCAGCGGAAACTGTACGGATCCGTCGGAGACTGGGCTCATTTGAACCGCCTCGCCGAACTGAACAAAACCATGTGCGTTTCGTAATTTTTGGTGGAGTATTCGCGGAGATATTATCCGAAAACTGTTCGGCCGCGCTCTGAAATGGCGGCACGAGCTTGGAAGAAATAACTGCAAATATCTCAGAGGAAACGGAAAATATCTCTGTGAAAAATAAACTTATCGACGCCAAATTTTCGGCGAGTGGAGAACGGACCGAGACCTTTCGAAAGAGACCACCCTGACCCTCGTGGGCCCCGGGGCCCGAAGATACAGGCCCCCAAAGCCATTCCGGAAGGGAAAAGCACAAATATCTCAGCAAAAACTGAACGGATCCGTCGGATACCGGGCTCTTTTGAACCGCCTCGCCAAGCTGAACAAAACCATATGTGTTTCTTCATTTTTAGTGGAGTATTCGCGGAGATATTAGCCGAAATCTGTCGGCCGCGCTCTGAATGGCGCCACGAGCTTGGAAAGAAATAACTGCAAATATCTCGGAGGAAACGGACAATATCTCTGTGAAAAATAAACTTATCGACGCCAAATTTTCAGCGAGTGGAGAACGGACGAGACCTTTCGAAAGAGACCACCCCTACCCTCGTGGGCCCCGGGGGCCCGAGATACAGGCCCCCAAAGCCATTCCGGAAGGGAAAAGCGCAAATATCTCAGCGAAAACTGAACGGATCCGTCGGAGACCGGGCTCATTTGAACCGCCTCGCCAAGCTGAACAAAACCATATGTGTTTCTTCATTTTTAGTGGAGTATTCGCGGAGATATTAGCCTGAAATCCGTCGGCCGCGCTCTGAATGGCGCCACGAGCTTGGAAGAAATAACTGCAAATATCTCGGTGAAAAATAAACCGATTCGACGCCAAATTTTCGGCGAGTGGAGAACGGACCTAGACCTTTCGAAAGAGACCACCCTCACCCTCGTGGGCCCCCGGGGCCCGAGATACAGGCCCCCAAAGCCATTCCGGAAGGGAAAAGCGCAAATATCTCAGCGAAAACTGTACGGATCCGTCGGAGACCGGGCTCATTTGAACCGCCTCGCCGAACTGAACAAAACCATATGCGTTTCGTAATTTTTGGTGGAGTATTCGTGGAGATATTAGCCGAAAACCGTCGGCCGCGCTCTGAATGGCGCCACGAGCTTGGAAGAAATAACTGCAAATATCTCGGTGAAAAATAAATCCGATTTCGACGCCAAATTTTCGGCGAGTGGAGAACGGACCGAGACCTTTCGAAAGAGACCACCCTCACCCTCGTGGGCCCCGGGGGCCCGAGATACAGGCCCCCAAAGCCACGCCGGAAGGGAAAAAGCGCAAATATCTCAGCGAAAACTGTACGGATCCGTCGGAGACCGGGCTCATTTGAACCGCCTCGCCGAACTGAACAAACCCATATGCGTTTCGTATTTTTTGGTGGAGTATTCGCGGAGATATTATCCGAAAACCATCGGCCGCGCCTCTGAATGGCGCCACGAGCTTGGAAGAAATAACTGCAAATATCTCGGTGAAAAATAAACCGATCGACGCCAAATTTTCGGCGAGTGGAGAACGGACCGAGACCTTTCGAAAGAGACCACCCCTACCCTCGTGGGCCCCCGGGGGCCCGAGATACAGGCCCCCAAAGCCATTCCGGAAGGGAAAAGCGCAAATATCTCAGCGAAAACTGAACAGATCCGTCGGATACAGGGCTCATTTGAACCGCCTCGCCAAGCTGAACAAAACCATATGTGTTTCTTCATTTTTAGTGGAGTATTCACGGAGATATTAGCCGAAATCCGTCGGCCGCGCTCTGAATGGCGCCACGAGCTTGGAAGAAATAACTGCAAATATCTCGGTGAAAAATAAACCTATCGACGCCAAATTTTCAGCGAGTGGAGAACGGACCGAGACCTTTCGAAAGTGACCACCCCCACCCTCGTGGGCCCCCGGGGGCCCGAGATACAGGCCCCCAAAGCCACGCCGGAAGGGAAAAACGCAAATATCTCAGCGAAAACTGTACGGATCCGTCGGAGACCGGGCTCATTTGAACCGCCTCGCCGAACTGAACAAAACCATGTGCGTTTCGTAATTTTTGGTGGAGTATTCGCGAGATATTATCCGAAAACCGTCGGCCGCGCTCTGAAATGGCGGCACGAGCTTGGAAGAAATAACTGCAAATATCTCAGAGGAAACGGAAAATATCTCTGTGAAAAATAAACTTATCGACGCCAAATTTTCGGCGAGTGGAGAACGGACCGAGACCTTTCGAAAGAGACCACCCCTACCCTCGTGGGCCCCGGGGCCCGAGATACAGGCCCCCAAAGCCATTCCGGAAGGGAAAAGCACAAATATCTCAGCAAAAACTGAACGGATCCGTCGGATACCGGGCTCTTTTGAACCGCCTCGCCAAGCTGAACAAAACCATATGTGTTTCTTCATTTTTAGTGGAGTATTCGCGGAGATATTAGCCGAAATCCGTCGGCCGCGCTCTGAATGGCGCCACGAGCTTGGAAGAAATAACTGCAAATATCTCGGAGGAAACGGACAATATCTCTGTGAAAAATAAACTTATCGACGCCAAATTTTCAGCGAGTGGAGAACGGACCGAGACCTTTCGAAAGAGACCACCCCTACCCTCGTGGGCCCCAGGGGCCCGAGATACAGGCCCCCAAAGCCATTCCGGAAGGGAAAAGCGTAAATATCTCAGCGAAAACTGAACGGATCCGTCGGAGACCGGGCTCATTTGAACCGCCTCGCCAAGCTGAACAAAACCATATGTGTTTCTTCATTTTTAGTGGAGTATTCGCGGAGATATTAGCCGAAAACCGTCGGCCGCGCTCTGAATGGCGCCACGAGCTTGGAAGAAATAACTGCAAATATCTCGGTGAAAAATAAACCGATCGACGCCAAATTTTCGGCGAGTGGAGAACGGACCGAGACCTTTCGAAAGAGACCACCCCTACCCTCGTGGGCCCCCGGGGGCCCGAGATACAGGCCCCCAAAGCCATTCCGGAAGGGAAAAGCGCAAATATCTCAGCGAAAACTGAACAGATCCGTCGGATACAGGGCTCATTTGAACCGCCTCGCCAAGCTGAACAAAACCATATGTGTTTCTTCATTTTTAGTGGAGTATTCACGGAGATATTAGCCGAAATCCGTCGGCCGCGGCTCTTGAATGGCGCCACGAGCTTGGAAGAAATAACTGCAAATATCTCGGTGAAAAATAAACCGATCGACGCCAAATTTTCGGCGAGTGGAGAACGGACCGAGACCTTTCGAAAGAGACCACCCTCACCCTCGTGGGCCCCCGGGGGCCCGAGATACAGGCCCCCAAAGCCATTCCGGAAGGGAAAAGCGCAAATATCTCAGCGAAAACTGTACGGATCCGTCGGAGACCGGGCTCATTTGAACCGCCTCGCCGAACTGAACAAAACCATATGCGTTTCGTAATTTTTGGTGGAGTATTCGCGGAGATATTAGCCGAAAACCGTCGGCCGCGCTCTGAATGGCGCCACGAGCTTGGAAGAAATAACTGCAAATATCTCGGTGGAAACGAATAAATCTCTGTGAAAAATAAACTTATCGACGCCAAATTTTCGGCGAGTGGAGAACGGACCGAGACCTTTCGAAAGAGACCACCCCCACCCTCGTGGGCCCCGAGGGCCCGAGATACAGGCCCCCAAAGCCATGCCGGAAGGGAAAAAGCGCAAATATCTCAGCGAAAACTGTACGGATCCGTCGGAGACCGGGCTCATTTGAACCGCCTCGCCGAACTGAACAAACCCATATGCGTTTCGTCATTTTTTGGTGGAGTATTCGCGGAGATATTATCCGAAAACCATCGGCCGCGCTCTGAATGGCGCCACGAGCTTGGAAGAAATAACTGCAAATATCTCGAGGTGAAAAATAAACCGATCGACGCCAAATTTTCGGCGAGTGGAGAACGGACCGAGACCTTTCGAAAGAGACCACCCCTACCCTCGTGGGCCCCCGGGGGCCCCGAGATACAGGCCCCCAAAGCCATTCCGGAAGGGAAAAGCGCAAATATCTCAGCGAAAACTGAACAGATCCGTCGGATACCGGGCTCATTTGAACCGCCTCGCCAAGCTGAACAAAACCATATGTGTTTCTTCATTTTTAGTGGAGTATTCACGGAGATATTAGCCGAAATCCGTCGGCCGCGCTCTGAATGGCGCCACGAGCTTGGAAGAAATAACTGCAAATATCTCGGTGAAAAATAAACCGATACGACGCCAAATTTTCGGCGAGTGGAGAACGGACCGAGACCTTTCGAAAGAGACCACCCCCACCCTCGTGGGCCCCCGGGGGCCCGAGAACAGGCCCCCAAAGCCACGCCGGAAGGGAAAAACGCAAATATCTCAGCGAAAACTGTACGGATCCGTCGGAGACCGGGCTCATTTGAACCGCCTCGCCGAACTGAACAAAACCATATGCGTTTCGTAATTTTTGGTGGAGTATTCGCGGAGATATTATCCGAAATCCGTCGGCCGCGCTCTGAATGGCGCCACGAGCTTGGAAGAAATAACTGCAAATATCTCGGAGGAAACGGACAATATCTCTGTGAAAAATAAACCTATCGACGCCAAATTTTCAGCGAGTGGAGAACGGACTGAGACCTTTCGAAAGAGACCACCCCCACCCTCGTGGGCCCCCGGGGGCCCGAGATACAGGCCCCCAAAGCCATTCCGGAAGGGAAAAGCGTAAATATCTCAGCGAAAACTGTACGGATCCGTCGGAGACCGGGCTCATTTGAACCGCCTCGCCAAACTGAACAAAACCATATGCGTTTCGTAATTTTTGGTGGAGTATTCGCGGAGATATTAGCCGAAAACCGTCGGCCGCGCTCTGAATGGCGCCACGAGCTTGGAAAGAAATAACTGCAAATATCTCGGTGAAAAATAAACCGATCGACGCCAAATTTTCGGCGAGTGGAGAACGGACCGAGACCTTTCGAAAGAGACCACCCCCACCCTCGTGGCCCCCGGGGGCCCGAGATACAGGCCCCCAAAGCCACGGCGGAAGGGAAAAACGTCAAATATCTCAGCGAAAACTGTACGGATCCGTCGGAGACCGGGCTCATTTGAACCGCCTCGCCAAACTGAACAAACCCATATGCGTTTCGTCATTTTTTGGTGGAGTATTCGCGGAGATATTATCCGAAAACCATCGGCCGCGCTCTGAATGGCGCCACGAGCTTGGAAGAAATAACTGCAAATATCTAGGTGAAAAATAAACCGATCGACGCCAAATTTTCGGCGAGTGGAGAACGGACCGAGACCTTTCGAAAGAGACCACCCCTACCCTCGTGGCCCCCGGGGGCCCCGAGATACAGGCCCCCAAAGCCATTCCGGAAGGGAAAAGCGCAAATATCTCAGCGAAAACTGAACAGATCCGTCGGATACAGGGCTCATTTGAACCGCCTCGCCAAGCTGAACAAAACCATATGTGTTTCTTCATTTTTAGTGGAGTATTCACGGAGATATTAGCCGAAATCCGTCGGCCGCGCTCTTGAATGGCGCCACGAGCTTGGAAGAAATAACTGCAAATATCTCGGTGAAAAATAAACCTATCGACGCCAAATTTTCAGCGAGTGGAGAACGGACCGAGACCTTTCGAAAGTGACCACCCCCACCCTCGTGGGCCCCCGGGGGCCCGAGATACAGGCCCCCAAAGCCACGCCGGAAGGGAAAAACGCAAATATCTCAGCGAAAACTGTACGGATCCGTCGGAGACTGGGCTCATTTGAACCGCCTCGCCGAACTGAACAAAACCATGTGCGTTTCGTAATTTTTGGTGGAGTATTCGCGGGAGATATTATCCGGAAACCGTCGGCCGCGCTCTGAAATGGCGGCACGAGCTTGGAAGAAATAACTGCAAATATCTCAGAGGAAACGGAAAATATCTCTGTGAAAAATAAACTTATTCGATGCCAAATTTTCGGCGAGTGGAGAACGGATCGAGACCTTTCGAAAGAGACCACCCCTACCCTCGTGGGCCCCGGGCCCGAGATACAGGCCCCCAAAGCCATTCCGGAAGGGAAAAGCACAAATATCTCAGCAAAAACTGAACGGATCCGTCGGATACCGGGCTCTTTTGAACCGCCTCGCCAAGCTGAACAAAACCATATGTGTTTCTTCATTTTTAGTGGAGTATTCGCGGAGATATTAGCCGAAATCCGTCGGCCGCGCTCTGAATGGCGCCACGAGCTTGGAAAGAAATAACTGCAAATATCTCGGAGGAAACGGACAATATCTCTGTGAAAAATAAACTTATCGACGCCAAATTTTCAGCGAGTGGAGAACGGACCGAGACCTTTCGAAAGAGACCACCCTTACCCTCGCGGGCCCCAGGGGCCCGAGACAGGCCCCCAAAGCCATTCCGGAAGGGAAAAGCGTAAATATCTCAGCGAAAACTGAACGGATCCGTCGGAGACCGGGCTCATTTGAACCGCCTCGCCAAGCTGAACAAAACCATATGTGTTTCTTCATTTTTAGTGGAGTATTCGCGGAGATATTAGCCGAAAACCGTCGGCCGCGCTCTGAATGGCGCCACGAGCTTGGAAGAAATAACTGCAAATATCTCGGTGAAAAATAAACCGATCGACGCCAAATTTTCGGCGAGTGGAGAACGGACCGAGACCTTTCGAAAGAGACCACCCCTACCCTCGTGGCCCCCGGGGCCCGAGATACAGGCCCCCAAAGCCATTCCGGAAGGGAAAAGCGCAAATATCTCAGCGAAAACTGAACGGATCCGTCGGATACCGGGCTCATTTGAACCGCCTCGCCAAGCTGAACAAAACCATATGTGTTTCTTCATTTTTAGTGGAGTATTCGCGGAGATATTAGCCGAAATCCGTCGGCCGCGCTCTTGAATGGCGCCACGAGCTTGGAAGAAATAACTGCAAATATCTCGGTGAAAAATAAACCGATTCGACGCCAAATTTTCGGCGAGTGGAGAACGGACCGAGACCTTTCGAAAGAGACCACCCTCACCCTCGTGGGCCCCCGGGGGCCCGAGATACAGGCCCCCAAAGCCATTCCGGAAGGGAAAAGCGCAAATATCTCAGCGAAAACTGTACGGATCCGTCGGAGACCGGGCTCATTTGAACCGCCTCGCCGAACTGAACAAAACCATATGCGTTTCGTAATTTTTGGTGGAGTATTCGCGGAGATATTAGCCGAAAACCGTCGGCCGCGCTCTGAATGGCGCCACGAGCTTGGAAGAAATAACTGCAAATATCTCGGTGAAAAATAAACCAATTCGACGCTGAAATTTTCGGTGAGTGGAGAATCGGACCGAGACCTTTCGAGAGAGACCACCCCCACCCTCGTGGGCCCCCGGGGCCCGAGATACAGGCCCCCAAAGCCACGGCGGAAGGGAAAAACGCAAATATCTCAGCGAAAACTGTACGGATCCGTCGGAGACCGGGCTCATTTGAACCGCCTCGCCAAACTGAACAAACCCATATGCGTTTCGTATTTTTTGGTGGAGTATTGCGGAGATATTATCCGAAAACCATCGGCCGCGCTCTGAAATGGCGCCACGAGCTTGGAAGAAATAACTGCAAATATCTCGGTGAAAAATAAACCGATCGACGCCAAATTTTCGGCGAGTGGAGAACGGACTGAGACCTTTCGAAAGAGACCACCCCTACCCTCGTGGGCCCCCGGGGGCCCGACATACAGGCCCCCAAAGCCATTCCGGAAGGGAAAAGCGCAAATATCTCAGCGAAAACTGAACAGATCCGTCGGATACAGGGCTCATTTGAACCGCCTCGCCAAGCTGAACAAAACCATATGTGTTTCTTCATTTTTAGTGGAGTATTCACGGAGATATTAGCCGAAATCCGTCGGCCGCGCTCTGAATGGCGCCACGAGCTTGGAAGAAATAACTGCAAATATCTCGGTGAAAAATAAACCGATTCGACGCCAAATTTTTGGCGAGTGGAGAACGGACCGAGACCTTTCGAAAGAGACCACCCCCACCCTCGTGGGCCCCCGGGGCCCGAGATACAGGCCCCCAAAGCCACGCCGGAAGGGAAAAGCGCAAATATCTCAGCGAAAACTGTACGGATCCGTCGGAGACCGGGCTCATTTGAACCGCCTCGCCAAACTGAACAAAACCATATGCGTTTCGTAATTTTTGGTGGAGTATTCGCGGAGATATTATGCCGAAATCCGTCGGCCGCGCTCTGAATGGCGCCACGAGCTTGGAAGAAATAACTGCAAATATCTCGGAGGAAACGGACAATATCTCTGTGAAAAATAAACCTATCGACGCCAAATTTTCAGCGAGTGGAGAACGGACCGAGACCTTTCGAAAGTGACCACCCCCACCCTCGTGGGCCCCCGGGGGCCCGAGATACAGGCCCCCAAAGCCACGCCGGAAGGGAAAACGCAAATATCTCAGCGAAAACTGTACGGATCCGTCGGAGACCGGGCTCATTTGAACCGCCTCGCCGAACTGAACAAAACCATGTGCGTTTCGTAATTTTTGGTGGAGTATTCGCGGAGATATTATCCGGAAACTGTCGGCCGCGCTCTGAAATGGCGCCACGAGCTTGGAAGAAATAACTGCAAATATCTCAGAGGAAACGGAAAATATCTCTGTGAAAAATAAACTTATCGACGCCAAATTTTCGGCGAGTGGAGAACGGACCGAGACCTTTCGAAAGAGACCACCCCTACCCTCGTGGCCCCCGGGGGCCCGAGATACAGGCCCCCAAAGCCATTCCGGAAGGGAAAAGCACAAATATCTCAGCAAAAACTGAACGGATCCGTCGGATACCGGGCTCTTTTGAACCGCCTCGCCAAGCTGAACAAAACCATATGTGTTTCTTCATTTTTAGTGGAGTATTCGCGGAGATATTAGCCGAAATCCGTCGGCCGCGCTCTGAATGGCGCCACGAGCTTGGAAGAAATAACTGCAAATATCTCGGAGGAAACGGACAATATCTCTGTGAAAAATAAACTTATCGACGCCAAATTTTCAGCGAGTGGAGAACGGATCGAGACCTTTCGAAAGAGACCACCCCTACCCTCGTGGGCCCCGGGGGCCCGAGATACAGGCCCCCAAAGCCATTCCGGAAGGGAAAAGCGTAAATATCTCAGCGAAAACTGAACGGATCCGTCGGAGACCGGGCTCATTTGAACCGCCTCGCCAAGCTGAACAAAACCATATGTGTTTCTTCATTTTTAGTGGAGTATTCGCGGAGATATTAGCCGAAAACCGTCGGCCGCGCTCTGAATGGCGCCACGAGCTTGGAAGAAATAACTGCAAATATCTCGGGTGAAAAATAAACCGATCGACGCCAAATTTTCGGCGAGTGGAGAACGGACTGAGACCTTTCGAAAGAGACCACCCCTACCCTCGTGGGCCCCCGGGGGCCCGAGATACAGGCCCCCAAAGCCATTCCGGAAGGGAAAAGCGCAAATATCTCAGCGAAAACTGAACGGATCCGTCGGATACCGGGCTCATTTGAACCGCCTCGCCAAGCTGAACAAAACCATATGTGTTTCTTCATTTTTAGTGGAGTATTCACGGAGATATTAGCCGAAATCCGTCGGCCGCGCTCTGAATGGCGCCACGAGCTTGGAAGAAATAACTGCAAATATCTCGGTGAAAAATAAACCTGACTCGACGCCAAATTTTCGGCGAGTGGAGAACGGACCGAGACCTTTCGAAAGAGACCACCCCCACCCTCGTGGGCCCCCGGGGGCCCGAGATACAGGCCCCCAAAGCCACGCCGGAAGGGAAAAACGCAAATATCTCAGCGAAAACTGTACGGATCCGTCGGAGACCGGGCTCATTTGAACCGCCTCGCCGAACTGAACAAAACCATATGCGTTTCGTAATTTTTGGTGGAGTATTCGTGGAGATATTATCCGAAAACCGTCGGCCGCTCTCTGAATGGCGCCACGAGCTTTTTTCTGAACACAGAACAGCCAACACAACACTCACTGCTTCATCCATTGTTTGTTTATGTTCGTTTCCGGAAGTCACTCGCTACTGAGTTTTGCCTTCTCTGACATCATGCGCACCTTTAAAGACTGGTCAGGAAGCAACGTGTAGTCTGACATGTCTTGTCCACGACAAGACATGCAAAAAAAAAACATGTAATCTGAAACAGGCATAAAGCGAATGATCGGTGTCACATTAAAAGGGGTGAATAATTATAAATTAGCGATCTGCTGTTTCTTTTTTGGTAAACTTTTTTAGACAAAATTTTCTTTATTTATGTGCATGACTTCCAGCCATGGGTCCCTCTCTGCTAACAAAAACTTCATTATATGGCCCTAAATAAATCCACTGGTGAACACTGAGCTTTTCATAATCTACTTGCCATTCATAAGGCCCATATATATGTAGCGTTGTCTTCTAAAGCTGCCACCATAATCTATATTATTGTCAGAGAGGAGTAGGTATTTCGAGTATCATTTTCATACAGTATAGATGATAAACTTGTTTTTCATTTTCTGCAAAGTCCCAAGGCCTTCAGGTATGGCCGTTTTGTTGCTGTGCCTTGGAGTGATTCCCGACCTTGATGGAATCTGCCGTGGCCCGCCTCCAGCTATTCTCCATGAACAAACCCAACCGATGTGCCTCAGGAGAGATGTGTATCTGATCACAGATGTAGCTCATCTTGCTTCCTCTATCACTCCAAAGGCGAGGTTCAAAAGTGTGTTCAGCAAGAACACACTAAATTGATCAAAAGTTTAGTACATTTTACCAAAAAATTATATACTTCAAATAGCTCAACATATTAATATTCAATCATAACTTGTAATAATTTATTATGAATATTTGGACCAGTTAATATAATTCATTTCATGTATTAAAATTGAAGAGAGATGGAAGGCAGAGATCGGGTAGAGAGTAAAGCCAAAGCCCCCAAGATCGAAAAGACAAAGAAAAGAGGCAAGGAAAAGAGTGCCCCAAGAAAAGGATCTCAACAGTTACACCCTTTCTCGAGTATGTGACCCAAATGTTAGACATTCTAGTCTACCAATCAGCAGATTATAGCTCACCCACCATCCTAAATGTGTGACCCCGATGTACTGACCCACGTCTTTCCATACAGGCCTTGATCTCTATCAGCACCTCTTGTGCCTTTATTCCAAATTATAGAGGGGTTTGGAACAAGAGACCAAAAGTCTTTGTTGATTTTCATCATTACAAATGTTTTTTGCATTAATTTCATAGTCCTTGTACTGGTGTTTGAACAGATGCTCTGATGTTTGTCTTCTGATGTTTGAATTCGTTCAATTAGCCAAATCATATTTGTGACTCTAAATCTGCCCCCTACGGTGAGCTGTACCAAGATAAAACTGTCTCCTTATTGGAATAAAACACTATTTTGCCCCCTCCTGATATTTTGGAACAAATCCATCCACAGTTGCTCTCACAACCTACATGTGGGCAACAGATCTTACACCTCCTGGTGCAGCCATTAAGCCAAATGGTAGCACTCCCCCTGAGATAGGCCTTGTAGCAACCTTTTAAAGGAACACTTCAGCCTCCCAGGATGCACTGTAATGTGAGAGCATCTCCACGGGAAACATCTGGCTTAAGCCATGCTATTCTATTAGTCATGGTCCTTTTGGTGTCTAAAAGTTTTTGAGGTTTGAGTCAGATCGTCAAGTTTAGTCTACGAGAGGAAAATTACACTTACTGTTCTTTCACACCGCCGCCGGCAAAATTCACTCTGGCCATCCTGTCAGCGACGCCGTGGAAAGATTTGTGGACGCTCTGATGCTCTGACGTAGATCGAATGCGCAATCTTTTTTAAAAGGGGCCTTTTTTTAGTTTTTGCAGTAAATTGATCGATGGAAAGAACTTAAAAATTATAGTGACATGTTTGCTAATGAAATAAACAAATTAAAAGCCATGTGGACTTTGTGTTTGTGGTTAAGTGCTGTTATAATTTGTATTCCCACTGAAAAAGTGTTTTAGCATGAAAATCTTGCCTATAAATAGTGTTGTGCGCTTTCTTATCAAATTCAAATGATCAACAACCTTTATTTTGCTCCGGAAATAAAATTTACAGGACTGCGTTCTCTGGAATTCTCTTAAATGGAGCACTTCTTCATTCTGATTGGTTGCCGCCGAACCGTGTCATTGCTTATTACCATAAAGTTGAACTGACTTCAACTCTTCTCACCGCTCTCGTCGGCTCTCATTGAAAATGAATGACTTTCGGCCACTTCAACGCTCTCGCCGTCGGCGGTGTGAACGCACAGTTAGGCCACATGCCCACCAAAGTATTAGTCCCGCCCCTCCTCCATTGTGATTGGACGGCTGGGTAAAAAGTGACCGTGATGAGCGCTTAAAACAATCTTAAACTCTCGGCGACAAGAAAAAACTCTCGACGAAAAAACATGCCAGTTGTATTGAGCTGTAGGTGTAGCTTACAAAAGCACTCCGAATTAGCATTAGCATTCCAAGGAGCACCTCCACAGTCCTTATTGATTCGAATCTGAGGCTGTAACCCGTGACGTAACTGCATCAGGAAAGCCTTGAGAAAAGGTTTTCGGTGGCTCGACTTTAGGTTACATCTGCAGGGACACAGCCAGACTGTATGGATCAATACAGGAGCTTCACAGATTATGTCCATTGATTTTAGCATGTGGACCGTTGCCTCGTTCAGAGCGTGACTGAGATTGTACATGTCGGATTGTGTTTGCAGGAGCGGAGGGTGCAGTGTTCAGTAACTCGGTGGAGACCCCGCATGTGAGGGCCGAGCCCTTCAAAGAGTTACGGTAAGACTATTGATTTCTGGATTCTGATTAGGTCTTCCATCCAAGGTGTGTTCATTCTCTCTAACTACACTGTACATGTCCAAATATTTCAATTTTATAGGATCGTCATGATAATTCACATTATTTTATTATTTATTTTTATTATTTAAAGGAGTAGTTCACTTAAAAAAAAAACTTTTTGCTGATAATTTACTCACCCCCGTGCCATCCAAGATGTCCATGTCTTTCTTTCTTCAGTCAAAAAGAATTTAAGGTTTTTGATGAAAACATTCCAGGATTTTATCCATATAATGGACTTCAATGGGAACCAAACGGTTGAAGGTCCAAATGAGAGTTTCAGTGCAAACTGTTCAAAGGGCTTTAAACGATTCCAGACGATCAATAAGGGTCTTACCAATCGAAACGATCAGTCATTTCAAAAATAAATAAAAAAGTTAAAGTTTTATAAGCTCAAATGCTCGCCTTGCTCTGTTCTGTGATGCACATTCATGATGAACGAGTCAATTCGTTCATTTTGTTTGTTTAATCAACCAAATGACTCGATGAATGAGTTCGAACAAGAGAGTCACGAACGCGCATCACAGAACAGAGCAAGGCGAGCATTTCTGCTATTATTAAATATTATTAAATATCCAATCCGAACAATATTGGCTGATAATGTTAAAAGAAAATTCTAATATTAGTATATAACCAACATGGTACTGATAGCAGCACCTTAGGCAAGGAAAGACAAGGCAAGTTTATTTATATAGCACATTTCATACACAATGGAAATTCAAAGTGATTGAAATAAATAAGAATAATAGATTAAAAATAAAATAAAGTAACACCCCTATCTGAGCTGGAAGAGATTCAGCTGGTTTCTAAGCATAAGTATTTGTTTTATTTTTTACTGAGAGAAAAACAAACTACTGATTACTAAAATCAAAATGCTATTTCGCTGTGTTTGTGTGTGTTTGTGCATGAATCTAAAGCCGTGACACTGATGAAAATTATGAACCATTTAAGAACACTTTAGGTATTTTTTTCGTCTTTGAAATATGCTGTTTATAGATCCGCATCTGCTAGCATTATCAAAATCATTAACAGCAAGCCCTTCACTAAAGTACAGCTGCAGAAGACGCCGCATCCAGAGCCGTGCCGTCGAGCTGCATAGGGAGATGATTGCACGTCGATTGCAATTTCCCACACAGAGCGTAATGATCAAAGATTGCGGGGAAAAATCATTCTTTTCCAGCAAGCACTACACATGTCTCTGTTGAAAGCTACAAAGGAAAGAAAGCATGACATTTGTGCAAATTCCACTTACCCCTAAATTTAGGTTTTTAGCGTGTGCGTGCGGCTGACAGCAGATTATAGAGCACCTCAGTAAGACGTTTCCGAACAGCAGAGAGGAAGGGGGGCACGATTTGGATTACCGTCTTTTAAATGCATCAGCTGTAAAGACAGTCGCATGGAAATTCAGGAAACCTATCCTACACTGCTTATTTTAGAAATGCCCAAATGGATGTTTCGGTACAGACAGTCGTCATGATATTTCAGTGCTATCTTGTCTAAGGTACTCGTAAAACAAACAGGATGTCAGTGTGCTGTGATTTTAATGGTTCGCAATTGAGTTAAGCTATCTGAATCCAGACAAATGTTCCCTGTTATTGCAGGCTTTTTAAATTCAATCAGATACATTGTTCCATGGTTATTATTGGTCAGCGTTATGGTGGGAGAAGATAAGAGTTGTACATTAGACTGATGTCATTGTCGTGTAATAATGGTTTCCAAAGATCAGGCCGCGCATATGAGAGTTCTTGAGGGGATAATCGCTCTTGCTCTTTGCTCTGAAAGCTTTGAGCAATTACAGCCATTTTAAGTGTTATTTTCTGCCTTTGTCGCCAAATGTCACAACAAAATATGTCCCTGGTGTGTGCGTCGTATCGCGCGGCCCCTTTGGAGAAAGTGCTGGCGCTGTACTGTACGCTTTACCCGTGGTGAAACTACTCATTAAGACCAGGGTTGTGTTGTGTACATGCAGACAAATGAAGATCAATGTGTTTGTCGCTGGCACCTCCTCTCCTGAACGGACGTGCTTTTCTGTCCTGATCGATGCCTGGATGCTCATCAAAATCTAATTAAAGTAGATTCTCATTAACTAAAACAAAACACGTGAAGTGCAATGCCAATACCCCAAGCAGAAGGCGAACATGAGCATTGGCAACTGGGTCAGATATGGCAGGGAATGCACATTTAGCAGGAAATAATGAGCAATAAATGGCCTGTGGGGAGACGGCCCGTGCACACAAACACATTACTGGCCCATTCCTGTCTGTTGGAGCAAGCGGAAGTAAAGCCACGAGCACAGTACAGGCGTATCAAGCTTTCTGTGATGAACAAGGACGACACACTGACAGCCGTCAATCAACATGAGGGGTGAGATCTCCCTGAAAACCTGTTGACAGGACTGTGTTTGAAGGGATAGTTCATCCCAAAATATTTATCTTGTCGTCACTTACTCATCCTTGAGTTGATCTAACCCTGTGTGAGAAGATATTTTGAAGAATGTTGGTAATCAAACATTTGACGGTAGCCATTGACTTTCTTATGGCTACCGCAACTGCTGCTTACCAACATTTTTCAGAGCGAAACAAATATTTTTTATATCATCTCATTATTCTTGTCCATCCATTGAAAGTCCACGTAAACTAATTTTAAATGTAAACGTAATAAGGACATTCAAAAAGTTAACTACTTTGTATGAATCCATTGATTTAAAGGAGTAGTTCACTTTAAAAAAAAACTTTTGCTGATAATTTACTCACCCCATGTCATCCAAGATGTCCATGTTTTTCTTTCTTCAGTCGAAAAAGAAATTAAGGTTTTTGATGAAAACATTCCAGGATTTTCTCCATATAATGGACTTCAATGGGAACCAAACGGTTCAAGGTCTAAAAGACAGTTTCAGTGCAAACTGTTCAAAGGCTTTAAACGATTCCATATGATAAATAAGGGTCTTATCAAGCGAAACGATCACTAATTATAAAAAAATAACAAAGTTTAAATTTTATAAGCACAAACTGAACTTTTTTCGTGTCATTTGGTTCATTCAATGAACGAAATGAACAAATTGACTCGGAAAAAGATTTGTTCATTTTTGGCCATTTGATCTTATAAAACTTAAACTTTGTTATTTATTTATTAAATGAGCAATGATTTAATATCGATCTCAGGTGAGATCCCAATTCGTCAGTAACGTATTCGTTCCGTCCTTCGGGAACGAGGGTTATATACGTAACCGAGACGTTTCGATTATTGTTTGGGTCACGCTCCACACTCTAAAAAATGCTGGGTTGTTTGAACCCAACTTTGGGTCAAATATGGACAAACCCAAACGTTGGGTTAAATTTGTAATAATAAAAATTTTACCCAATGTCTGGGTTAGTCCATATTTGACCCAAAGTTGGGTTAAAACAACCCAGCAATTTTTAGAGTGCACTAATTTCAAGGAAAAGAAACCAGGATGCAAAAATAAAATGTTTTGTTTTTATTTTTAGTGTACAGAATTAAAAATAGACCCTTTACAGTTTTGAATGATGTCTATGATGATCTGTATAACCATAAATGAGGGGGTGGCAGGCAGACATCATCCCAATGCGACAATCACCATGACTAGGCAGAAAAAGGAGTGCAAAAATTATTAGGTTTTTTTTTAGCAAAAACTATTAAGTTTTTTTTAAAATAAAACTATAGTTTTATTTTTCATTATTCTATTTTGTACTTTTTTAACACACAAGATACTTTTCATTTTTGTTGCTGATTGTGACCAAATAACTTTTTTTTTTTTTTAAATCAGCCCTACAAAAAACAAGACTATACAAGAGTGCTTAGTGTTCAATACACTAGCGGAGGCTGTCCAGAACGGGACTAAATAACTCTAGGTGGAACAAACTGTAATTTGCACTAATGTCTGTTCTAAACAAATGTAAAGAAACCTAGCATTGGGGATTCGTTGCTTTTTGCTGTACCGAACTCATTCGAACCAAGACCCCAAACCGACTTCCTGAACCCTGTAGTCTGAAACAATACTTAAACAAGCAGAAGCTGCTTTCAGACTGACATGAGTAGACTCAATCGCAGCTTTCATTGGCCAAGGACTGCGTCGAGATAAGGTCCATTATGTAAGTAAATCACAGTTATTGCAAACTTCTCAAACTGTTTCACATTGTCTGCCTCATGCATCAGACACATGACGTCTGAGACTACTTTAAGCTGGTCTTAGCTGCATTAAGAAGGACTATCTCAGCTGGTACAGATATAAAGCCATAAAACCTCTCTAAAATCAGCCAACAAACCAGCCTGGGCCAAACTGGGAGACCAGCTCAGACCACCAAGCCAACAGAACAGTGCCTGATTCTTTTTTAAGCATGAAATGGACATGGATTTTCTTGGAAATGGAAATTTGACATCAGGTTGTGGGTCCTTTGCTATAGCCAAACAAGTGCCATTGAGGTAAATGAGAATGATCCTGGGTGTTATAAACCTTCTTGTATTTGCCTTTAAATTCTTCACATGACAAAGACTTGGCATGTCACTTTTGTTTGGGCAAGTTTTGTGATTCAATCTTCGAGTCGAGACTCTCGGACATCATCAACATTTGAAGAGTTTTTTGAGTTTTGACTGATCAAATGATGTTTTTCATATCCCAGCGTTCTTTCTTGACTGAATATGAAATGACATTTTGACCCTTTGTTTTATTGTTTTGCATGACATGCTCTCTATCCATGTGAAAGTAAAATTCACTCCCTTTTTCATTAGACTGAAAGGCTTGGCAGGTTGCAATTTGGGAATCGTTTTGTCTTTCAGCACAGACGTTTTTGTCTTTGTAATTCTATGGTGTCAATACGGATTTAACATTTTATTATCCAGTTCCTTTCCCATAATGCAAGAGTGAGAAATAATGACTTTTAAAGACACTGGACTGTGGCAGGTACAGGCTGACTGTGGAAAATTTGCAGTCCATAAAAGTTGTGAAGGCAGTGAGTATAAATGGAGAAAGAGGCATACAGTGAAACAATAGGCCATAAAACACACGTTTTATAGTGTGCATGTAATATAACAAGAGCGCCTCTGTGCTATCTCTTATCTTTTCTGTTCAACAGCCATGTCCGTTCTACTTTCGCAGCTTAAGGAGGCGGTAATTATTTTGGTCATGGAATCGAGCTCGCTGCTCACGACCCGCTGGTCATCACTCCAATCCGAGTTGAAAAGAGCCCGGGACGGCCTTGCTGAGCCCCATTGAGGCCTGTATTTCCGGGGGTAATTGGGCGGATGCTGTACGCCGTGCGCAGGGTCACAGCACCCTTGGGTCCTTCATTATCATTGAATAAATGAACTGGGAACAATAGCTACCAATGGTGGGATGGAAAATTGTAACAGCAAGTTTAAAATAGTCCTCAGTGAAAGTGTATAAGGCTGTACAGTATGGAAATGAGTAGCACTGCTGAAAACTGATGGAGGCACCCGTTTAACCTGTCTGCATTGTTGTTTTGTGTTTTGTATGAGGTTTGCTGGTTCGACAGGACTGAGAGAAACACATTATGACTAAAATGCATAAAACTTGTAACATGTAAAAAAATGTCATGGCCAGAAGCGATTTTGTCTTCAGCTGTGAGCACGCTAAATGTAAATAGACAGCTAAATGCCAGAATGCAAACATTAACTATTAAATTATGCATTATTAGGAAAGTAAATATAAGCTTAATACAATTTTAAAAGGGAGAGGAAAACACGTTTCATATATTTTGTTGTTTACGTGTGCATCCAGTCAAAAACGGTAGTATTTTACCGTAAATTCATCATCATGGACCTGGATGGAAACCATTACAACCACCAAGCAAATGCCTTTTAGTTGAATGGGAATGCTAATTGTTAATGCTTCTATGAAAATACCAGAGTTTTCCTGTTAAAAATACGGTAGCAGCAATTTTACAGCAATAAACCGTATTTCATTATCTGATATAATGTTAATTTACTGACCTTTTGAAGTATTAATATCTGTTTTGTTCCATTTTATGTAACAATCACAGCAGTAATGAGAGTCACATGATCAATGAAAACTCATCATGATCAGCTCTTCTATAAGAAAGTTCATAATAATAAATAGATCATTCACAAAAACATTAAACACCATCATGGTAACATGTTTAAAGTTAAAAAAATGCAATAAGCATTAATTTAACAACATTAAATGTAACATAAAACCCTGATTAAAAAAAAACTAAGAAAATAATAAAGAAACAATTATTCAGAAAAAAAAACATTAAATGTGAGGTGTCACAAAGAAAATTTTGGGAATGTCAATTTACATCACATAAATTATACAATGAGTTGTTCTTTTTCACTTCCAAAAACTGTAAATTTAATAGTATTTTACAGTAAAATTACGTTAAATTTACCATTACTCAACTCAACTCAACTTTATTTATAGAGCACTTTCATCGACCACAAGTGGAACCAAAGTGCTGTACAAAAGGAATAACAGTTATTTACCGTATATATAAGGAAAGGTTCTGTTAACCAATTAACAGTTTTTCACTGTAGCATTTTTACAGTCTTTTACTGTTAAAATCACGATGATAATTTTTTTTACAATCGATGGCACCAACAAATTTTTGGAAATTATGATATTTTTGGAATTTTTTTGGAAATAGGCTCATTTTACAACTCCCCCAGAGTTAAAGTGTTGAGTTTTACCATTTTTGAATCCATTCAGCTGATCTCCGGTTCTGTCGGTACCACTTTTAGCATAGCTTAGCATACATCATTGAAGTGGACAAGACCATTAGCATTTCTCAAAAAAATTTCAATAGTTCAATATTTAGTTTAGTTTCAATCGATAGTTTTAATATTTTTCCTATTTAAACCTTGACTCTTCTGTTGTTACATCATGCAGTAAGACCGGTGGAAAATGTAAAGTTGCGATTTTCTAGGCTGATATGGCTAGGAACTATACTCTCATTCTGCGTAATAATCAAGTAACTTTACTACCGTACCACGAGTGCTGCAGGCGTATGACTACTCAAACTTAGTCCCGGTCAAGTTGGAAGCTGGGCACTATTTTTAGGCGCTGCGTCATATCATTACGCCTGCTTCACTCATGGTACGGCAGTAAAGTTTCTTGATTATTATTATGCGCTATTAAGCTATGCTAAAAGTGGTACCGCCAGAATCAGAGATAAGCTGAATGGATTCGAAAACGGTAAAACTCTGGTGGAGTTGTAAAATTAGCCTATTTCCCAAAAAAGTGGAGTATCCCTTTAAGATAGCTTCCAGGTTTACAGAGTCACAGTTAGCGCCATGCTAATGTTCAAGCTACTGTACCAGTTTATTAGAACTCCTCTTCTGTTTCTCTTTCTTTGCAGTTGCATGTGTAGGCTATATGGGTTGTGTTCCCTTGGCTGAGTAGAACACATGCAGGTTGTGTTATATTTGTCCTGAATATATCTCTCAAACCCAGAGGGGGTAAATTAGATTTTCCCTTTGTTTTTCTACCTGCGACAAATGAGTCAACTCCCTTTAATCCCTGGTTGGGCCGACTGCCGTGGCACCAACCCAATGTCACCTAATCTGCTTAAATGTCCTATTTGACAGCTCCTGTGTGTCTGCTCCACCTCCCTGTGAATACTCGATATTACGACTGTTTGAAACTCAAAAGGTTGAATGGCGGGTTCAGGATAATGAAGGATGCTTTCATGTTTCATCAAGCTAATGATCCTAATTTTACTTTGATTTGTAACGTTTAAACTCTTAAATAGCTTGTAAACAAACTTTTAATGCATCCATCTAGGCTATTTTTGAAATAAAATGTTTTTAAAGTTATTTTTCAATTAAATCTCTACTGAGCTAAGTCTCCTCATCTTCCCTTTTGTTATTAGTAATTTGCATCAGATTGGCCCCTCACATCTCTTCACTTCTTACTTTTGCTTCGCCTACTAACATGCTAATCAGATCTCTTATACAGCTCATTAACTAGCAGGTCATTGGGTTTTCCATAAAAAAGCACATCTTTTGCGATTTATATATAATATACAGAATACTGTTTTATTATTATAAAATTATATTTTATTGCATATTTTATTGTAAAAAATATTGTGTTAAAATATATATATATATATATATATATATATATATATATATATATATATATATATATATATTAAATATAATTAGATATTATAAATATATTTACATTTCATTTAAAAAAAATCATCTTGCATTATTTAATAAATGTACCAACTCAATGTCCAAAAAAACTTTTTCGACCAAGAGAGAAGTTGGGAATTTTATTCATTAATTACAATATCTCTTGGGCAAAAACAATTGTTTACTCACAATTGTGGGTGTGTTCAACAAGAAGGCCCTTTTTACTGTAAACGGTCTGTACTCTTACAAAGTTCTCAATGCTTCGTTTTACATGTAGGGACCCTCATTATGTTACTGTGGGGCTGTTTTGAGCCTTGTAAGTGGTATAAACTAGCGATTTCTCTTTACTTATTATATGCCCCCATACTAGCATATACGCTAAACAGTTTTTAGAGATAAAACTCTTTACATTCGATTATTATGAAAACAAATCTCAGAGAACGGTTGACTAGGTACCAATGTGTAATTAGACCAAAGGTTCATTTTGCGCTGGAGTTCTCCTTTAAATGAATGTATCTTTTAGAAATAGTGGTGGAAATGGTATCTTTTTAGTTTTTTTTTTTCATCTCTATGTAGCAAATGTCTGTTCAGAAATTGACTCTATATATAACTGCCAAAGTGTCTTGATTAACATCTGGATATTGAACTGAATGTTCCATAATTCTCATATATTGAACACTCAAAAATCTTTCAATTACATTTGGTGATAAAATGAGATGGCAGAAATTGGCTCTAGGGAATCATGAAGCTCTGAAGTCTCATCATCTTCATTGCTGGAACATTTTGATTTGAAGGACTTATTTAGAAAGACATAATATTTTGTGATGTCTTCTGCCCAGGCTGGAGTCTCCCACACGTTCGCTTTACATGGAGGCGCCTAAAGGAGTGAAAATAGAAGCCGACGCAGGAGATTTCCAAGCGACCTGTAGGAGCGATTTACGCCTGGAGTCAAAAGATGGAGAGGTAACTGTCCTTCGTTCTGTTCTGGGAGTCCTGATGCTGTGGTTGATGTATGTTAATGTTGTGACACCTCCATTTTAAATTATCAGCATGTTTTTAAATTAATCAAACTAATATGCATTATATGTTTCCAAAGACCTACACACACAACAAGAAATGGTTTTTCCCAATTAGGGAATGAGTTCAAAAGTGGAGAGTCATTAAGGCATGGAAAAGTCATAATTTGGGGAGAGCACATATAACTGTAATCTATGGAGGTTCATTTTCAGCTTCAGACTAAATTAATAAAGCGGTTATGACTTTATTTGTCATAATTGCTACTTTATATCTCACAGCTGCAAAATTATATCTCATAATTGGCACTTTTATTTCATAATTACCTGTTTTATTTTTGTTCTCTGGAGCTGCTTGATATGTGTGGTAAGACTCAATTTTAAAAAAATCTGACAGATATTTAAAAAAATATTTGAATGTGTACAATAAAACCTCATTTTGTTTTGTTTTTTTTTTCATCATAATTCTGGTACAGTGAACATATCTGCATGCGCCATCTTAATTCATAATAATATTTAGTTGCATAAAAAGGGCTGTCAAACGATTAATTCGCATCCAAAATAAAAGTTTGTGTTTACAATATGTTGGTGCTCTGTGTATAATTATTTTGTATATGTATATATATATATATATATATATATATATATATATATATATATATATACATACATACATACATACATATGCATGTATATTTAAGAAAAAAATATTATTTATGTATAAAATATTTACATTTATATATAATATAAATTATATATAAATCTATACAGTATATACATGAAAATATTGCTTAAATATATAGAAGAATGTGTGTGTATTTATATATAAAAAAATATATATATTTATATTATAAAATGTATTAAAATATAATAAAAAATTATATATTATTCATTTATAAAATAATATATCTATTTATATTCACAATGCATAACTTTTTTCGTTATTTTATGTACATTTATCATTCGATTTCTATTTTATACATTAAATTGGCCCAGCTAATATCTGCTAACATGCCAAAGCCATGGAGGAAGTTTTTCAGAGCTTTACCAGATTTTTTTTTTAATAAATGAGCAAAGTGTCACAATTGTCCATGCTCTCGCAGAAAAAAAAGATTAGGAACTAATGCAGAAATGTCTCAACAGAGTGATGGGGGACATGTCCCCCATTTATAATAATTGCTACGCCCCTGGGTTTTGCAATTTGACTTGCAGATTGATAGATAAACGAGTCCCAGGGAGGTCAAGGGACCGAGTTTGAATAGTTTCAGGTTATGCTTTCTTGACTTTCTCCCGTCTGTCGCATATTCCACTCTCAGTACCCCTCAGCTCTCCCATTTGTCGCTCTTTTTTCACCAGACACCTCCGCCGGCCCGACTGCCCCCTTGACAGTTCCACCACAATTAGACTGGAGGTTTGCACATTAGAGCCCTCCCTCACTGGAATGTGCTCGGTAGCAGATGTCTGGGGAAGTCAGCTGAGACCCCTGCTTAAAAAGTGTTTCAGGTCATTTGACGGGAATGCTTCCTTGAGGCTGTCAGTAATGCACTCCTCTTACCTTTTTATACCTTGACTAGCTCCTCTCCCAGCCTTGGTAATACATGCTTTCTCAAGGGTCCCATGAAAAATAGAAAGTGAGAAATGAGAAAGGAGCAGCTCGGGTAAAGGGCTAAAAGTGTGTCTGAGCGAGACGTACTGGAGTGCTTATGTCACTGAAACTGCTACGATTGGTTGGATGTAGGAGGTTAGAGGACTTGGCTTGGATGAACAGGCTGCGAGATGGGATATTTTGTTCAATGAAATGACAGTGCTGATCTTTTTGGGCCAACAGTTTGAGTTTGAAAGAGAAAAATATACTGATGAAACTAATCTTTACTATTATAGAAGGCACTTTCTATTAATATGGTATTATTATATAACATTAAATGAAATGTATGGAGGTGTATTGCATTCACAAGATCATTTTTTCATGGAAATATTTTTTTGTCTCGCTTTTCTGAATTAACGAGTTAATTAACTCAGAATTATAAGATGATTTTCCATGGAAAAAAGTTTTTGCTCTGTTTTTCTGAATTAACAAGTTAATTATCTCAGAATTACGAGATAATTTTTCATGGAAAAAAAATTTTGCTCCATTTTTCTGAATTAACAAGTTAATTATCGCAGAATTATGAGATCATTTTTCATGGAAAAAAGTTTTTGCTCAGTTTTTCTGAATTAACAAGTTAATTATCTCAGAATTACTAGAATTTTTCATGGGAAAAAAATTGCTCTGTTTTTCTGAATTAACGAGTTAATTATCTCAGAATTACGAGATAATTTTTCATGGAAAATTTTTTGCTCCATTTTTCTGAATTAACGAGTTAATTTTCGCAGAATTACGAGATCATTTTTCATGGAAAAAAGTTTTTGCTCCGTTTTTCTGAATTAACAAGTTAATTATCGCAGAATTATCGAGATAATTTTTCTTGGAAAAAAGTTTTTGCTCTGTTTTTCTGAATTAACGAGTTATTTATCGCAGAATTACGAGATAATTTTTCATGGAAAATTTTTTTTGCTACATTTTTCTGAATTAACGAGTTAATTATCGCAGAATTACGAGATAATTGTTCTTGGAAAAAAGTTTTTGCTCCGTTTTTCTGAATTAACTATCGCAGAATTACGAGATCATTTTTCATGGAAAAATGTTTTTGCTCCGTTTTTCTGAATTAACGAGTTAATTATCGCAGAATTACAAGATCATTTTTCATAGAAAAAGTTTTTGCTCTGTTTTTCTGAATTAACGAGTTAATTATAGAATTACGAGACACAGATATATATGGGGCAGAAGGCGCCTCCTAGTGGTCTAACCCTAACCCTACGCCAGACCTAAACCTACCCATAACTGAACAAAGCTCTGTGCATGTCATATTGACGCTGAAAGGGTGCCATGTGCGTCGGATTTAGATGGAATTTCAAAAGTGTCACTATATGAAGCCCTACGATGAGAACGCGTTGGAATTTTTATACGGTACATTTCTGGCAACCGCAGCTGCCGGTATTTTACCGCAAATTAAACTTTTTTTTTACAGTGAACAATGAAATAAACTTCAGATCTCTCCTATCTCTCTCTTTAGATCACCTTGGATGCCAGGAAAATCAGAGCTCTTTACGTCTGCCGGAGGGAAAAGCCCCGTCCCCGTCTGGAACTAGACAGACTGTGTTTGAGGTGTGTGTCTGTCCCAACGGAAAACTCTTCTTATCACAAGCAGGAACTGGATCCACTTGCCAGATCAGCAGCAACTTATGCCTCTAGATACACAAAAACTCACTTCCACACACACACACACACACACACTACATTACACTCATACATACAGAGGACTCGTTCCTCTTGGAGGAATCCAACGTTGACAAGAACCGAAAAGGATTCCCTCAAGATTCGTGTAAAACAATGTTTGAACCAGAAACTTTCAAGGTGATCACCAGAAAACCATTCGACATGTCGCGCATACCTCGCTTTTTCTCATTAGCGTCCTCCTTTTCAATCAGAATCAATACATGTTTTGCTGAGGAAAGTACAGTGGGTGCTTTATCTTGCATACGCCACATAAATGCAAGAGGTCAAAGCTATTTGTAACATCTCATTTTGTATTATTACTCAAGTCCTACATTGACAGTTCTCCATGATGGTGATCACCTGAACCAAAACTGTGCTTGCACCGGGATCGAACCCATGCACCCACTCTGTTCAGAAAGGAGAACAGCGCCTGTGCCTTAATACAATGCACTCGTGGCAAGAAGCACACCCCCACTGACTTTGATTTAGACAAGGAGACATGCATTTAAAGTCACTTAACTTTTACTCCCACAGATCAACTTTTTTAATTGCATAAAAAATGTTGAGAAACCCAGTGACCCCAAACTCACACGTTGTGCAGTGATTTCCACTTTAATTTGGAAAGGTGGAGAGAACATTTCTGATTTTTGTTTAAAATTATTTTGCTTTTGGCACGGAATGAAGAAAAGTTGAGTTTGGAGAAACACTTTCTATGTGTGGATGTTTTTAATGTTTTTGTGTGTGACATTTGTTCTTCTCTATAATTGAACACTAAAATGTGCTAAACAAACCAAGACACCCAAAACCAAAAAGCAAAGCTGTCATGTAAAAGCTGTTGAAAACTGAATTTAAAAGTTCACACTTTCCAATTAGAAAATGGATTCGCAAGCATAGTGAAATGCATTTAAAAATATTTTTATAATGCATTATATCCTTACTGAAAAACCTTACTGACCCTTACTGAACTTTTGTATGGAGGCTTGTTTCCGCCACTTTGCGACTTTTTATTTCCAATTCTGACTTCTATTTCTCACAATTGCGAGAGATATAAAGTCAGAATTGTGTTATAAAGTCAGAATTAATTGATATAAAGTCGCAATTGCATGTTATAAAGTCAGTAATTGCGAGAAAATAAAGACACAATTGCGTGTTGTAAAGTGAGAATTGCGAGATAAAAACTTTTCTGAGGGGAAAAGTATTTTTTCCCTTAGAATTGGCCTGATAACTTGCAATTGCGACTTTATATCTCACAATTCTAAAAAAGATGAAAGAATTTTGAGATATAAACTCGCAACTATGTGTTATAAAGTCAGAATTGTGAGATAAAAAGTCTCAATTTTTCTCACAATTGCGACTTTTTCTGAAACTGCGACTTTATATCTCGCAATTGTGACTTTATTTCTCAGAATTGTGACTTTATATCTTGCAATTGCAACTTTATTTCTCAGAATTGCGACATTATTTCTCAGAAATGCGACTTTTACATCTCGCAATTGCGACTTTAAATCTCAGAATTGTGACTTTATTTCTCAGAATTGCGACTTTATATATCGCAATTGCGACTTTAAATCTCAGAATTGTGACTTTAAATCTGAGAATTGTGACTTTATTTCTCAGAATTGCGACTCTTATATTTCGCAATTGCGACTATTTCTCAGAATTGCGACTTTATATCTCACAATTGCGACTTTATATCTCACAATTGCGACTTAATTTCTCAGAATTGCGACTTTATTTCTCAGAATTGTGACTTTATATCTTGCAATTGCAACTTTATTTCTCAGAATTGCGACATTATTTCTCAGAAATGCGACTTTTACATTCTCGCAATTGCGACTTTAAATCTCAGAATTGTGACTTTAAATCTGAGGATTGTGAACTTTATTTCTCAGAATTGCGACTTTATATTTCGCAATCGCAACTATTTTTCAGAATTGCGACTTTATATCTCACAATTGCGACTATTTATAGAATTGCGACTTTATATCTCACAATTGCGACTTAATTTCTCAGAATTGCGACTTTATTTCTCAGAATTGCGACTTTATACCTCGCAATTGCGATTTATTTCTCAGAATTGCGACATTATTTTTAGAATTACGACTTTTATATTCGCAATTGCGACTTTAAATCTTACAATTGCGACTTTATTTCTCACAATTCCTGACTTCATATTCTCGCAATTATGAGATAAAAAGTCACAATTAGTTTTATTATTATTTTTTTTAACAAGCTTCCATAGTTTTGAACGGTAGCATGTATACAATATAGCATTCACCATATGCCAGAATGCAAATGCAAAGACTCATTCGCTGCGTCCGAAATCGAATACTTCCCTTCTAAATAGTGTGCAAAAAACAGTACGGCAACTAGTGATTCTGAAGTGTGCATTCGCTGGACACTTCACTATCCCATGAGGCCACTGGACGGGATTTATGAATGGAAGTGAAGTGACGCGACTGACGCTGGTAGGTCACGTGACTGTGACAACATGCATTGCATACAGTATTACCCAGATTCATACTATAAAATACATGCTTTTTTAACAACTGCATCGTAAGTTCAAATTCAAATACCTACTCAGACAGTACATGATTTCGTACGCATTGATTCGATCTTAATGTAGATCTCAACTGACCCATTATGAAACACTGAATCCTGTCTCTTGTATAATTACATTTCACACTCCAATGGGTTATATTCCACTGGAATATAGAGAAGGAAAAAAACCTGTGATATAATTTAAGTGGTTCTCACTGTAGTTCATTGCCATCTGAAGCAATGAGGAGTGACAGCTGTGATCATTGCGTTTAAATTAACATCCAATTAACATATTAAATTCTATGGGTAGTGAAAGGAGACAGGAACACAGGGAACTCTGAAAGGTACAACACAGCATCACAGAAGGGCTTAATCATATTCATTCTCTTTTGATTTTGATTTTTCAGGAGAATTTGAAATTTGATAGTGTGTGTGTGTGTGTGTGTCTTGATTGCTATTTTAATAAACTCTTGCTTGACACTAAAAGATGGACGCCAGTGACATAATTGGTTAGAGCAAAAACATGTACTATATGTTACGTGTGTGTGATCTTTCCCCTCACACGACTGAACTAAAAGCAGGACTTTAGGACGGATACTTCTGTTGTTTGACGTGCTCATTATATAGTTTGATGCATTTTTGTGCCGAATAAAGGTTTTAATCTACAGCCATTTGAGTGTTCAGGAAAAGATAAAGCATTTAGTTTCCTCTCTTCTCCCAGACGCTACTTCAGAACAACGTGTATGTACGATTTTGTACGAGGAGCACAAAATGTTTCATATATTTTTTGATAATAAAACAACACATCAGCTCTAGCGTAACCTAGCTTTCTATGTGTGACAGCTATACGGGATGAGTCTCCCACATGTATACGTTTGTGTAAATAAAAAGGAGAATTTGATTTAATAAATAGCTAAAATTACAAGACTAAATGTTTTGAGTTGAAGCTGGGGCTCACTTATTTTGGTTTTCTTCAAAATGACGTGCAGAATTTGATCCTGTATTTGGTCAGACTTTTGTTGGCCACTTTGCAGAAATTCTGGTGACATTAAAATTTTGTTTGACATTTTGTGATGACTGGAAACTCATTGAACTTGTCCGTAGTTTTTTTTTTTTTTTTTTTTTTTTTTTTTTGAGGTAACAATGATGAAAATCCTCGCATATTCTATGCAAAGCATACATGGTTGTTGAGAGAAATTTTTTGGTGCAAAGAAATGTCAGCTGTCTATATTAAATTTATTAAACTTAATGTATACGGTTTGTATTTATGAATTGATTTGCAACCTAAAGTGAACCAATAAACCTGAGAAAAGAAAAATGGATGAGGGCCATTTCTCTTAGTTAAACACTTGTTTTTAACACTATATATATATATATATATATATATATATATATATATATATATATATACACACGAAAACTAGGATATTTAAACTTAAATAATTTTTGGGCCATTTTTATTAGCAATATAATATGTGAGATAATGTACAGTCATAATTGCAAAATAAATGATTGTTTTTAAATCACCTTGGTTGAGTTTATTTTGCAATAATGATCTCTGAATGGACATTATACACCCTTACATATTATTTTATGTGATACTGTCTTAGTGAATGAAGTAAAGTAATTCTCACATTACTGTAAAATCATTATCTAACAATAGGTATCTTTATCTAATCAATAAAATTGTGGCAACAGATTACAAGCAATAATTGAACAAATTAGAATTTAGTAATAATAAAATCAAATTATTCCTTAAAAGTTAACCATTTGAGTAAAGTTTACACCAAAAAAAAATAAACAAAACTATCTGAATAACAGCCAGACGTCAAAGATTAATTAAGAACTCTATTTTATATTGCCAACATTGAAGATACCTGATGTTAACACCTGAAGAATCACCTAAAACAAACACCGATCACCATAATGGTGACTTAAATGTAAGCTTTTTGTTTTTTTGTAAGTTTTACTCATTTTAAATGGTTTACTTTTAATTAATTAATTTGAATAATTATTACTCAATTGTAATTTGTTAAAATTAAATTAATAATATTGCTTGTAATCTATTGCCCCATTTTTTTTCTTTTTGATTAGATAAAGTGCATTTATTTTTACAGTTATACTGTTAAAGTTTGACCAGTTTGGGAATTTTTACGAAGCATTTTTCCTGTCTCCAAGGTAATATTGGAAAATTAGCTCTGTTAGGGTGACAACTGTTAACGTATTCAATGTTGAAGGCCAGCCTCCAGTGGCAACCCAACCGAGGAAATGATTTCATGAGTGGCACTAATGGCTAGAATAGATTATGGAATAGATAGGATACCTGCTCATTATACACAGCGGCATGTCAATGACGACTCAAAGACTTGAAAAGGTACAGTTGCAAAACTATTCCTAGCTCACCGCGATCCGACTGAATTACACCCATACGGATGCAGACCATGTTATACCTCAATGACTACAGGTGACACCCACTTTAAAGAAAGTAATAATTAAGGGACGTTTTTATCCAAAGCAAATTACAGTACATCTATTCCAGAGATGGTTTCCCTGCTGCTTTGCCTTTGCTTGTTTTTTTGCAGGGCTTTCCACTTCCAAGCGTCAGATACCGCCCATGTTCAATACTGTGCTGAATGCAAACTTTCAGTTTGACTTTAAAAAGACAAAACTTTAGGGGCGGGGACAATTAAAGCATCTGTAACCATGGTTGCATCGGTGAACCCCACCCTGAACCTTGGCATATTCAACCGATAATTATTGTAGCTGTGATGCATTATTCATGAATATTTATCACGCATGATAAGAGGTTATAATAATGACTTAGACCTCAGGTATTTCCAGAAGTGCATTATTATTATTATCGTTGCATGTATTGCTAAAGTCCATTGTTGTTGTAACTTGACTGGCTGTTTAGAGTGAATTTCCATTCTGGTCACTTATGGTTTCTTTACAGCACTTTGGCCTAATTTGTCTCTAATTAAGTAGTCCTCCACAGAAGTGACAGCCCAGTTTAAAAGTTAATTAAATGTAATGGCTCGGCTCAAGTTTCTCCTGAATTGTTCGAAATGCTCTTGCACATGATTACACAAAACCACAAGTAATTGTGTTTAAAGTGAATATTTGACTGTGTATGATCAAAACCACTTTGGCCAGCTCTCGTACAGGAGAGAATCGGAGAACTGATTCGGAAATATCACACAGCATGTTGTTGGGAATATTCTACAGTATTACTGTATGTTCATATTTGATGCATTTGAAAATTTAGACCATATTTGTGTAAAAAATACTGTATTCCACAATGTGCTCAACCATCAATTTCCAGAGTGATTGATTAACTGTCATCAATATAAATTCTTTATTTAATGATAGTTATTTATAGTCATGCAATATCTATTATTGACTCATTATTTGATAATTGTGTTTACATTTATTAATTTAGCAGATGCTTTTATGCAACTTTGCAAATAAGAAACATCAAAAGCAATTTGTCATAATATTTATTTAGCCATATACTGTGATAATATGATATATATGTCAAATTCAGTTTTAGAATTAAATATTTAGAATTATGTTAAATGTTAACTAAGGCATTGTTACACAAAATCATTTTACTGATATTTTCAGGTACATGCTAAAAGTAACTTTTTGCCACACCGGACAATGGACAGTGACTTAACAAAATTTACCGTCCATAATGTCTTTTTACCAGCCATGAAACTGCAGTAACAGGCAGTTATGACACCAACATGTAATATTTTAATATGTTTACATTTGTAAAAATGATTTAAAGGCTGAAATATGGGAGGTTTATCTTTTTATAACACCTTTTTTTGTGGAAAAAGTATTTAAAGGCTGAAATATATGAGGTTTGTCTTTTTTGTGTGTGTGAAAAATGGCTGAAACATATTTACTATATGTGCCTGAGGGGTGGGTTTCAAATGCTGAAAGAATTTATATATATTTGCTAAACTCTTTTTTAAGCAATTGTTTGATGATATTGAGTTTAAATGCAATGATTTAAGAAGTAAAATCGAGCTGAAGATCAGCACTGCACACTCTTAGAAAAAAGGTACAAAAGCTTTTACTGGGGCTTTACCTTTTCAAAAGATACACTTTTGTTCCTAAAGGGTGCATATTGGTACCTTAATGGTACACATTAGCACCTAAAATGCACATATTAGCACCTAAAATGCACATATTAGCACCTAAAATGTCAATAATAGCACCTAAAATGCACATGTTAGCACCTAAAATGTACAAATTAGCTCCTGAAATCATCATATTAGCACCTAAAATGTACATATTAGCACCTACATGTACATATTAGCACCTAATATGTAAATAATAGCACCTAAAATTTACATATTAGCACCTAAAATGGACATATGTTTTATGTTTTGAAAGGTACAACCCCAGTGACAGCTTTTTTTTACCTTTTTTCTGAGAGTGTGCAACACTGAAAGCTTAGTAAACAAATGACTCATTGCTGTCACTGTGGCAATTAACGTCAACCCTGCGTCCTTTACCATTATTAGCTCTGTGGATGTGTTCCTTAACTCCTCCGGCTGCCGTGACAGACTTTAGAAATATACTTTTAGACCGCTTTACTTGTGACATGTATTAATGAAGGCTAATGCTGCTTGAATTTAAATTCTATTGGTACACTGCCTGTTCGTCCATTTAGTGTCAACACAATATTTTATTTCCAGGCAACTCATTTCCCAATGGATTTAAATGTTTGTATAATATCCACAGCCTTTCTCAGAAGATGGCTTGTGAAGATAAATGGGTCTCTTGATGAAGACAGATACTGCTGCTAGTGAGATTCAAAGGATGTAGAGTTTCTTAAAGAAACTAACAGATCTTAAATGTTTTATGAAAAAAATATCTTATGGGAGATTGCCTCAAATCAATTTTCAGAAGAACTGCCAGACAACAGAAGCTTTAGACTACTGTCCATATTTCTCTTTTCAGAAGTTTAAAGCACATGACAAGTTCTCAACATTCAGATGAGCCACTTAGTCCTTCAAACAAGGCCATCCATAAGTGCTCATATATTAAGCTTTTATTTGGCTGCTTGTCTGAAAGTACTGTGTTTTGCGGCTGCACACCAGAATAAGACATATTTCCTCTTCTCAATGCTACTGTTAAGGGCTAATCGCAACTGCAGTGATGAACAATGTCATGACAGGTATTGGTTAAGTTTCCAGAACACTTTACTGTGCATAAGACTGACATGCCAGCTTCATAATCATAACATGACATATGTCTGGAATATGAAGTAGGGTTTATGCATGTTTATGACAACTGTCATTAAGTGTCTTGCTCGATAATGACATTTTGAATGCAATGACATTGTTCAAGATATCTTTGTTATGACAACTTGACATTAAATGAAGTTAATCTGTCATGTGGTTGACTTTGACATTGGCCGTCAAAGGCATTATAACTGTGTCATGAATATGTTTTGTGACCTCAACTACAGTGGTACTAATTGAGTTTGTCATTAAAAAGTTATAATGGCTTCATGACAGCCAATGTCAAAACCAACCACCTGACAGTTTAATGTAATGTTAACCAATAAAGCTAGGTGCTTTCTTAGTTCTGATCATTAATCTGCTATGTCATGTTTATGACAGGTTGTGTTGTCTAGTAATATCTCAGTTGTCATGATAACGACACTGACAGGTTATGATGTATTGGTTTGTCAAGGTGTCAAGACAGCTCAAACAATGTCATATTTGCATTAAAATGTCATAACTGAGTGAATGACACTTAATGACAGTTATCAAAAACTTCCTTCATATTTATAACATATGTCATGATTATGAAGTTGTCATGTTAGTCTTATGCACACCCAAGTGGCTTATGATTGAAATTCCTCATGTTGAAATTCCATCTGCCATTACTGCATCTTTACAGATGAACTTTAAACCAAGTTAGACTTTTATATTTAAAACAGCACAAACTGAAACTTTAATGGTTTCTTAAATCAAATTTGCCTTGATCTTTTGATATATTAATTAGAAGGTTTTTTTGTACCATTAAACCATTCTGAAAGTTTCATAGCTTGAAATGTCCTCCTCATAAACAAAGCAAAGCAAAAAATGTCACGTTTGGATATACAGTATTAAGACATCTACGAATAGGCAATATCATCGCAACATAGGCCCCGCCCACTGGCGTTCAGCCGCTAATGATCACTGCATGAGAGCGACATCGCGTCAAAAGCAAATAGATGTATCCATCCATGCATTAGCCGTTAGCAAATAACTTATTTGTTGCGTGTTATCGTCTCTGACCAGACTCTGACAGACCGAATGTTAAAGCCGCTACGACCTCCATTTCTCCCTCTTCTCGAAAAGCGATTATGTAGTCAAAACATCAGGTAGGGTGGCTTTGCAGGAAATGCGTGACTCGCTGGACCTCTACTTCTCGTAAATACGGCAGTGTTTTGTGCACGTCATTTTATGACGGACGATGTTGTGATATTCATATTTATTTGAAAACAGATGGAAAACAACATTTTGTTTGGCAGTAACACATTTATTATTCTTGGGAATTTTTTTACACAAGAATAGATTCCTGAAAGTGAAAACACTACCAAACATTTATGTTTTTCATAAAGAACTGTGTCATTACTTTCTATCGCTAAAATTGATGAAGAAAAAGAATGCCTTATCTTATCTACTTTGATAGAGGATGTGAATCTTTCTGAAAACCCCTAGTCTTTTATAAAAAAACTACTTTATTTCTATTTTCTACTTCCTATGTGAAGGTGCTTGTCTGTTGTCTAAGAAGACAGTTCATATGTTGTACAGGCCAATTATGGTTGTCAATATTATTGTAAAAAAAAAAACATGGCCAGATTTTCGCCTCCTTTAGGGAACCAATCAGAGAACGGGGAGGGAGCAGCAAGACGATGACGACATCTATGCCACACGCTGCAGTTTGTTTATATCTGTGGATTCAACATGGCAACAGATGCGAAGCTTCCTTTTGATGCAGCCTTATATATTGTTTTAAGTAGTTTAGAATGCAAGTTTATTTAGAAAAAAGAGCAGCTTTTGGCGTTAAACTTCGCGAGACCCTCAGTCGTTATTGTTGTCTCGCCATTAATCGCCCTAATGGAGGAGCAGTACAGGAGGCGGTCAACCTTGGAATATCTGCCGCTCAGCTGTGTCCCGAGAAAGAAAATGCGATAAAGAATTGTCGATACCAACTTCTGTTCGGCAGTCCCGAGGCCTGGATGAGCGCAAAGTGGCAAGACATGTTAGCCACGGAGTTAGTAACCTGCTAGGCATCGTCGTCAACGAAGTCCATATCTTATAAATGGTAAGTGATATTTATTAATATCATATTGTCATTATGCCTGTACTGTGGTTGTCACAGTGCCACTAAGTTGTGTTGCTTTTCAATATCAATATACAGCTTTAGTAGCCTAATAACTTTCAGCTGTGCACACGTACCCGATTAAAGTTGTTGACACTTTAGTCATTAAATTCATTTTTTTGATTTATTTTTTTTTTACTTGTGAAGTACAAGCGCAAACAATTTCCAATGCAAATAACAACTTCAACATCTATGTGTTTAATTGAAACGATTGGCTATGAGCTACGTACAGGCGTATTTGATAGACATTCTTAGCACCCAATAAACGGCGCCGGGCATTCGTAAACCACGCCTCAAATACCCTACGGAAAATGAACAGTATCGTAGGGTAATAATTCATTAATTTTGGCATTTGACGTGCGTATGGCTGAACTATGTTTGTTTTTTGTTTGTTTTTTTCCCTGTAATTATAAAATGTGCTGGAGACATTTGAAGTTGCATTTCATTATACTTGTTTCATTAAGAGCAGGCTTATGTAATGACATGTCACTCAGAGACTGACATTTTTGGCTTTTCAAAAATGTTACAATTTGACTTAAATTTAAATTGTAAAGTAGACATGCATTTTCTGTAAGCGGTTTTGCAACAACATTAATTGAATTGAACTGAATTTAACATTCAACAGTCACAAATTCATTGACTTTTGAAAATCATGTTCCTTCTTTACCAGGAAAGGACTGATTATTATGATGTCCAAAGTTTTATTGTATCATAACAATAATATAATACTAAATAATAATAGTAAATAATAGTGTTCTTCCATTATTAACCCTTAGCAGATTTTGATAAATAATGACAGAATTTAACTTTTGTAGGTGAGAATTTTAGTAAGATGCCAGGCACAAATTAAATAAGCCAATAAACTGGTTTCTGTTTGCCATTGCCTGTAAAATGCCCTGTTGCTGCAACATTTGGTTCAATAATTAATGAAATAAAAAGTTAGATGTATTAACACTGCTACCATGACAATGCACTGCAGTTTCTTCATCAAATAATCAAGCGTGTGTTGGATTCAGACTGATTGGCTATTAGCTGGTTTGAAAAGGACACGAAAGAAAAACACACGGCTGCCATGTCATTTATTTGTTTCACTCCTCAGTTACCAAAGAGACATGTTGACTTCAAATAGAAAATAAATGGACAAACATAATTACAGAGCGTCTTGGAGAGATTTTAGACATAACATAGGCATCTTTATTCTGCTATTGTGACTTAAACATTTTTTGCAGAATGGAGCAGGGAGCCAATCTATACAACACAGTTTGCTCTTTAAATCAGATGCTTCAAGGCTGAATAGAGCATCAATTAAGCGGAGCTGCGGCTTTATCATCCATGTGTTTTATGTTTATTTCATCATCCAGACTTTGAGATTCAAATTTAAGCCGAGCTCAGCGTAGGTGCAACATTGCCAGGAAGAATTACACTTCATCAGAAAGTCATTTTCTCTCCCCACTCGGTTTCGTCTCTGTTTAATACCAAAGTAATCAAGAAGTTATAAAGGAAGGAACTTGTGAAGGACAGAGCTGTTGCTGCTTGCCTTGATGAGACTGTTTATTCAACCTCTTCAAATGCTCTCGAGTGGATTAACTGGGGATGGGGGTGCTAAGACTTTTGCACAGTAGATGCAATGTCACCTTTCCTAGGCCAGACATCTTTTTTTGGCCACTACTAGGTATATTAAAAATATGAAAGCTTGTTTCCGCCACATAATAAAAAATAAGTAAAGATAATTTTTATCTGACAAATGTGAGTTTACACCTCGCAATTCAGACTTTATTTCTTTATTTTTATAAAGTCAGAATTGCGTCATAAGGTCAGAATTCTGACTTTTTTTTCACAATTGCGAGTTTATATCTTGTATTTCTAACTTTATTTCACTCAATTGCGAGGCTATATCCAAATCTTTTACTGTTAAAATTGCTTTTATTTTCGCAATAGATCTCAAATGATAAAAGCGACTCTTCACCGAGTTAAAGGTAGTGAAGGTCAGAATTTTATAAAAACTTTTTACCAAATTTGTTTAAACTTTCTATATATATCAATGCATAATTAAAATCTAAGTACACTGGAAAAAAAAGAGTATAAAAATCGAGTGACTCTAGACCGTTTAATCTGCACTAAACGCAGCTCATTATTTCGAACCGGGACGAAACAACGGATTGGCTTAGGCGACTGTCACTCTCTCGCAACCATGGCAACCACCCTTTTGCCACACAGGACCTGCCCACTTGCGCGTATCCAGATCGTACCTGTTCGCGTGCTTGTTTGAGCTTGAAGATGCAAAACTCGACGCAGCAGGTCCTCTTGTCTAAAAAGTGCTCCTTGCCCTGCACTTCGACTACCCGTCCTCGGCCTCTACTTCCTCGGACCCTAATAGAGCTGGTAAGTCCCGCCCCTTCAGCTAACCCCGCTGGACCTCTAGGTTGAAAAACCGTCAGTGCAAGTGAATGAGAGAAAATAATTATTTTCTAATCCCGTTTGAATTTTGCAATGAATGTAACATATGTTGTCTGTGAATTTTTTATATAATGTTTCGTGTAAAGAATGCTACAATTTAGCTTGTAGAATTTTCATACGGTTAGACTTTGTGTGAGAGCACTTTGTGGACTACAACTCTTTCGACGCGTTTGATATACATCACCCGCACTAGCACACGGATCCCGTTAAACATGCCTGTGTCTTTGGTGTACTTCACCGCCTTCTTTCAGGGAGGGGACAAACTAGTTGAGCTTGGTTAAAACCGTGATTTGTGGAGGGAAAATGTGTTAAGCGGCGACGTCACATATGGGACGTGTAGTCTTTCTCGTTATGTCTATTCCACAACTGCTAGCCAAAGAATCATACAATAAACTGTCAAACTTGTTACATGAGAAATTATATAAAAAATTCACAGACAACATATGTTACATTCATGGCACAATTCAAACGGGATCAGAAAATAATTATTTTCTCTCATTCACTTGCATTGACGCTTTTTCAACCTAGAGGTCCACTTGGAGTTTTACGGATGGGCGGGACTTACCAGCTCTATAGCAAAATCCTCTGCTTCGCCCTCGACCACGGATCTGTCCTCGAGCTGACGATGCGGTACTTGCTGTCTTATACTGTCTATGGGTAACTTACTTGTCTCGGGTGTGTAGTCCTCATCAGAATCAACAATGCTTTCATCAAGCAAACTCTTACATGCAGAACACCATATATATGTAATGAATCTTACATGAAATTCCTCTTCATCACAGTGTAAATGATGGCAATGGAAAAACGTGTATCATGCAACCTGTTTTTAGCTTTGCCTTATAGATAACTAACTAGCTCGTTAGCGAATCAATATTGTTAGCTTTACCAATATCAATATGCTAGCTTGATAGAGAGTAATAAAATACAACTTATTTGTTTATCTTCATAATGATAGTTAGATTTTTTTATTTACATGTGTTTCTGACATGATGTCACTACATGCACTTCTTCCTCTCCTCCGCTCGTCTGAGGTAAATAATGCGTCTTCAGCTCAGCTGTCGGAGTTGCGCGTTCATGTGTTTTGGGGGCGTGGCTTTGGAAGGAGCCAAGAAGGGAGGGGGTGAAGTGAATGGAAATAATGAGCTGTCTTTAAAACAGTCGTGAGAGGTCTACAGACACTCAATTTTTATACTTTCTTTTTCAGAGTACTTAGATTTTAATTATGCATTGATATATACAGAAAGTTTAAAGAAATTTGGAAAAAAAGTTTTTTTTTTCAATTCTGACCTACACTACCTTTAATTTGTTTGTCAAATTTAAGGCCGTTATTAAAAATCACCCCAAATTCTTAGTATGAGCACCAGAGTTCCCTCTTAAAGGGCCCAGTTGTTTTTCAATCTGTATATTAGAAGCTGGTGAACCAAAAACTACAATTTCGATTTTAGAATTTTTCAGTGTTAAAAAATTAGCCGCCAGCCTGCCTCTTACCTCCTTGAGACAGTTCTACAAAGACTTTGTCATAATTGTCCTTATTTTTCAAAGGGAGATACACCTGTGTATCATCTGCATAAAATTGATAAATTGAAAAATCGAAAAATTGAGCCTAAAGGGAGCAAATACAACGAAAACAACAGCGGGCCCAAAATAGACCCCTGAGGTACACCACAAGTTAATGGAGCAGAGGAGGAAGAAAAACTCCCAACCTCCACAGAAAATGTTCTATCGGAAAGATATCGATTTAAACCAATTCAATGCAGTACCTTGAATTCCTACACAGTTATTCAACCGTTCCAGCAAGATAACAGGTCAATGGTATCAAATGCAGCAGGAACAAAATTGCACAGTTACCTAAATCCACTGCAAGCAATAGATCATTCAACACCTAAGGGGAAAAAGGCTATGCAATTCTGGCTTTAAATGTCCCAATTGCATGTTATAAAATTAGAATTGTAAGTTCTAAAAAAGCAATTCAGAGAAAAAAGTCAGATTTTGGGATCTGCGACTTTATATCTCACAATTTTTTGCAACTTTATATATCATGCAATTGTGAGGGAGAAAAAAAGTCACAATTATCTTATTTTTTCTGTGGCAGAAACAAGCTTCCATCATACTCAACATTAAATTAAACTTCAATTTAATATACCCCTGGTTTCACAGACAGACTATAATGTGTTTTGAGCTGTTTCAAATGAAAGCAACTTGAACTGGCATTCCTTAAAACATTTCTTATAAGATATGTTTTGTCTGAAGATGCACACCAATGTTTAGGGCAGGTTTATAAAAGCTACTTAAATGTCCTAATTGAATTAAGGCCTAACCCTGGCTTAATCCAAACCCTGTCTGTGAAACAGGCCATGGAGACCAAAAATGTGCAATTGGTTTTCAATTGTAAGTAAACTCACTGAAGTTTTAAATATTGGTGTTTGCGTTGAAATATGGGTGTTGTTTTATAAATGCATTAGTAATGCATAAAAAAGGGTTAATACATCACTTAATACCTATTTATTACAAACTTTTATCATGTTATGATTGAAGGATGCCATCAAATGAGTGTGCTATGCATATTAATATTTTTTCACGATCCCACTAAGACTATTTTTCAGCTTTGCCTTTAGCTTTCTAATTGAAAACTTGTTTTTATGCAGATTACTCTTATTTACAGCCTTATTAACCCCAGTAATTACAATAAAGATGTAAATACTTAATTCGTACAGATGCACTTCACACCATAGAATGAAGTGATATCACATCAAAGCAAATTAGTGGATGGCAGGCCAAGTTATTAAATCAATTTAGCGTGCATGCAGTGCAGGATGCGAACTGTGAAATCACTCGACTAAACGCAGTCGTCGCAGATTAATTTCATTATCATATATTTCACATCAGACCAAATGTCTGGATAAACAGGTGTCATGTTTCAGATCATCAGTCACCAAACCGATGCGTTTGCATCCTCATGCCAGCCAATCCCTGCGGGGAACTGGGAAAAAGACAAGCACTCATGTTTCACTGATGGTGTCATTCATTTTTTGCACAGTTAAACAAGACATCATCGTTTTCTAATGATAACAAATTGGCCTTGTGTACGCATCATACCGTTTGAAATATGGCAATGTGAGATATGTGAGATTTTAGGAACATAATTGCTGTGACACCACACAATTAAAATAATAAAAATTAAAAATGCAATTAAAATCATTTTAAAAAATATATTTTTTAATTAATATTAAAAAATAATCATAATTGAAATAAAGAAAAAAAATAATTCATTCATTAATTTTTTGTTATTTTGTTGTTTAATCAGTGATCGAAACAAGCTTCCATATGATAGCCAGGTACACAAAATACCTACTTAAAGTACAAAATATCATCTAGTTTTAAGTAATTTAGAATAAATGTATACTGTGAGCTGTCTGTGCATGCAATGAATATGACATGAGACTGGCCAAAGTAATCTTATTTAGCAGCAAGTATTCAGACCTCATTTGAATGGTGACCATGAATTTCAATGTTATCTCCTTCAGATGCAGTAGAAATATTTCATTTGGAATGTTTTATAACCTTCGTGATTAATATTGTTGCAAAACTTTAAGGAAGCGGTGGAGAAAAAGCAAGTGAGATAACTTTTTTATTATTACCGTTTCATAATTGTGACTTTATCTCACAATGTGAGTTTATTACTTAATTTAAACTTTATCTCACGATCACCTTTTTACTCTGAGGGCTTTCATAAATAATAGTTTGTGAAATAGCGCAAGATATTTAATAATTCATTAAGCCTGAAGTTTGTTTGCCATCAACACTCTAGAAAATCTATGAAAATAAAGACATAAGACTGAACACCAGTAAACAGCGTGAATGAATAACCTGGAATATCCAAGGCCTTTAACACAAGTCAGCATGTGTGTGTGTGTGTGTGTGTGTGTGTGTGTGATCTTCTCTGATAGGTACGTTTGCTGGGTCTTTGGCCTCCATGACGCCTGCCATTAGGGGGCAGAATTTGATTGATCAAAAACACAGCTAAATAAGACTTGTGACCACTAGTTTAGCACGTAAAGGCTTAAAATATCCCGTCAATCTAATAAATAATGAACTAATATCTCTGTCAATTCCTGGAGAGTAGATTCTGGGAAGTTTAGCTGTTGTTTATACTCAAGTTATAAGAACATGGAACAGAGTAATATGTCTGATAGTAGGGCGTTTCCATGCACTGGAAATCTCCAGAATTTCTTGATATTATCTATTATTATTATTATTATATCGTTATATATTATAACGTTACATCTATTGCAATTTACAGCTTTTAACTTTATACAAGCACCCTGATTATGCATGTCAGGTTTCACAAGAAGTTAAAAGAATCAAACTTCGGATGTTATTTCCTGCTTTCTTCATTTCTTTCTTTCTTTCTTTCTTTCTTTCTTTCTTTCTTTCTTTCTTTCTTTCTTTCTTTCTTTCTTTCTTTCTTTCTTTCTTTCTTTCTTTCTTTCTTTCTTTCTTTCTTTCTTTCTTTCTTTCTTTCTTTCTTTCTTTCTTTCTTTCTTTCTTTCTTTCTTTCTTTCTTTCTTTCTTTCTTTCTACCTACACTCTAAAAATGCTGGGTTGTTTTAACCCAACTTTGGGTCAAATATGGACAAACTCAAAAATTGGGTTAAAAATATGATTTAAAAATGTAACCCAATGGCTGGGTTTGTCCATATTTGACTCAAAATTGGATTAAAACAACCCAGCATTTTTTAGAGTCTATCTATCCATCCATCCATCCACCCACCCACCCACCCATTCACCCACCGTTGGTCCCATGATGCACTAGTATACAAAGACTGCAAATCAAATCAAAGCAAGTTTCCTCTGCTGGCATTATTGTAAACATATATGAAGTCATAACTCAAACCTGGTTTTGAAGACTCACTTTGAAGGATCATTGGGAATACATTGGTATTCGAACAAACCTTTTTATTGCTGTCAGCTTTAGATCATCCCGAGGCGTCATCTAGTGACGCTTTTGCCAATGCGTATACATCCAATGCACTTTGGTGTCAATATAACACGCTTCCGTTATGGGTAGGTTTAGGTCTGGGGTAGGGTTAGGGTTTGACCACTAGGAGGCGCCTTCTGGCCCATATACACTACCAGTCAAAAGTTTAGGGTCGGTAATATTTTTTATGTTTTTAAAAGAAGTCTCTTCTGCTCACCAAGGCTGCAAAAAATACACAAAAAACACAGTATTATTGTGAAATATTATGACAATTTAAAATGACTTTTTTATGTTAATATATATTAAAATGTAATTTATTCCTCTGAAAAAAAGCTGCATTTTCAGCATTTTCAGAATAGAAAGTTCAAAGAACAGCATTTATTAATTAGAATCTTTTCTAACATTATAAATGTCTTTACTGTAACTTTTGATCAATGTAACTCATCCTTGATGAATAGAAGTATTGATTTCTTATTTATTTCCCCCAAAAATAAAATACAAATTCTTACTGACCCCAAACTTTTTAAAGGGTAGTGTTTAATGTAACAAAAGCTTTCCATTTCAGATAAAAGCTGTTCTTTTGAACTTTCTATTCATCAAAGAATCCTGAAATAAAAATGTCAAAAACTGTTTTCAACATGGATAATAATCATACATGTTTTTGGAGCATAAAATCATCATATTAGAGTGATTTGTGAAGGATCATGTGACACTGAAGACTGAAGTAATGATGCTGAAAATTCAGCTTTTTTTCAGAGGAATAAATTACATTTTAATATATATTAACATAAAAAAGTCATTTTAAATTGTCATAATATTTCACAATATTACTGTTTTTTTTGTGTATTTTTTGCAGCCTTGGTGAGCAGAGGAGACTTCTTTTAAAAACATAAAAAATTTTACCGACCCAAAACTTTTGAACCGGTAGTGTATATCTGCGTCTCATTTTGACGCTAAAGGGTGCCATGTGCGTTGGATGTCCACACATTGTCAAATGATATGACGCCTTGGGATGAGAACGGGCTGCAGTACGATATAAACATATCTTCAATGTTAATGGACTACTAACTTTTTTATCAAAACTAATTATTATTTTCAGTTGTTATATGCAAGTCATCCTAGTTTTAAATGCATCTTCACTTTTCCATGGTCGCACTTTCCCCAGAGCAAGAAATAAATAAAACTGCAACACCTGGCTGTTGTGATCAGAAACCTTGCCGAACAATAAACATGTCCGTGGGGTTTTCATTACCGTACATGAGGGCTCAGCTGGCACAGTCTACGCTGCATTAGAGAAGTGTTGTCCTTGCTTTGAGTGGAGACGTGTCACTATTGAACCTGTTGAGGTTCATTCAACGCAAGCAAATCCAGTGTAATTATGCAAACGCTGCAAGGACAGATTAAGGGGTAAGAAAAACAGCTCTCCGCATCGCAAAGCCTCAGATCAGTTGAGTCTGTCTCGCTTCCTGGGACAATTTATTTTCTTAACCCGGTTTCTTTCTGACCCTTGACCTTGATTTTCACTTTCCCTAGTACAACTAAGACATTGACGTAGAAATGAAAGCGGCTTGTTTTTGTGTTGAGCAAACTAGCAGGTTTTCCATCCAATTCATTTGCAGAAGTGAATTTAGAAACTTGAAAGGCTTTCGCTCAGAAACAAACAGATTGAGACAATCAAAATCACTCACTTCACAGTTGGTCTAATTCAGTCGGCCAATTATTCTGACACCGACACAACCGCAGTTTTAGCTCAACGGCTACGCACACCACACAACCCCTGAAATGAGCTTGTGGTTGGATGAACTGACACAAATATGGCTGTTTTCATATTAAATGTGGATTCTGTTCATCCCACAAAATGTACTGAAAAGCCGTAGGGTGTTGACTCAATGTAAGCGTTTGATATTGTGCTAGTTTCGTTCACTGTCGGCTCAGGTATAGGCTTGAGGCACTTCATGATATTGGGAACCAATTACTGACAGACACCTGGAGTAATAAATTACTGTATGAAGTAGATACGTTTTTACCATTGCTAGAGTTCATTCCATGAGTGTTTCATTTAATTTGGTATACTTGTGATAATATCCTATGCATTTTGCTACGCACAACACAACCAAGCTTTACATATTATTTAAAGCTTGGTTGTGTTGTGCATAGGAAATGCATTACAAGCAATGTAAGTGCATGATCAGATTCATTTTTCAAGTGTAGAATAAAGTAACACATTACTTTACAAAATAGCAGCGTTAATTTTTCAAATAAGTACCGCAAGTTACTTTGTTTTTCCAATTAAAGGAGTAGTTAACTTTTGAAAACACTTTTGCTGATAATTTACTCACCCCCATGACATCCAAGTCTAAAGTCGAAAAGAAATTAAGGTTTTTGATGAAAACATTCCAGGATTTTTCTCCATATAATGGACTTCAGTGGGAACCAAACAGTTCAAGGTCCAAAAGACAGTTTCAGTGCAAACTGTTCAAAGGGCTTTAAATGACACCAGACGATGAATAAGGATCTTATCTAGCAAAACAATTGCTTATTTAAAAAATAAGTAACAAAGTTTAAGTTTTATAAGCTCAAATGCTCGCCTTGCTCTGTTCTGTGACGCGCGTTCGTGACTCTCCTGTTCGAACTCGTTCATCAAAATGAACAAATCTTTTTCCGAGTCGTTTGGTTCATTCAACGAAAGAAACGAACGAATTGAATCAGAAAAAGATTAAATAAATAAATAAAATAAAAACAGTGTTTTTCTTAATTTCTGACTAATTAAACCATTTATCAAAGCATTTTAACATCCCAAAGTTTACTTTTAGTATATCTGTGATTAATTGTTTGCAGACGAAATACGACATTAGTTTGTTTGTTTGTTTGTTTGTTTGAACATGTTCCCTCTTGTTTATTCCGATCTTTGACGGGTTGTAATTAGTGCAGGATGCGTCAAACAGGCACAGCTGTCACTGCAGGAAACATCATGGAAACTCAAGCAGCTTGTTTCAACTTTTTTCCTTTCTTATTAATATATAGTACATTCAAAGGAATGGACTTAAATTATGCAATTCCCCGTTAATAATGTAAGTGCGGTTAGGCGGGGGACCTACTGTCCCATGTCAAAAGCAGTGGTGAAATAAGTTCATGATGTCATTCGAAGCCTGTTTTTTTTTTTTTTTTTTTCATTGAACACAAAAGAAGAAATTTTGAAGAATATACTGGTCGGTCATTTCACCGCAAAGATTAATAGTAACTGCTTTACCTGAGTAATTGAGTTCAACTCAAGAACCACATCAGTCAGATTAGTGAATGAAACATTAAGAATCAATGGATTCATTGATCAACGTTTAGTTCACGAATTGACCTATGGCTAAGCCACGCCCTCAAATGCAATGAGCCAATCACAGTGTGCAGCTAACCCAATACACTCTGACACTCTCTGCTTCCACATCCATTGAAATGCATTGCAGTTAGTCAGTTTTCATTTGTTTTTTCTTGTCACTTTAAGTTTAAAATGGTCAAACGGTGTGCATGCAACTCCGACACTAGGCTCCCGAGAGGCTGGACGACGGTGTGTATTTTTTACCCTTTCCAACTAAACGTGGATAAATTAAACAAGGATATCTACATCTTTTTTAACAAAGTCAACAACGTATTTGAACGTTATCTTTAAAATCTCTAATGTAACGTTAGCCAAACATTACAAAACGTCAACGTTAGCTTCTAGCGGCGTCGTATATCATGTCACTTAGATTCATTAACGCATCTGTAAATTACCGAGATAACAAATGATAATAATGTTGTGTTGAATGATTGATGTAAAACGGTGATGGCTACGATATGCGGTTTATCACGTTTACACTGTTGCCGCCTAGCGCTGAAGCTTTTCATCGACCTTCTCAACAATAAAATTATTAATATAACCCTCCAATGCATATTTAAGGCCCTTTAGGTGACTTCAAGATGATATATATAATCTTTCTGTCTCCAAAAATCCCTAATTGTCTCCTGTGAAATGTCTGCTACGCCTGTCCCCGAATGTTGACTGTGTGTCCGAGTGAGTGGAGGGGCGGGGCTTAGCCACAGGTCAATTAGGCAACACTACTTCGCTCATTATGTGAAGGACAGCTTGTTTGGCTGATGACTTAAACTTCTGTCTGTTCCTCACACAAAAATACTTCAGAAGACTTGGAATATGGCTCACACACTTTGTGTCCTTTTTATAGCTTGAAAGATCCAGTCCCAATTACTTGTAATTGAATTTTTTTAAATAAATAGTGCATTCTTCAAAGGTTCTTCTTTGGTGTAAGAAAGTCATTCAAAGAATACATTTTTGGAACGACATGAGGAAGTGAATACAGAATAGTCATTTTGGGTGGTAGAGACATTTTGTACTGCTTGTTTTGCTCAAGCTCACAATCGTTCTATTAAAATAGATTAAACTTCCCCTCGAAACAGTATCTAAAATGAAAAACAAAAACTTGGCAGCGGAAAATACGTCTAATTCTGAGTTAGCAAAATCTGTTGTGAGGAAAAAAACGGACATTGCATGGTGCTGGAAAAGTAAATATAGATGTACGCTATTATGCATACATAAGTTATTGAGGTGCATATTGCTTGCGGCCAAATGTGTTTTAGAAATCTGGCAAAGCTTCGGTGTCATTAGTCCACGATCCATCTCCTTAAAAAGAACACTGTATGAGGTCTCATATTTGTCTGTTTTCAAAGAAACGCATTAAGCAAAACATGAATGCTTACTTACATACAGTATTTAATGTATAAAAGGAATATGTAAATGAGGTAACCTGCTTGTATGTCCTCTATGCAGACAGTCAGACGTGTTGTAATGTCTTTCTCAGTTGAAGCTGATTTCTTAGGGTCACATTGTGTCAGGGCAAAGATGGAGAAGGTCACTGGAAACAACCCTGCTAATTAGTTTGGTAGAGGGTTGCGTATAAATAGATTGATTTACAGCAGACCCGCTCATCGGTTCCTTGGGATCACCTTATTGGCACCAGAGGCTTTCCTGGCCTAGTCATTTAAAGAGGTTTTTTATGGAAGCTTATTTCCACCATCTTAATTATGACATAAAAAGTTGAAATAATGACATACTGAGCCATATTCATAAGATGAAAGAACAAAAAAAGTCAAACTTCTGATGATTCTGAAAATTTGACATTGATTTTGAATCTTTGAATCTCTTGAATTTTTGAATTTGACAAACTTTTGAATCTTATAATTATGACCTAATATGCCTTTTTTATTTCGTAATTAAGACTTGTGAAGAAGTGTGCATTCGCTGGACACTTTACTATCCCATGAGGCCACTGGAGAGGATTTGTGAATGGAAGCGAAGCAACGCAACTGGCGCTGGTAGGTCACATGACTCTAAAAACATGGCAGCATTACATAAAAAATTACGTAGTGTGCCTTTTAAAACAAACTAAAATTAAAATGAAAAACTAAAATCTAATTAAAAATGTTAACACGAACAAAAATTGGATATCGCGATACGAAAATAACACTACTACTTATGCTTATGATATCCGATCTCACGAAAGTGGGTATCTATACAACGAATATTATTTCTTGTGTGATTTATAGGCCTATGTCAAAAATATTTTTGCATCTATATGATACGCACTTTATGGGGTGTAATACGCATGCACTCCCCATACCCCTAAACCTACCCAAGGGTTTTTTTAGTGCGTACCATATTCACCCCAAAACTATTTTTGGCACATAAATGGCACAAGAAATGACATTTGTGGTAGCTATATATACGCACTTTCATGAGACTGTGTTGGATATCCACCAAAATTTGTCCAGCGCTATAGGCTTACCACAGCAAATCACTACAGTGAAAAATCAAAGCAAGACTGCACTGTCATCCGAAAGATCCCTCGGTCTTGACCCATGAGGTCCTCGCGGGACACGCAGCGCCGTCACTCGTTAACCGGTCTTGAAGGCGTGAGCGCGAGGGAGAAAAATGTGAAATGCCGTGAGCTGACAACCCATGGGCGGCGCTGACAAAGCACATTTTCTCACATAGAAAAGCTGCCGGGCAGAGCTCCTTGTGTGGGGCAATGTGTGAATTATTTAGGGGCTTTGCAGCATCTCTGCCCAGTCAATCCCACTTAATACATGCCGTCGCTGACCTCTAACAGCTCCTGGCTGGATACCCTGTGCATATATGAGGCATTGACTGCACACTCGGCACTGTTTAACCATGCGCCAAGCTGAAATGTCAGAATAAACGGTGAACTACAGTACATACCTGTTGTGCCAACGCAGTATTTCATCTTTATAAGAAGTTGTCTACCTGTAATGGTTAGGAGTAATTGGACACAGCCACACAGTGATTTAAGGAACCATAGAACATTTTGTTAATACTAAACTCGCCCTTATGTTGTTTTGTTTTTTTAAATTTTTAAATTTATTTATTTTTAAATGAGATTTTTTCGTGAAGGACTTTTCTATACAACTAAACAAGTAACTGTTTTTTATGTATGAACGCTTTCATGGGTTTATAGAATATTAAATTCATGAAAATTCATTCTTATTTGATTTTATTGTATTTAATTAAAGGTTCAATGTGTCATTTTTTGCTTTTAAATATCCAAAGACCACTAGAACAATGCTATAAAAATTGACTTGTGTAATTACATTATCTATCCATCCATCCATCCGTCTATCCATTCATCCATCCATCCATCCATCACCATTCATCCATCCATCTATCCATTTATCTATTCATCCATCCGTCTATCCACCCATCCATCCATCCATCTATCCATTCATCCATCCGTCTATTCATCTATCCATCCATCCACCATCCATCTATTCGTCCATCCGTCTATCCATTCATCCATCCATCCATCCATCCATCCATCCATCCATCCATTTATTTATCTATCCATCCATTCATCCACCATCCATCCATCCATCCATCCATTTATCTATTCATCCATCCGTCTATCCATCCATTCATCCATCTATCATCCATCTATCATCCATCTATCCATCCATCCATCCTTCCGTCCATCCATTCGTCCATCTGTCTATTCATCTATCCATCTGTCTATCCATCCATCCACCATCCATCTATTCGTCCATCTGTCTATCCATCCATCCATCCATCCATCCATCCAGCAATCCATTCATCCATCCGTCTATCCATCCATCTATCCGTCCTCTGTCCGTCTATATGTCATATGTCCGTCTATATATCTATCTACCTTCCCTTAATAATTTATATAGTCATAAATATTCAATACAGTTTGTGTTTTGGATTCTGTCATTACATCCTTGACTGGAATAACACAACACATATGTCTAAAACATACAGTCTGGGAATGTAAAGTAAGATTTGAGAGCTGCAGAAGAAAGGGAATTTTTATTAAATAAATGACTTTTTTAAAAAAGTACTTTTTTTTGGGTTCTTCACCCAAGCCACTGTATGACATTACAATAAATGCATTTAAGATACTTCATGGAGCTTTTTCCCAAGTTTAGAATTTTCATTTGAAACAACGAGGCAGTGTAATTAAAACTAGATCCCTCACAGTTCACTCCTCTTCCCCCATCAGGAGTGCTAACAGCTTCCATATGAAACGTTTACAAGCGGGGAAGAGGGATTAATGGCAGCAGGCTGGGGCAAAAGACCGCCAGGGGAGTTACCTGTCAGAGCCCTGCCGAGAGCCTCTCTGGGCCACACCACCAGAACCAGCAGCGCAGGCGTCATCATCGAGGAATGAGGGTCAGAGCGAGGGAAAAGTGGATGAAAGGCAAGGATAAAAGTAGAAATTCACACAAGAGCTTATTGCTGGGTTTGATGCCTTGCAGAGCTCAAGTGGGTGTCTGGCTGGCTGCTGGTTGGATAACGAGAACTTGTGAAAGATCTGTCCTGCCACCTTTTCTGTCCTTGATGTGAGGAAGCGAAATGTGTCTCCCTTAAAAACAAGAAAAATATGGCCACCATTCCACAGTAGTGGCCAAAAGTGATGTCCAATGGGGATTGGTTTGGAATTTAGTTTTTAATGACCCTACAAATTTGATCAAAGTCCCCCTGTGGTGAAAATCCAGTTAATGTTGTTTAATATGTCTGTGTGGTGTTTTTAATATGCTTTAAAACAAACCATGTGCGAATTCATCGGTCAGAGCCGTTGCTGAGTGTTTTCTCCTTAAATCAGTGAACCAAAAATCAGTGGTTTGAAACCGCCTCTCTTTCCCACCATTTTCAAGCTTGTAACCATTCCCGTCGACATGTGGGCGGGGCTTTTCCTATCATTATTTTTCAAGATGTTGATTTTTAGAAGGAGGCTGTCTGACTTTGAGTTGGTGAACGGGAACATGGTTTGTGTAACATTAGCAACACATTGTTAGTGGTTTCATAATAGCAAAAGGCTAATCATATCAATTACCGTTATGTGTCGAACTAGAAAGTGTGCAAAGACAGCTCCCTTAATAATCACTAAAAAGTTGTCACTCATCTCAGTTCATCTGATCCATCGATCCAAGTTCCATTAAAATCGATGAAGCTGTCTACACTGCACAACACATTTTTTTATTTATTGTGTTTATTTATCATTTGATTTATTTATCGTTTTGACTGGCCAGTGTATTCTAAATTAAACAACGCTGATTGGTTACTGTGTTCAAGAGATCAACAAACATGCCTTTGATTGGCTACATTGGCTACATCACTACAACCAACGCTATCTCACGACCAATTCGTACGAGTGATTAAAAAGTGGGTAATTCGTACTAATTCATACTACCTCACTCGTACGAATTTGTGCGATTTGTCTAAACCCACGTGATGGGTAGGTTTAGGGGCGGGGTCAGGGATAGGTCATTTGTTCGAATTCATACAAATTGGCCAACTCGTAAAATATGTACGATTTATCAAAAATCGTACTAATTCGTACGAGTGAGGTCGTATGAATTGTTACGAATTAGCCACCTCATAAAATTCGTAAATTGCAGTGAGATCGGATTGGCTAAAACACAAAGTATATAAAAACACTTGACGTTCTCCAGTCTAGACAATAATGCGCACTGGAGCGTTTACCAAATCTGGTTCATCAATATGATATTATTATGAAATGAGGATGCTCTTGCTTTCTGTAGAGCTGGGCCTGCCTGTATAATCCACTCTTCCTCTTCTGCTGAATCAGTTTCTGGTTCAAACATATATGAATTAAACCAATATTTCCACTCGCCATTGTGTTGCGCTTACTACAGTTGACCGAGTGGATCAGGTAATCCGAAACTGGTGTGATTAATTGGAGGCGGAGACTAATTTACATATTCAATAATTCACATATACTAAATGGAGCAAAGGTGTGGAGTTGCATTCAAGCTATTTTTTAAGGGATAGCTTTAGTTATATATATATATATATATATATATATATATATATATATATATATTTTTTTTTTTTTTTTTTTTTTTTAAATATTTTATTTTATTTTCACAGGAAAACAAAATGTCATTTTGATTATCAAAGATGAATTTTGACCATTGCCTGCATGGGGAATTTAAAACATCAAAATATGAGGAAAATATTTGTTATATTATATATTTTAAATATGAGGGAAGAATAAAACAATAACTTAGTTATTTATCTGAGAAAATTATTTGGCAAAAAATGATCAGTAATTAATATTTTGTTGGTTTTGCTTGTGTTTATAATTTCTTTCTATGACAGCCTGGCCACAAATCTGCACAATTTGACCTTTCATTGTGTTATCACAAATAAAACAATTGACTCCAAGCACAACTAGGTAGTATCCTTACAAAATCTATATGATTTGAATAAAGGGTGAATGTCCATTTTCCTAGCATGGACATCACTTTTGGCCACTACTGTATACGCCTGGCTGCAAGTCATTACAAATATCAGCAGGAAATGACTGTGAGGACGCAGAAATACGTTGTAGAATTACAATTATTATCTGCACTACAGTAATCTCTTATTTATAGATTAACTAAATTGTGTGATGTCCACAGTACATTATATGCTAGCACTTCGCTGCACCATGAATAAATTATAACATGTTATATATTGTACTATTTTCTGTTTTATTTTTCTGCTGTATGGTGATTTCCACCATTGTTGAATTTTGTATGCTAAGTCTGTCCATTTCTGGTTGAGAACCCATATTAAAAGTTCACCAGAGATAACACAATACTATTTTAAATCCTCTTCCTCATTCGAAAACATTATTTTATTCCAAGAAATTAGTCTTAAATGTTGTAAAAAAAAACAGGCATTCATTATTTGATAATCCATCAATTTCTATTCATTATTTGATAAGCTTCTTATGGGCTATGTTGACATGCCTGCATAAGAAATTTGCCTTTAGAGAGAAAAAAAAACAACATTAATGCATGAAAAAAAGGCAAGAGATAAGCTAATGCAAGAGGAGGGGATGCATGCAATAAAAAATAGAGAAAATGAAGAGCGTTAAAGGCCCAGACACACCAAACCGACATCAAATAAAGGAAACAAAAGCAGACTGTTGTGTCACCTCATGTCATCTGCATCTCTTGCATCTTGCTCAGAGCTAAGACTGCAGGTATACAAACCAAAGCACAAAGCAGTGCTTGTTTCCCATTTTAACACCAATTGAATCACCACAAAAGGATTCGTAAATATGTCTGATAAGTTGCAAATGGCTCTGGCATTATTATTCGTCATTGGCTTGCTCTTATTCCATTTTTCTTCTCATGCGCTGAGTTCGCTATATGCTAAAACAACCAATTAGAGGTGCATAAGTCAGTTATTTCAACATGAATATCTCGTCATTTCAACATAATATCTCGTTATAATGGCATAATATATTGTTATTTCGACATAATATCTCATTATAACGACATAATATCTCGTTATTTCTACATTTCTGCTATTTTGACTTAATAAGTCGTTATAATCGACATAACATTCTCGAGTTACTCACTCCTGAGTCCTCTCAATAAAATATAGTGACTCAAATGTACTGAACCGTTGGTCTGAGAATCAGTTAAAGGGTTAAAATGACGCCGTTGTACTGTATATTAACACGGCTATGTTTCTTGAGGCCTTGTGCAGAAAGCATGCATGGAATATTCGGTTCTGTTCATTTCAAGGAGTAAACTTGTTATTTAAATTATGCAGCAAATGTGTTTATTGGATAGCCGCGTTACATTTTAAATAATGACACTATTTATTTGATTTACGTTCTTTTCTGCCCATGTAGTCATATAGGATAAATGACCACTTTGGTGGTTGATATGACCAATGTAATTCAAACAAAACAAAGAAAATTGGGTTTAATATTTAGAAATTCAATTTTCAAAATCTTGTGTTTTACAAAAGAGAAGAAAACACACAACAGCAAAAGAAGAAGTAAAAGCTTTTAGTTTCTTGTTTTCAGGGACAAATCATTTAATAATGATTGCCTGACAGGGCTATTTCTAAGAAACTTGATGATACAGTACATTTCACTCGTATTGAGGAACTGTCTAAAGTAATCGTGGGTGAAGAAATGTTATTTCATTTTGTCCAGTCTGCAGCAGGAGTGTTTTTCTCGAGGAGGCAGTGTCACCTCAAAAAATAAGCAAAACTTCAAAAATGAAACCAAATATTAAGAAACATGAGATGACAAAGGACAACAGGGACACCTATAATGTTTCAAGAGAAGCTTAATAATTAGTCAAATGACAGACTGTATTAAAGGAGTAGTTCACACAAAAATGTACTCACCCTTAAGTTGTTCCAAGCTTTTATAAATTTCTTTCTTCTGTTGAAACCAAAAGAAGATATTTTTGAATAATGTCGGTACCAAACAGTTGATGGGCACCATTGACTTCCATCAACTGTTTGGTTACCGACATTATTCAAAAATGTCTTCTTTTGGTTTCAACAGAAGAAAAAAATTCATACATAGTAATTAAAGAAGTTCACTTAAAAAAAAAAAAAACTTTTGCTGATAAATTACTCACCCCCATGTCATCTAAGATGTTCACGTCTCATCTTTCTTCAGTCGAAAAGAAATGAAGGTTTTGATGAAAACATTCCAGGATTTTCTCCATTTAATGCACTTCAATGAGAACCAAACGTATGGGCTGAAATATGTGCCACCAGAAACTGAATTTGAACCATTTATATTTGAATTTGAATGGCTAAACTGGAATAATTGCATTGAAAAACTGAATTTAAATCACATAATTTGAAATTGTATTGTTTAATTAAAATTGTATTTATTCAAAAACTGAATCTGAATTGTATAATTTGAAATTGAATTTATTTGTTTGGAACTGAAGTCTGAACTGATCTTCACTGAAAATTAAACTCTCTCCCACATGACGTCACAACATACGGGCATTTGCCGAACAGGAGTCTGCATGCGGAGTCGAAATTCGGCGACTAGTGTAGTGACGTCATTGCGCGTGCACGCGAGGGGGAGTCGGATTCTGTCAGGGAGTCGAAATTCGGCACAAACACCGGCGCCATTGCTGAGGTCAAAACATCAGAAGAAGAAGCAGATACGAGTTAAACGAAAGTGAAATGAGTTTTCGTGCTAAAAAGTGAAAATTGTCATCTCCTGCTGGGTCAATGGATGATAAAATTCGTGCCGGAGGTTCAGATAAATCGGGATTTTACAGTAACAGTCATGCTCATTAGACTCCATGGATGTGAGAAGACTGTCAGCAATAAACGGAGGTTATGGCTGGTGAGGATAAATAGGAAAGAAACTCACTCAAAACAAGCAAGAATTTGTTTTGACATTCACCAGATACGGTAATGACATTTTTTTACGATCTAACGATCGTTTGTTTAACTGTTGTTAATATTATAGTCTATTTTGGAGAAACGGGGGAAATTAAATCTTTCTTCCGACGTTGCTAATGCTAACACAGTAGTTAGCTATAATCCCACTTTTTTATGGTAGCCTACTAGCTCTGGTAACAACATTTTTGCCTGGTGTTAATTGTTATTTTTAGCGTTTGCCTCGTTGCTAGCCGTGTTAGCCGCCGCCAAGTAGACTGGTCATGTCTTCAGTGGGATTTATTTTCCCCAGAACTTCTCGTGTTTGTCATTGTTGTCAGAGTAACGTTACTGCTTACAGACAGAGAGATAGAGAGAGAGAGTGTGTGAGTGAGTGTGTGTGAGTAGTCGTGTAAGTTATGTGTCGCTGTGTTTGGCATGTGCTGAGCAAGGCCATAAACTTCAGGGCTACTGTACACCACAGCACTAGCCCTATTCATTTGAATTGTAATGCAGAAGTTAGCTAATTCCGTTTGACTAGAACACAAAAGTAGCACATTTACATTTCGAAAGAAAGCTGGATGTTTTGTTTATTAAATTCAATAGGTTTTGTGGTCTATAAATATAGTGCCTATTTTATTAATATTTGTTTTATATTGATATAGCTAGCCGTTTAGTTGAATAACTTTTTTGCAATATATGAATAGTTCAGATGCAAAAGCCTCTAAATGCCATTTGAAATTTTCTTCTAGAATGATAATTTTTATCAAGCTTGTATATTTAAGTTCAGTAATTTCACTTAAATTACAATTAATAGGTGATCTTCATTGTCATTTAAGTGAAATTATTGAACTTAAATATACAACTTATATATATCATTCTAGAAGAAAATTTCAAATGGCATTTAGAGGCTTTTGCATCTGAACTCTTCATATTTTCTTTGGAATATGGAAACATCCCACTTTGTAATTTTTGATTTGGTAATATTTAAAGTTATTTATATTGTTTTATGGGTTATTAAGTTGATGTATTGTATAGCTTTTCCAACCTACTGTTGAATTTGTATATTTTGACAGGGAGAACAACTCAGAAGTAGTCAATTCAGCAAGACACCTCCTAAAGTTGCTCGCAAATCCCCTGGTCCTGTTGGGTCCAGTGCCCAACATCAAATTGGCCCAGAGACTCCAAGGTGTTGTCTAGTTTCGCAACAAAATACAGTAACGCACTCCCAAAGGCAGTGAAGAAGTTTTCCATCTGCAAGCTGGTTTGGGACGCAGATCCACGCTGATACCAGAGAACTACACCCATGATGAGGTGAGGCAACATTTTTTATTTTTTTTTGGTCATATAATGTTTGAATATAGTCCACTATCAAAACCAATGTTTGTTTGTCAATATGATGGTATGATTTACACTACTGGTCAAAAGTTTTAGATCGGTAAGATTTTTTATGTTTTTAAAAGAAGTCTCTTCTGCTCACCAAGGCTGCAATTATTTGATAAAAAATACATAATAATAAAACAGTAATATTGTGAAATATTATTACGATTTAAAACAGCGGTTTTCTATGTGAATATATAGTGAAGTGTAATTTATTCCTGTGATCAAAGCTGAATTTACAGCATCATTACTCCAGTCTCCAGTGTCACATGATCCTACAGAAATTATTATAATATGATGCTCAAGAAAGATTTATGATTATTATCCATGTTGAAATTATCCTGTTTTTTACATTTTTATTTCTTTGATAAATAGAAAGTTCAAAAGAACAGCTTTTATCTGAAATGGAAAGCTTTTGTAACATTAATCACTACCATCCAAAAGTTTGGGGTCAGTAAGAATTTATTTTTTATTTTTTGGGGGAAAAAAAATAGAAAATACTTTTATTCATCAAGGTTGAGGTAAATTGATCAAAAGTTACAGTAAAGACATTTATACTGTTAGAAAAGATTATATTTTAAATAAATGCTGTTCTTTGAACTTTCTATTCATCAGAATTTGGGGGGGGATGGTACGACTGTTTTCAACATTGAAAATAATAATTTATGTTTTTTGAGCATAGAATCAGCATATTAGAATGATTTCTGAAGGATCATGTGACACCTGAAAACTGATGTGTAATCAGCAACAGTAATTATGTTGAAAATTGAACATTTTAAAATATATTAAAATAGAAAACAGTCATTTTAAATTGTCATAATATTTCACAATATTACTGTTTATCATTTTTTTTCATCAAATAAAGCAGCCTTGGTGAGCAGAAGAGACTTCATTTAAAAACAAAAAATCTTACTGATCTAAAACTTTTGACCGGTAGTGTATTTTACTCTTGACAGTGTGTTCAACCCTCAGAGATCTTCATTCCAAAACTGGAAAGTGTGTCTTGGGGCTGGCTGATTTACAAAGGAGCTTACCTATGGCCAATCTAATCTTGATATAAAATAATTCTAATCAATATCATGAGTGATGAGTATTGTCACATTTCAAGAGTTCAACTATTAAATAACTTTTCTTGTTAAGAGGGTGGGGTTCTAGAAAACTAAGGCCAAGTACCTCATATCATGTCAAAGAATCCAGGGTTTACCTGTAAGCTATGACCCTACAGAAGCAACGAAAAGTAAATGACACACAAATATCACACAATAGAGAAAAAATAAATCACATACACACACCACAGTTTGACAACCTCTAACCTAAAGGAATTAAACAGACAATATACGCTGCCTGAACAGGCATTTGTTTCTTCCTCAGCCTTGATGATGTCCTGCATCTCTGCCGCTGTTAACAATGCCGAGAATTTCCTCTCACTGTATCAAGAGCGGGGCCTTGCTCGAATTTAATTTAGGAACATTCTGCCAAGTATGGCAGCTATACGCTTATGGACATGCACAGCAATAATATTGTTGACCTCCAGCTTGTTCAGGTGTATAACCTTTTCACAATAGTGCACATGATTGACTGTAAAAATTAAAATTATAAAACTAAAATATTGCTTTGTTGATGCTTACATAGAGCAATGAGGTTGGTGGTAGCTACCACATGGAGAAGGAAGGCCTAAAGAGACGTCTGGACATGCTGGAGTCAAACGATTTAGAAGTGGATTACATCGTCACCGAACCGTCATCCACAGATCCAGAAATATCTCAGGGACCGGAGCTTGACTCAGCGTGGCACTTTGAGAAAGGTTAGTGTTGGACTTTCTAAATATATAGTATATATTTAGTATATATAGTATATATTTCTAAATATTATAGTATATATAATTATATATTTTACATATTGAAGTTTGTCCAAGAAAATAGTCAAACTGTTCAAAAATAATAGTGTGGATTGTTGAAAAGTGGTATCTTAGCATTATCATGTTTACTGGTGCGCCATTACCTCAACATCAGGACCAGAGAAGTTGGCTAAGTGGACCTCACTGATCAACCACCTCCAGAATGTGCACACACACGACAATCCCATCTTTCCCGAATGTGCACATCCACTCACAGTATCCAATGAACAAAAGGAATGGTTTCAACAAGGTAATTCTTATAAATACGTGTATCTCTGTGTTTTATTTTTTGGAGTAATGTATTTTATATTACATATTAGGGCTGGGCTATTTTTTTTTTCCCTTAAAAAAATCCGCGCTTTTTTTTTTTTTTTTATAAAAAACAATTTACAATTCAATTTTTTATTTTTCAAGTAGAATTTCTATAACTCTCTGTGTTGAACTGATTATAACTCTTTTGTGTGCTAAACACAATCTAATTAATACAACTTCATTATAAAGAAAAACAACAAATCCCAAAAAATATGATCATAATCTATGACAAAAATGCTATTATAAACTAGATTAATGGATAATTCAGCAGTACAATTTAGTCTAGAAAAATCACAAGTGCACAATATTGAATAAAATCTGAACATTTAGGGGAAAAAAACATTTAGTGGGGAACAAATACGAGACAAGTGTAACACTAAATCTGGTCAAACTTTACACATTGCTCTTTGTATTGTACATTCATGAAAAACAAGATAACAAAAATCAAAAGGATCAATTATTATATAGTCTGGTCTACTATACAATTGAGACATGTTTTAAATGTATAGCACAGCTGTTTAATGAGACAGCAACATATGATCGATAGGACAGAACAAGAAAAGGCTATTAATAATCTTTCATTGCGCAAAAGTATTATGATATGAAAGGCTCTAATACATCGCGGGCCGCGGCACAAAGCGCTTATGCGCATTCTGAGCGCTGAATGATGCGCTTGAAGACTCATGGAGTCACAGCGCGCAGCCCAGCGCGTCGAGTCCGCAGTCCGCACTGAACAGTTTAAAGCACAAAGGAAATACATACTGATTCGTCTATAATATACAGTATCTAGCTATGCAATCGTTTATTGAACCTTTTCTTTTAACAGTTTTAAATTTCAATTACTGTGCGCGTGAAGAACAATAGTGCTCTGACTAGTGTTTTGCTCTAACAGACACCCGGTAGAAGTAACGTCATGATTTAGTTACAGCAATATTCCAGCAAGACAAAGTTGTTTTATGCGAAACCATAGACGTTTATCTACAGATCAAGTATAATAATAGGAACATTGAATCATCTTTGAGAGAGTTTCATTGTATTGACTGTCGTAACCGAACTGTGGAAACCCTGAAGGAAGATTTGGTGAATGCAAAATGTAAGTTACACTATACTAAAGACGGGGAGAAAAAAAATCTAAAAAATCGATTTTTTAAAAATATGAATCGATTTGACCTGCCAACTCCAATTTTATTTCAAATCGATTTTTTTCCCAGCCCTATTACATATACAATAACACTGAATAATGAAAAAATGTAAGTTACTGTTCTGAAAATTATTTTGGGCCATTACTGACACTCCACTAATATTGCAGGGTCAGTGTCAGTCCACAAAATCGAACAAGTAACTGTGCAACAAGAGGGTTCTCAAAGATGTGGAGAAGCTCAGTCACCATTTCCAGACATCTTCCCTGGAGGCATTCCACAGCCTAATCCTTCGTTTTACACCTAAACATGTAGTGTTCCCTTTCATTGGAATGTTGTGCAGGTAGATACAGAGGTAAACGTAGTATTTTCAAAAATATTTAAAGTAGATCTTGCCTTAAACCGGTCTATTTTGTTCTGGCAGACTATACCATGCTGTGCTTCATCATAACGAAAATGCCAACAGGGAACAAGCCACAACATCAACAGGACAGGGGGTTTACAAAATTGTGTTCCCGAAATCCAAAAAGGGGCATGCATTGCACGGCCAATAAAAACGGAACCAACATCCAGTAAGTAATATAAAACTTTATTACAACCAACAAATACAGAAAATAATTATTATATATATTTGTATATAAACATTTCACTTTTTTTCATACAGATTATGTTGATGACCTATTGAAGCTTGTGTTTGATGAAGTTGTCATGGATCTCTCTCCATTTGTTGATGCACTGAAGACAATCCACATTCCACTGCCACTTTGCGCAGAGTATGACAGACCGTCAAAGGAAGAAGCGATTGCCTGTCATGTTTCCAGATTCAGTCGAGAGGAGATTCGAAAGCCAGTGTACTGTCCAGCCGGATCTGGAAATGCCAGACGTATCTGTGTTACAACACAGCACGGAATGACAACACGGACACTGCGACCTAGGTAGCCCCAGCACCAGCTGACAAAGCTGCGGTATGCCACATGGCGCTGTCAAAACGACAGACAAAAACTCTGCATCTATGTGACCGAAGGAAGTGTGTACATTTTGATATGTGATTTATTTTGTAAAATAAAGAATTGGTGATGCAAATCTTGTTTAAATGTCGTCATTTACGTGTTGAAAATATGCTATATACAGATTTGTTTGTGATATTAATTACATTGTTTGCAGGGTTATCAAATTGCACTTACTCCTCTAAGGTCCTGCGCCTTATACGACCATAGTCACATCTATATATGTTGTAGATGTTCTGCAGTGTATATGGATTTAGACAGTGTTCAAATCCAGGATGGTGCACTATACATGTTGGTGGGACTGGGAGCTGGTCCATTCTTTTTGTAACGTAAGTTGAAAAAAAAGTCAATACAGAACAATTATATTTATGCATTTCACACTTCACGTTAGGATTGTGCATTTAATCTATAGCGTTGCTTTACATGTAATAAGTAATAATTATTATTATTACATGTAAAAAATAATTATTAGTAGTAGTAGTATTATTTGCAATAAGTGTCAAAGTTCATATAATGCCTGAGCAATACACTACCTGTCTGATACTTCCTTGCAGCAAAGATTTTCAACCTCGCTAGGCATTTTAATACAGTTCCCTCACGTGCACCTAAAATAAATTCGATATTACGCGTTAACCAGAACGAAAAAATGTTGAAAGAGAGCAAGGTTAATCAAAGTATAGCACGTCAATTTAGAAACGTTTTCTATTCTGCATAATACATTTGCATGTTACATCTGCCTTACGTGCGAATAAACTTCATTGACACTCACCATTGAGAAGGGTCCTGCTCCAGTCTTGTTTGTAATTGACTTTGTGGTGTATCAGCATCTCCGGACATTTCCTCTTCTGCCTCTGGCTCGAATTGGTAAGGCAAAATTTATTCCATCACTATACAATTTTCAACACTTCATACGCTATAATCCATTAATGGTGATGGGCGTTCCATTTCTGACAATCGCTGCCTACCGTTTACCAATCACAACTGACTGGGTCATTTGACCAATCGCGCAGATTTGCGTCACACAAAGGAGGTGTTTGGGGAAATGAAATCGTAGAACTAATCATTTAGGAGTCGTTGAGCAAATCGGGTAAAAATAAATGCATATTATAAGACAAATAAACTGTTTTTTTGTCCTTGCATGCACGTTAAACTGTTTTTGGGAACTCCCAAAACAAAAACGGGTACATTTCAATGATAGGGCTCTTTAACACAGTATTATGAACTTATGTCCTCCGGACATTAGGCTACTATGTTTTAGAGCCAAGACTGATATATTGGCCAGCCGATATTATTGGCTAATATTAGGCACTTTCCAAACTATCGGTACAGTAAAAAAATCTGTAGAAATTACAGTAAAACTGGCAGCTACTTGCCAGTAACGTACTGTAGATTTAAATTATTGTTATTTACTGCCAACAGTTAGTTCAAAGTTAAATGAACATTACACATTAACAAGTCTTTATCTTTACAGAACAAAACAAAAATAACAGCATCATGCAAAGCATTCTGGGAACCAAAATCTGAAGGGAAAAAAACTGAAAAAGATTGATGAAGATTTCTGGTTCCCAGAATGCTTTGCATTAGATTGTTATTTTAGTTTTTATTCTGTAAAGACAAAGACTTGTTCATGTTTATTGTTCATTTAACTTTGAACAAACTGTTGCCAGTAAATATACATCAATTTAAATCTACAGTAATTTACTTGCAAACTGCTGCATAACTACAGCAATTTTTTTACAGTGTATCAGCAGTTATGAGGGCCGATAAATGAATATTTCAAAAATAAAATAAAAACGGACAAAACACGCTTCAATCATCTCTCCTTGGCCTGTTATTGTTGAAAATGTATGTTTTACAATTTGCAGTATGACGTTATCTATTGCTAAATTATGGCTCATCATAGACTAGCTGAAACACAAAGCTAGCTAATGCCACTATCATCAGTGGAAGACCGCTAATGTTAACATTAATGAGCTTGGAAACCACAATGAACTTTTGAACATGAACTTTTTCTGTCTAAATAAAGTAATGATTACTGTATTTATAACTAGCATATCTGTAGCTACAGTCCCTGCATTGTAAAATGTAAGTTAAGACTTGCGAGGAGTGAACATTTAGAATGTTAGGGAAATCTGTTAATGTTTTGTTGCGCGTTTCTGAAAAAAAAATATATATATCGGCCGATATATCGGAATATCGGATTTTAAAACCAAAAAATATTTGTATCGGAATTGGTATTGGCCTTCAAAATCCTTTATCGGTTCAAGCTCTACTATGTTTCTACTAATTTATATGGTTTTCGTTCAGAAGTGCTGGTGAAATCTGGGCTGCAAGTCTGGCTCAAAGCGGACCACCCCCTCCTGCCTCAAACTTTGGTGCTCCAGGTACTTGTGTGATGGGGAGATACAGATTCAGCACATTTCCAAAGAGGATGTCTCTGATGCGGAGTATATATCACTTCTCTCTCCCAGGTAAGAGGTCTTAAGGGTTTTAGTGCTGTAAAATGTTTGGCAACGCATTTTAATCAGTGTTTTTTTTTCTGTCTTTTTTAAGATTGAGTCGACCACGGAGGCTACAATGACTGAACTGATTGAGGACATTTTGAGCTGTGGCTATTGACCTGTTAATGTTGAAAGAGGGAAGAAATTCTTCGGTATAATTGTTTTTTCACTATGCTAATCCTTGTCATTGATGTTAATATTCATGTTTTTATTTTTTTTACATTTCACTTCATATTGCTATTATTTTTTCTTCATTCTATATTTTAGTGCTGTTGTTCTTCATGTCATACTTCGGCTGCTGCCCTGAAACTTTCTGAAACTTTATGGTCTCGTTGATCTAATGAACCAATACCCAAACATCTGCCAACCACTCTTTGTCGCCGGATGGAGGTGAAGGTGAGTTAATAAATGTAGACTTTAGTAGGGATGTACTGATAGCACTTTTAACTAACAATAGTGATTCCGAGTCCTAAACTCAGCTTATTTCAAGTACCAATCATGCCCTTTAATTTAACTTTTTTGTATAGACTTTGTGGGGTCACTGGACAATAATAATGAAGATATTAAAGTTAAAGGTCCACGAATGGAGAATTGTCCTAAAAAAAAACAATGTATAGTATGACCCCCAACTGGTGTGAGGTGGTTTATTTACAGTGGTGGAATGTAACGAAGTACAAATACTTTGTTACTTTACTTAAGTACATTTTTCACGTATCTTTACTTTACTTAAGTAGAATAAATAGTGCATACTTTTTACTTTTACTTCGTTACATTTTGCAGCAATTATTATACTTTCTACTCCACTACATTTCTACAACTTCTGTTACATTTTTGTTACATTTTCTGACCAGTTTTTCCCTGCCAAAACGTAATCTGACCGTCCGTCCGTTGCATGTTTGTCTCACCAGTGACGTTTGGTTGCCATAGATATATCAACTCGGTCACACTAAATGCGCCTCGCACGCAGTGCATTTATCGTGCAATTTATACACGAAAATTTGTATTTACGTGCATAGGAAACGCACCGTGTGTAATATACGGTTGGTTAGGATTATGGCAAGCCAAGAGGTTCAGAATTACACCATAAATTAATCATGTTTAACTGCCAAACATAGTTATTAACATATAGTAAGGATAAGCATGATGTGTATATTGCCTAATTAATTGCAAGCTTGTTTCAGAAAATGGTGACAACTAATTTTTTCCATCATTATATGAGTATTAGGTTGAATGAGTTAGAATGAATGTTTTATTAATCATTAGGAAATAGACATTAAGAGAATAAATTGTTATGCAAGTACTTTTACTTTTAATACTTAAAGTACATTTAAAATCAGGTACTTTTTACTTTTTACTTAAGTATGGTTGTCATTGTGTTACTTCGACTTTTACTAAAGTAAATATTTATCTGGTTATTTGTATCTTCAGGACTTCTTGCAGGAGCTGGAAGCATGTAATTCTTCTTGTAAACTGTATACTTAGTTTCTCTGTCTTACACATTTTATGAAGTTTTCATGTAGATTATATTATCATTGTAAGTACACTTACGCAAGATATTAGATTTCCAAATTCTACCTCTCTGTTGGTACAGGTAAACCGAATATTTAATTTACATAATTGTTTGCTTTCTGTCTCTGAAAAGGTGTACATCCAGAGGTGGGTGACACAGTTGACTATCTTGGTCACCTGTCCCCCAGTATGTTTCATAGGACTTAGACCTGAGTGCAAAAATGGAATTTCCGTCTTCCGTCTAGACCCTTCCAGAGCTGAGATATTGAGATAATTATAATGGCATAAATGCTACGTGAGGTCTCAATATGTCAGCTCTGGAAGGTCTAAGCCTCAATTTTTGCACACAGGTCTAAGTCCCATGGCCCTCTATCAGAATCCAGAGTTTCAAGAAGATCAGAGAAACTCAAAATTTCTGACCCAAAAAAAAAAAAAATGACAGTGGTACCCCTTGTTTTTTTTTGTTTTTGTTTTTTTGGTGCAAAAAAATAAGTTTCTCCAAATCTTCTTGAAACTCTTGATTCTGATAGAGGGCCATGGGACTTAGACCTGAGTACAAAAATGGAGGCTCTAGACCCTTCCAGAGCTGAGATATTGAGATATTTATAATGGCATAAATGCTACGTAAGATCTCAATATCTCAGCTCTGGAAGGGTCTAGAGCCTCATTTTTGCACTCAGGTCTAAGTCCCATGGCCCTCTATCAGAATCCAGAGTTTTGAGAAGATTGGAGAAACAAAATTTTTCACACCAAAAAAAAAAAAACGACAGTGGTACCCCTTATGTTTTTTTTGGTGCAAAAAATAAGTTTCTCCAATCTTCTTGAAACTCTGGATTCTGATAGAGGGCCATGGGACTTAGACCTGAGTGCAAAAATGGAGGCTCTAGACCCTTCTAGAGCTGAGATATTGAGATATATTATAATGGCATACAGAGTTGAGATATTGAGATATTTACAATGGCATAAATGCTACGTGAGATTTCAATATCTCAGCTCTAGAAGGGTCTAGAGCCTCCATTTTTGCACTCAGGTCAAAGTCCCATGGCCCTCTATCAGAATCGCAGAGTTTTGAGAGATTGACAAACAAAATTTTTGTACCCAAAAAAAAAACATAAGGGGTACCACTGTCGTTTTTTTTTCTGGTCAAAATTTTTAGTTGCTCTGATCTTCTTGAAACTCTGAATTCTGATAGAGGGCCATGGGACTTAGACCTGAGTGCAAAAATGGAGGCTCTCGAGACCCTTCCAGAGCTGAGATATTGAGATCTCACGTAGCATTTATGCCATTATAAATATCTCAATATCTCAGCTCTGTATGCCATTATAATTATCTCAATATCTCAGCTCTGGAAGGATTTAGAGCCTCCATTTTGCTCTCAGGTCTAAGTCTCATGGCCCTCTATCAGAATCCAGAGTTTCAAGAAGATCCAGAAACTTATTTTTCACACCAAAAAAAAAAAAACATAAAGGGTACCACTGTCGTTTTTTTGTTTTGTTGGTGCGAAAATTTTGTTTCTAAATCTTCTCAAAACTCTGGATTCTGATAGAGGGCCATGAGACTTAGACCTGATTGCAAAAATTGAGGCTCTAGACCCTTCCAGAGCTGAGATATTGAGATCTCACGTAGCATTTATGCCATTATAAATATCTCAATATCTCAACTCTAGAAGGGTTTAGAGCCTTCATTTTGCACTCAGGTCTAAGTCTCATGGCCCTCTATCAGAATCCAGAGTTTCAAGAAGATTGGAGAAACAAATTTTTTCACACCAAAAAAAAAAAAACATAAGGGGTACCAATGTCGGGTTTTTTTGGTGAAAAAAAACGACAGTGGTACCCCTTACGTTTTTTTTCGGGTCAAAATTTTGATTTTCTTAAAACTCTGGATTTTGATAGAGGGCCATGGGACTTAGATCTGAGTGCAAAAATGGAGGCTCTAGACCCTTCCAGAGCTGAGATATTGAGATTTCACGTAGCATTTATGCCATTGTAAATATCTCAATATCTCAGCTCTGTATGCCATTATAAATATCTAAATATCTCAGCTCTGGAAGGTAGACCTAGAAGGCTGAGCCTCCATTTTGCACTCAGATCTAAAGTCCCATGGCCCTCTATCAGAATTCAGAGTTTCAAGAAAATCAAAATTTTGACCCGAAAAAAAAAACGTAAGGGGTACCACTGTCGTTTTTTTTTCCGGGTCAAAATTTTGATTTTCTTGAAACTCTGGATTCTGATAGAGGGCCATGGGACTTAGATCTGAGTGCAAAAATGGAGGCTCTAGACCCTTCCAGAGCTGAGATATTTAGATATTTATAATGGCATACAGAGCTGAGATATTGAGATATTTACAATGGCATAAATGCTACGTGAAATCTCAATATCTCAGCTCTGGAAGGGTCTGAGCCTCCATTTTTGCACTCAGATCTAAGTCACATGGCCCTCTATCAGAATCCAGAGTTTCAAGAAAATCAAAATTTGACCCGAAAAAAAAACGTAAGGGGTACCACTGTCGTTTTTTTTCGGGTCAAAATTTTGATTTTCTTGAAACTCTGGATTCTGATAGAGGGCCATGGGACTTAGATCTGAGTGCAAAAATGGAGGCTCTAGACCCTTCCAGAGCTGAGATATTGAGATCTCACGTAGCATTTATGCCATTGTAAATATCTCAATATCTCAGCTCTGTATGCCATTATGAATATCTCAATATCTCAGCTCTGGAAGGGTCTAGAGCCTCCATTTTTGCACTCAGATCTAAGTCCCATGGCCCTCTATCAGAATCCAGAGTTTCAAGAAAATCAAAATTTTGACCCGAAAAAAAAAACGTAAGGGGTACCACTGTCGTTTTTTTTTTTTTGGGTCAAAATTTTGATTTTCTTGAAACTCTGGATTCTGATAGAGGGCCATGTGACTTAGATCTGAGTGCAAAAATGGAGGCTCTAGACCCTTCCAGAGCTGAGATATTGAGATTTCACGTAGCATTTATGCCATTGTAAATATCTCAGATATCTCAGCTCTGTATGCCATTATAAATATCTAAATATCTCAGCTCTAGGAAGGGTCTAGAGCCTCCATTTTTGCACTCAGATCTAAGTCCCATGGCCCTCTATCAGAATCCAGAGTTTCAAGAAAATCAAAATTTTGACCCAAAAAAAAACGTAAGGGGTACCACTGTCGTTTTTTTTTTTCGAGGTCAAAATTTTGATTTTCTTGAAACTCTGGATTCTGATAGAGGGCCATGGGACTTAGATCTGAGTGCAAAATGGAGGCTCTAGACCCTTCCAGAGCTGAGATATTTAGATATTTATAATGGCATACAGAGCTGAGATATTGAGATATTTACAATGGCATAAATGCTACATGAGATCTCAATATCTCAGCTCTGGAAGGGTCTAGAGCCTCCATTTTTGCACTCAGATCTAAGTCCCATGGCCCTCTATCAGAATCCAGAGTTTCAAGAAAATCAAAATTTTGACCCAAAAAAAAACGTAAGGGGTACCACTGTCGTTTTTTTTTTTGGGTCAAGATTTTGATTTTCTTGAAACTCTGGATTCTGATAGAGGGCCATGTGACTTAGATCTGAGTGCAAAAATGGAGGCTCTAGACCCTTCCAGAGCTGAGATATTGAGATTTCACGTAGCATTTATGCCATTGTAAATATCTCAATATCTCAGCTCTGTATGCCATTATAAATATCTAAATATCTCAGCTCTGGAAGGGTCTAGAGCCTCCATTTTTGCACTCAGATCTAAGTCCCATGGCCCTCTATCAGAATCCAGAGTTTCAAGAAAATCAAAATTTTGACCCAAAAAAACGACAGTGGTACCACTGTACGTTTTTTTTTTTCGGGTCAAAATTTTGATTTTCTTGAAACTCTGGATTCTGATAGAGGGCCATGGGACTTAGATCTGAGTGCAAAAATGGAGGCTCTAGACCCTTCCAGAGCTGAGATATTTAAGATATTTATAATGGCATACAGAGCTGAGATATTGAGATATTTACAATGGCATAAATGCTACATGAAATCTCAATATCTCAGCTCTGGAAAGGTCTAGAGCCTCCATTTTTGCACTCAGATCTAAGTCACATGGCCCTCTATCAGAATCCAGAGTTTCAAGAAAATCAAAATTTTGACCCGAAAAAAAAAACGTACAGGGGTACCACTGTCGTTTTTTTTCGGGTCAAAATTTTGATTTTCTTGAAACTCTGGATTCTGATAGAGGGCCATGGGACTTAGATCTGAGTGCAAAATGGAGGCTCTAGACCCTTCCAGAGCTGAGATATTGAGATCTCACGTAGCATTTATGCCATTGTAAATATCTCAATATCTCAGCTCTGTATGCCATTATAAATATCTAAATATCTCAGCTCTGGAAGGGTCTAGAGCCTCCATTTTTGCACTCAGATCTAAGTCACATGGCCCTCTATCAGAATCCAGAGTTTCAAGAAAATCAAAATTTTGACCCGAAAAAAAAACGTACAGTGGTACCCCTGTCGTTTTTTTTTTCGGGTCAAAATTTTGATTTTCTTGAAACTCTGGATTCTGATAGAGGGCCATGGGACTTAGATCTGAGTGCAAAAATGGAGGCTCTAGACCCTTCCAGAGCTGAGATATTTAGATATTTATAATGGCATACAGAGCTGAGATATTGAGATATTTACAATGGCATAAATGCTACGTGAAATCTCAATATCTCAGCTCTGGAAGGGTCTAGAGCCTCCATTTTTGCACTCAGATCTAAGTCACATGGCCCTCTATCAGAATCCAGAGTTTCAAGAAAATCAAAATTTTGACCCGAAAAAAAAAACGACAGTGGTACCACTGTACGTTTTTTTTCGGGTCAAAATTTTGATTTTCTTGAAACTCTGGATTCTGATAGAGGGCCATGGGACTTAGATCTGAGTGCAAAAATGGAGGCTCTAGACCCTTCCAGAGCTGAGATATTTAGATATTTATAATGGCATACAGAGCTGAGATATTGAGATATTTACAATGGCATAAATGCTACGTGAAATCTCAATATCTCAGCTCTGGAAGGGTCTGAGCCTCCATTTTTGCACTCAGATCTAAGTCCCATGGCCCTCTATCAGAATCCAGAGTTTCAAGAAAATCAAAATTTTGACCCGAAAAAAAACGACAGTGGTACCCCTTACGTTTTTTTGAGGTCAGAAATTTTGATTTTCTTGAAACTCTGGATTCTGATAGAGGGCCATGGGACTTAGATCTGAGTGCAAAAATGGAGGCTCTAGACCCTTCCAGAGCTGAGATATTTAGATATTTATAATGGCATACAGAGCTGAGATATTGAGATATTTACAATGGCATAAATGCTATCGTGAAATCTCAATATCTCAGCTCTGGAAGGGTCTAGAGCCTCCATTTTTGCACTCAGATCTAAGTCACATGGCCCTCTATCAGAATCCAGAGTTTCAAGAAAATCAAAATTTTGACCCGAAAAAAAAACGTACAGTGGTACCCATTACGTTTTTTTTTCGGGGTCGAAATTTTGATTTTCTTGAAACTCTGGATTCTGATAGAGGGCCATGTGACTTAGATCTGAGTGCAAAAATGGAGGCTCTAGACCCTTCCAGAGCTGAGATATTGAGATTTCACGTAGCATTTATGCCATTGTAAATATCTCAATATCTCAGCTCTGTATGCCATTATAAATATCTCAATATCTCAGCTCTGGAAGGGTCTAGAGCCTCCATTTTTGCACTCAGATCTAAGTCACATGGCCCTCTATCAGAATCCAGAGTTTCAAGAAAATCAAAATTTTGACCCAAAAAAAACGTAAGGGGTACCACTGTCGTTTTTTTTTTTGAGGTCAAAATTTTGATTTTCTTGAAACTCTGGATTCTGATAGAGGGCCATGTGACTTAGATCTGAGTGCAAAAATGGAGGCTCTAGACCCTTCCAGAGCTGAGATATTGAGATTTCACGTAGCATTTATGCCATTGTAAATATCTCAGATATCTCAGCTCTGTATGCCATTATAAATATCTAAATATCTCAGCTCTGGAAGGGTCTAGAGCCTCCATTTTTGCACTCAGATCTAAGTCCCATGGCCCTCTATCAGAATCCAGAGTTTCAAGAAAATCAAAATTTTGACCCGAAAAAAAAACGACAGTGGTACCCCTTACGTTTTTTTTTCGGGTGGAAATTTTGATTTTCTTGAAACTCTGGATTCTGATAGAGGGCCATGGGACTTAGATCTGAGTGCAAAAATGGAGGCTCTAGACCCTTCCAGAGCTGAGATATTGAGATTTCATACATAGCATGTAAAGCTCAATATTCAGTCTTATGCCATTGTAAATATCTCAATATCTCAGCTCTGGAAGGGTCTAGAGCCTCCATTTTTGCACTCAGATCTAAGTCCCATGGCCCTCTATCAGAATCCAGAGTTTCAAGAAAATCAAAATTTTGACCCGAAAAAAAAAACGACAGTGGTACCCCTTACGTTTTTTTTCGGGGTCAAAATTTTGATTTTCTTGAAACTCTGGATTCTGATAGAGGGCCATGGGACTTAAATCTGAGTGCAAAAATGGAGGCTCTAGACCCTTCCAGAGCTGAGATATTTAGATATTTATAATGGCATACAGAGCTGAGATATTGAGATATTTACAATGGCATAAATGCTACGTGAAATCTCAATATCTCAGCTCTGGAAGGGTCTAGAGCCTCCATTTTTGCACTCAGATCTAAGTCACATGGCCCTCTATCAGAATCCAGAGTTTCAAGAAAATCAAAATTTTGACCCGAAAAAAAAACGACAGTGGTACCCCTTACGTTTTTTTTTCGGGTCAAAATTTTGATTTTCTTGAAACTCTGGATTCTGATAGAGGGCCATGTGACTTAGATCTGAGTGCAAAAATGGAGGCTCTAGACCCTTCCAGAGCTGAGATATTGAGATTTCACGTAGCATTTATGCCATTGTAAATATCTCAATATCTCAGCTCTATATGCCATTATAAATATCTCAATATCTCAGCTCTGGAAGGGTCTAGAGCCTTCATTTTGCACTCAGATCTAAGTCACATGGCCCTCTATCAGAATCCAGAGTTTCAAGAAAATCAAAATTTTGACCCGAAAAAAAAAACGTAAGGGGTACCACTGTCGTTTTTTTTTTGAGGTCAGAAATTTTGATTTTCTTGAAACTCTGGATTCTGATAGAGGGCCATGGGACTTAGATCTGAGTGCAAAAATGGAGGCTCTAGACCCTTCCAGAGCTGAGATATTGAGATATTTATAATGGCATACAGAGCTGAGATATTGAGATATTTACAATGGCATAAATGCTACGTGAGATCTCAATATCTCAGCTCTGGAAGGTCTAGAGCCTCCATTTTTGCACTCAGATCTAAGTCACATGGCCCTCTATCAGAATCCAGAGTTTCAAGAAAATCAAAATTTTGACCCGAAAAAAAAACGACAGTGGTACCCCTTGTCGTTTTTTTTTCGGGTCAAAATTTTGATTTTCTTGAAACTCTGGATTCTGATAGAGGGCCATGGGACTTAGATCTGAGTGCAAAAATGGAGGCTCTAGACCCTTCCAGAGCTGAGATATTGAGATTTCACGTAGCATTTATGCCATTGTAAATATCTCAATATCTCAGCTCTGTATGCCATTATAAATATCTCAATATCTCAGCTCTGGAAGGGTCTGAGCCTCCATTTTTGCACTCAGATCTAAGTCCCATGGCCCTCTATCAGAATCCAGAGTTTCAAGAAAATCAAAATTTTGACCCGAAAAAAAAAACGTAAGGGGTACCACTGTCGTTTTTTTTTCGAGGTAGAAATTTTGATTTTCTTGAAACTCTGGATTCTGATAGAGGGCCATGTGACTTAGATCTGAGTGCAAAAATGGAGGCTCTAGACCCTTCCAGAGCTGAGATATTGAGATTTCACGTGAGCATTCATGCCATTGTAAATATCTCAGATATCTACAGCTGGCATGTATGCCATTATAAATATCTAAATATCTCAGCTCTGGAAGGGTCTAGAGCCTCCATTTTGCACTCAGATCTAAGTCCCATGGCCCTCTATCAGGAATCCAGAGTTTCAAGAAAATCAAAATTTTGACCCGAAAAAAAAACGACAGTGGTACCCCTTGACGTTTTTTTTTCGGGTCAAAATTTTGATTTTCTTGAAACTCTGGAATTCTGATAGAGGGCCATGGGACTTAGATCTGAGTGCAAAAATGGAGGCTCTAGACCCTTCCAGAGCTGAGATATTGAGATATTCACGATAGCATTTATGCCAGTTGTAAATATCTCAGATATTTACAGCTGGCATGTATGCCATTATAAATATCTCAATATCTCAGCTCTGGAAGGGTCTAGAGCCTCCATTTTTGCACTCAGATCTAAGTCACATGGCCCTCTATCAGAATCCAGAGTTTCAAGAAAATCAAAATTTTGACCCGAAAAAAAAACGTAAGGGGTACCACTGTCGTTTTTTTTCGGGATCAAAATTTGATTTTCTTGAAACTCTGGATTCTGATAGAGGGCCATGTGACTTAGATCTGAGTGCAAAAATGGAGGCTCTAGACCCTTCCAGAGCTGAGATATTGAGATTTCACATAGCATTTATGCCAGTTGTAGATATCTGAGATATCTCAGCTGGCATGTATGCCATTATGAATATCTAAATATCTCAGCTCTGGAAGGGTCTAGAGCCTCCATTTTTGCACTCAGATCTAAGTCCCATGGCCCTCTATCGGAATCCAGAGTTTCAAGAAAATCAAAATTTTGACCCGGAAAAAAAAACGACAGTGGTACCCTGTATGTTTTTTTTTCGAGGTCGAAATTTTGATTTTCTTGAAACTCTGGATTCTGATAGAGGGCCATGGGACTTAGATCTGAGTGCAAAAATGAAGGCTCTAGACCCTTCCAGAGCTGAGATATTGAGATATTTATAATGGCATACAGAGCTGAGATATTGAGATATTTACAATGGCATAAATGCTACGTGAAATCTCAATATCTCAGCTCTGGAAGGGTCTGAGCCTCCATTTTTGCACTCAGATCTAAGTCCCATGGCCCTCTATCAGAATCCAGAGTTTCAAGAAAATCAAAATTTTGACCCAAAAAAAACGACAGTGGTACCACTGCATTTTTTTTTTCGAGGTCGAAAATTTTTGATTTTCTTGAAACTCTGGATTATGATAGAGGCCATGGGACTTAGATCTGAGTGCAAAAATGGAGGCTCTAGACCCTTCCAGAGCTGAGATATTTAGATATTTATAATGGCATACAGAGCTGAGATATTGAGATATTTACAATGGCATAAATGCTACGTGAAATCTCAATATCTCAGCTCTGGAAGGGTCTGAGCCTCCATTTTTGCACTCAGATCTAAGTCACATGGCCCTCTATCAGAATCCAGAGTTTCAAGAAAATCAAAATTTTGACCCGAAAAAAAAACGAGCAGTGGTACCCCTTGCGTTTTTTTTTGGGTCGAAATTTTGATTTTCTTGAAACTCTGGATTCTGATAGAGGGCCATGTGACTTAGATCTGAGTGCAAAAATGGAGGCTCTAGACCCTTCCAGAGCTGAGATATTGAGATATTCACAGTAGCATATATGCCAGTTGTAAATATCTCAATATCTACAATGGCATATATGCCATTATAAATATCTCAATATCTCAGCTCTGGAAGGGTCTAGAGCCTCCATTTTTGCACTCAGATCTAAGTCACATGGCCCTCTATCAGAATCCAGAGTTTCAAGAAAATCAAAATTTTGCACCCGGAAAAAAAAAAACGACAGTGGTACCACTTCGTTTTTTGGGTCAAAGAGTTTGATTTTCTTGAAACTCTGGATTCTGATAGAGGGCCATGGGACTTAGATCTGAGTGCAAAAATGGAGGCTCTAGACCCTTCCAGAGCTGAGTATTTAGATATTTATAATGGCATACAGAGCTGAGATATTGAGATATTTACAATGGCATAAATGCTACATGAAATCTCAATATCTCAGCTCTGGAAGGGTCTGAGCCTCCATTTTTGCACTCAGATACAGTCCCATGGCCCTCTGTCAGAATCCAGAGTTTCAAGAAAATCGAAATTTTGACCCGAAAAAAAACGTAAAGGGTACCACTGTCGTTTTTTTTTTCGGGTGAGAATTTTAGATTTTCTTGAAACTCTGGATTCTGATAGAGGCCATGTGACTTGAGATCTGAGTGCAAAAATGGAGGCTCTAGACCCTTCCAGAGCTGAGATATTGAGATTTCACGTAGCATTTATGCCATTGTAAATATCTCAATATCTCAGCTCTGTATGCCATTATAAATATCTAAATATCTCAGCTCTGGAAAGGTCTAGAGCCTCCATTTTTGCACTCAGATCTAAGTCCCATGGCCCTCTATCAGAATCCAGAGTTTCAAGAAAATCAAAATTTTTGACCCAAAAAAAAAACGTACAGGGGTACCACTGTCGTTTTTTTCAGGGTCAGAAATTTTAGATTTTCTTGAAACTCTGTGATTCTGATAGAGGGCCATGGGACTTAGATCTGAGTGCAAAAATGGAGGCTCTAGACCCTTCCAGAGCTGAGATATTTAGATATTCATAATGGCATATAGAGCTGAGATTGTAGATATTTACAATGGCATAAATGCTATATGAAATATCAAATATCTCAGCTCTGGAAGGGTCTAGAGCCTCCATTTTTGCACTCAGATCTAAGTCCCATGGCCCTCTATCAGGAATCCAGAGTTTCAAGAAAATCAAAATTTTGACCCAAAAAAAAAACGACAGTGGTACCCCTTACTGTTTTTTTCAGAGTCAAAATTTTGATTTTCTTGAAACTCTGGATTCTGATAGAGGGCCATGTGACTTAATCTGAGTGCAAAAATGGAGGCTCTAGACCCTTCCAGAGCTGAGATATTGAGATATTCACACGTAGCATTTATGCCATTGTAAATATCTCAATATCTCAGCTCTGTATGCCATTATAAATATCTAAATATCTCAGCTCTGGAAGGGTCTAGAGCCTCCATTTTTGCACTCAGATCTAAGTCCCATGGCCCTCTATCAGAATCCAGAGTTTCAAGAAAATCAAAATTTTGACCCGAAAAAAAAAACGACAGTGGTACCCTTCGATTTTTTTTTGGGGTCAGAAATTTTGATTTTCTTGAAACTCTGGATTCTGATAGAGGGCCATGGGACTTAGATCTGAGTGCAAAAATGGAGGCTCTAGACCCTTCCAGAGCTGAGATATTGAGATATTTATAATGGCATACAGAGCTTGTAAATATTGAGATATTTACAATGGCATAAATGCTATGATAAAATCTCAATATCTCAGCTCTGGAAGGGTCTAGAGCCTCCATTTTGCACTAGATCTAAGTCCCATGGCCCTCTATCAGAATCCAGAGTTTCAAGAAAATCAAAATTTTGACCCAAAAAAAAAACGACAGTGGTACCCCTTCGTTATTTTTTCGGGTCAAAGTTTTGATTTTCTTGAAACTCTGGATTCTGATAGAGGGCCATGGGACTTAGATCTGAGTGCAAAAATGGAGGCTCTAGACCCTTCCAGAGCTGAGATATTGAGATTTCACGATAGCATTTATGCCATTGTAAATATCTCAATATCTCAGCTCTGTATGCCATTATAAATATCTAAATATCTCAGCTCTGGAAGGGTCTAGAGCCTCCATTTTTGCACTCAGATCTAAGTCCCATGGCCCTCTATCAGAATCCAGAGTTTCAAGAAAATGAAAATTTTGACCCGAAAAAAAAACGACAGTGGTACCCCTGTACGTTTTTTTTTTCGGGTCAAAATTTTGATTTTCTTGAAACTCTGGATTCTGATAGAGGGCCATGGGACTTAGATCTGAGTGCAAAAATGGAGGCTCTAGACCCTTCCAGAGCTGAGATATTTAGATATTTATAATGGCATACAGAGCTGAGATATTGAGATATTTACAATGGCATAAATGCTACGTGAGATCTCAATATCTCAGCTCTGGAAGGTCTAGAGCCTCCATTTTTGCACTCAGATCTAAGTCCCATGGCCCTCTATCAGAATCCAGAGTTTCAAGAAAATCAAAATTTTGACCCGAAAAAAAAAACGACAGTGGTACCCCTTACGTTTTTTTTTCGGGTCAAAATTTTGATTTTCTTGAAACTCTGGATTCTGATAGAGGGCCATGTGACTTAGATCTGAGTGCAAAAATGGAGGCTCTAGACCCTTCCAGAGCTGAGATATTGAGATTTCACGTAGCATTTATGCCATTGTAAATATCTCAATATCTCAGCTCATATATGCCATTATAAATATCTAAATATCTCAGCTCTGGAAGGGTCTAGAGCCTCCATTTTTGCACTCAGATCTTAGTCCCATGGCCCTCTATCAGGAATCCAGAGTTTCAAGAAAATCAAAATTTTGACCCGAAAAAAAACGTAAGGGGTACCACTGTCGTTTTTTTTCGGGTCAGAATTTTGATTTTCTTGAAACTCTGGATTCTGATAGAGGGCCATGGGACTTAGATCTGAGTGCAAAAATGGAGGCTCTAGACCCTTCCAGAGCTGAGATATTTGAGATATTTATAATGGCATACAGAGCTGAGATATCTGAGATATTTACAATGGCATAAATGCTACGTGAATATCTCAATATCTCAGCTCTGGAAGGGTCTAGAGCCTCCATTTTTGCACTCAGATCTAAGTCCCATGGCCCTCTATCAGAATCCAGAGTTTCAGAGAAAATCAAAATTTTGACCCAAAAAAAAACGTAAGGGGTACCACTGTCGTTTTTTTTCGGGGTCGAAATTTTGATTTTCTTGAAAGCTCTGGATTCTGATAGAGGGCCATGTGACTTAGATCTGAGTGCAAAAATGGAGGCTCTAGACCCTTCCAGAGCTGAGATATTGAGATTTCACGATAGCATTTATGCCATTGTAAATATCTCAATATCTACAGCTCTGTATGCCATTATAAATATCTAAATATCTCAGCTCTGGAAGGGTCTAGAGCCTCCATTTTTGCACTCAGATCTAAGTCCCATGGCCCTCTATCAGAATCCAGAGTTTCAAGAAAATCAAAATTTTGACCCGAAAAAAAAAACGTAAGTGGTACCACTGTCGTTTTTTTTTCGGGTCAAAATTTTGATTTTCTTGAAACTCTGGATTCTGATAGAGGGCCATGGGACTTAGATCTGAGTGCAAAAATGGAGGCTCTAGACCCTTCCAGAGCTGAGATATTTAGATATTTATAATGGCATACAGAGCTGAGATATTGAGATATTTACAATGGCATAAATGCTACATGAAATCTCAATATCTCAGCTCTGGAAGGTCTAGAGCCTCCATTTTTGCACTCAGATCTAAGTCACATGGCCCTCTATCAGAATCCAGAGTTTTCAAGAAATCAAAATTTTGACCCGAAAAAAAAACGTACAGGGGTACCACTGTCGTTTTTTTTCGGGTCAAAATTTTGATTTTCTTGAAACTCTGGATTCTGATAGAGGGCCATGTGACTTAGATCTGAGTGCAAAAATGGAGGCTCTAGACCCTTCCAGAGCTGAGATATTTAGATATTTATAATGGCATACATGCCAGCTGAAATATTGAGATATTTACAATGGCATAAATGCTATCATGAATATCTCAAATATCTCAGCTCTGGAAGGGTCTAGAGCCTCCATTTTTGCACTCAGATCTAAGTCCCATGGCCCTCTATCAAAATCCAGAGTTTCAAGAAAATCAAAATTTTGACCCGAAAAAAAAAACGTAAGGGGTACCACTGTCGTTTTTTTTCGGGTTAAAATTTTGATTTTCTTGAAACTCTGGATTCTGATAGAGGGCCATGGGACTTAGATCTGAGTGCAAAAATGGAGGCTCTAGACCCTTCCAGAGCTGAGAATATTTAGATATTTATAATGGCATACAGAGCTGAGATATTGAGATATTTACAATGGCATAAATGCTACGTGAAATCTCAATATCTCAGCTCTGGAAGGGTCTAGAGCCTCCATTTTTGCACTCAGATCTAAGTCCCATGGCCCTCTATCAGAATCCAGAGTTTCAAGAAAATCAAAATTTTGACCCGAAAAAAAAACGACAGTGGTACCCTTACGTTTTTTTTTCGAGGTCAGAAATTTGATTTTCTTGAAACTCTGGATTCTGATAGAGGGCCATGTGACTTAGATCTGAGTGCAAAAATGGAGGCTCTAGACCCTTCCAGAGCTGAGATATTGAGATATTTATAATGGCATTTATGCCAGTTGTAGATATCTGAGATATTTACAGCTGGCATGAATGCCATTATAAATATCTAAATATCTCAGCTCTGGAAGGGTCTAGAGCCTCCATTTTTGCACTCAGATCTAAGTCCCATGGCCCTCTATCAGAATCCAGAGTTTCAAGAAAATCGAAAATTTTGACCCAAAAAAAAAACGTAAGGGGTACCACTGTCGTTTTTTTTTCGAGGTCGAAATTTTGATTTTCTTGAAACTCTGGATTCTGATAGAGGGCCATGTGACTTAGATCTGAGTGCAAAAATGGAGGCTCTAGACCCTTCCAGAGCTGAGATATTGAGATTTCACGTAGCATTTATGCCATTGTAAATATCTCAATATCTCAGCTCTGTATGCCATTATAAATATCTAAATATCTCAGCTCTGGAAGGGTCTAGAGCCTCCATTTTTGCACTCAGATCTAAGTCACATGGCCCTCTATCAGAATCCAGAGTTTCAAGAAAATCAAAATTTTGACCCAAAAAAAAAGCGACAGTGGTACCCCTTACGTTTTTTTTCGGGTCAGAATTTTGATTTTCTTGAAACTCTGGATTCTGATAGAGGGCCATGTGACTTAGATCTGAGTGCAAAATTGGAGGCTCTAGACCCTTCCAGAGCTGAGATATTTGAGATATTTATAATGGCATACAGAGCTTGAGATATTGAGAATATTTACAATGGCATAAATGCTACGTGAAATCTCAATATCTCAGCTCTGGAAGGGTCTAGAGCCTCCATTTTTGCACTCAGATCTAAGTCCCATGGCCCTCTATCAGAATCCAGAGTTTCAAGAAAATCAAAATTTTGACCCAAAAAAAAACGTAAGGGGTACCACTGTCGTTTTTTTTTTCAGGTCAAAATTTTAGATTTTCTTGAAACTCTGGATTCTGATAGAGGGCCATGTGACTTAGATCTGAGTGCAAAAATGGAGGCTCTAGACCCTTCCAGAGCTGAGATATTGAGATTTCAGCGTAGCATTTATGCCATTGTAAATATCTCAATATCTCAGCTCTGTATGCCATTATAAATATCTAAATATCTCAGCTCTGGAAGGGTCTAGAGCCTCCATTTTTGCACTCAGATCTAAGTCCCATGGCCCTCTATCAGAATCCAGAGTTTCAAGAAAATCAAAATTTTGACCCGAAAAAAAACGTAAGGGGTACCACTGTCGTTTTTTTTCGGGTCAAAATTTTGATTTTCTTGAAACTCTGGATTCTGATAGAGGGCCATGGGACTTAGATCTGAGTGCAAAAATGGAGGCTCTAGACCCTTCCAGAGCTGAGATATTTAGATGTTTATAATGGCATACAGAGCTGAGAATATTGAGATATTTACAATGGCATAAATGCTACGTGAAATCTCAATATCTCAGCTCTGGAAGGGTCTAGAGCCTCCATTTTTGCACTCAGATCTAAGTCACATGGCCCTCTATCAGAATCCAGAGTTTCAAGAAAATCAAAATTTTGACCCGAAAAAAAAAACGTAAGGGTTACCACTGTCGTTTTTTTTTAGGGTCAAAGTTTTGATTTTCTTGAAACTTCTGGATTCTGACAGAGGGCCATGGGACTTAGATCTGAGTGCAAAAATGGAGGCTCTAGACCCTTCCAGAGCTGAGATATTTAGATATTTATAATGGCATACAGAGCTGAGATATTGAGATATTTACAATGGCATAAATGCTACATGAAATCTCAATATCTCAGCTCTGGAAGGGTCTAGAGCCTCCATTTTTGCACTCAGATCTAAGTCCCATGGCCCTCAATCAGAATCCAGAGTTTCAAGAAAATCAAAATTTTGACCCGAAAAAAAACGTAAGGGGTACCACTGTGAGTTTTTTTTCAGGATCAAAATTTTGATTTTCTTGAAACTCTGGATTCTGATAGAGGGCCATGTGACTTAGATCTGAGTGCAAAAATGGAGGCTCTAGACCCTTCCAGAGCTGAGATATTTAGATATTTATAATGGCATACAGAGCTGAGATATTGAGATATTTACAATGGCATAAATGCTACATGAAATCTCAATATCTCAGCTCTGGAAGGGTCTAGAGCCTCCATTTTTGCACTCAGATCTAAGTCCCATGGCCCTCTATCAGAATCCAGAGTTTCAAGAAACTTTTTTTCGCACAAAAAAAACAAAAAACGACAGTGGTACCCCTTATGTTTTTTTTGTGCGAAAAAAAAAAGTTTATTGAAACTCTGGATTCTGATAGAGGGCCATGGGACTTAGACCTGAGTGCAAAAATGGAGGCTCTAGACCCTTCCAGAGCTGAGATATTGAGATATTTATAATGGCTCAATATCTCAATATGTCACAAATATCTCATAAATATCTCAATATCTCAGCTCTGGAAGGGTCTAGAGCCTCCATTTTTGCACTCAGGTCTAAGTCCCATGGCCCTCTATCAGAATCCAGAGTTTCAAGAAACTTTTTTCGCACACACAAAAAAAAAAACGACAGTGGTACGGTACCACTGTATGTTTTTTTTTTTTGTGCGAAAAAAAAAAGTTTCTTGAAACTCTGGATTACTGATAGAGGGCCATGGGACTTAGACCTGAGTGCAAAAATGGAGGCTCTAGACCCTTCCAGAGCTGAGATATTGAGATATTTATAATGGCTCAATATCTCAATATGTCACAAATATCTCATAAATATCTCAATATCCCAGCTTTGGAAGGGTCTAGAGCCTCCATTTTTGCACTCAGGTCTAAGTCCCATGGCCCTCTATCAGAATCCAGAGTTTCAAGAAACCTTTTTTTCGCACACACAAAAAAAAAAAAACATAAGGGGTACCACTGTCGTTTTTTTGTTTTTTTTGTGCGAGAAAAAAAAGTTTCTTGAAAACTCTGAATTCTGATGAGGGCCATGGAGACTTAGACCTGAGTGCAAAGATGGTGGCTCTAGACCCTTCCAAGAGCTGAGATATTGAGATATTTATAATGGCTCAATATCTCAGTATGTCATAAATGTCTCATAAATATCTCAGCTCTGGAAGGGTCTGAGCCTCCATTTTTGCACTCAGGTCTTAGTCCCATGGCCTGAATCAGAATCCAGAGTTTCAGAGAAGATTGGAGAAACTTTTTTTTTGCACAAAAAACAAACAAACATAAGGGGTACCACTGTCGTTTTTTTTTTTTTTGTGTGTGAAAAAAAGTTTCTCCAATCTTCTTGAAACTCTGGATTCTGATAGAGGGCCATGGGACTTAGACCTGAGTGCAAAAATGGAGGCTCTAGACCCTTCCAGAGCTGAGATATTGAGATATTTATAATGGCTCAATATCTCAGTATGTCATAAATATCTCATAAATATCTCAGCTCTGGAAGGGTCTAGAGCCTTCATTTTGCACTCAGGTCTTAGTCCCATGGCCCTCAATAGAATCCAGAGATTTCAAGAAGATTGGAGAAACTTTTTCGCACAAAAAAAACGATAGTGGTACCCCTTATGTTTTTTTTTTGTGCGAAAAAAAGTTTTCTCCACTCTTCTTGAAACTCTGGATTCTGATAGAGGGCCATGGGGCTTAGACCTGAGTGCAAAAATTGAGGGTCTTGAACCTTCCAGAGCTGAGATATTGAGATATTTATGATGGCATAAATGCTACGTGGGATGTCCATATCTCAGCTCTGAAAGGTTCTAGAGACTCCATTTTTGCACTCAGGTCTAAGTCCCAAGGCCCACTATCAGAATCCAGAGTTTCAAGAAGATCAGAGCAACTCAAAATTTCGACCAAAAAAAAAAAACCCGACAGTGGTACCCCTTCCGTTTTTTTTTTTTTTTTTGGTGCGAAAAAAAAGTTTCTCCAATCTTCTTGAAACTCTGGATTCTGATAGAGGGCCATGGGACTTAGACCTGAGTGCAAAAATGGAGGCTCTAGACCCTTCCAGAGCTGAGATATTGAGATATTCATAATGGCATAAATGCTACGTGGGATGTCCATATCTCAGCTCTGAAATGTTCTAGAGACTCCATTTTTGCACTCAGGTCTAAGTCCCAAGGCCCTCTATCAGAATCCAGAGTTTCAAGAAGATCAGAGCAACTCAAAATTTCGAACCCAAAAAAACCCCAACAGTGGTACCCCTTTCGTTTTTTTTTTTATTTTTGGTGCAAAAAAAAAATACGTTTCTCCAATCTTCTTGAAACTCTGGATTCTGATAGAGGGCCATGGGAGTTAGACCTGAGTGCAAAAATGGAGGATCTAGACCCTTCCAGAGCTGAGATATTGAGATATTTATAATGGCATAAATGCTACGTGGGATGTCCATATCTCAGCTCTGGAAGGTTCTAGAGACTCCATTTTGCACTCAGGTCTAAGTCCCAAGGCCCTGTATCAGAATCCAGAGTTTCAAGAAGATCAGAGCAACTCAAAATTTCGACCCAAAAAAAAAAACGACAGTGGTACCCCTTTCATTTTTTTTTTTTTGGTGCGACAAAAATAAGTTTCTCCAATCTTCTTGAAACTCTGGATTCTGATAGAGGGCCATGGGACTTAGACCTGAGTGCAAAAATGGAGGCTCTAGACCCTTCCAGAGCTGAGATATTGATATATTTATAATGGCATAAATGCTACGTGGGATGTCCATATCTCAGCTCTGGAAGTAGGGCTGGGTGATTTTTTCCCTTAAAAAAATCTGCGATTTTTTATAAAAACTCGAATTTACGATTCGATTTTTTTTATCAAGTAGAATTTTTATCTCTCTGTGTTGAACTGATTATAACTCTTTTGTGTGTTAAACACAATCTAATTAATACAACTTCATTATAAAGAAAAACAACAAATCCTAAAAAATATGATCATAATCTATGACAAAAATGCTATTATAAACTAGATTAATGAATAATTAAGCAGTGCAGATAAATCAGTCTAGATAATTCACAAGTGCACAATATTGAAAAAAATCTGAACATTTAGGGGGAAAAAAACATTTAGTGGGGAACAAATACGAGACAAGTGTAACACTAAATCTGGTCAAACTTTACACATTGCTCTTTGTATTGTACATTCATGAAAAACAAGATAACAAAAATCAAAAGGTTCAATTATTATATAGTCTGGTCTTCTATACAATTGAGACATGTTTTAAATGTATAGCACAGCTGTTTAATGAGACAGCAACATATGATAGATAGGACAGAACAAGAAAAGGCTATTAATAATCTTTCATTGCGCAAAAGTATTATGATATGAAAGGCTCCAATACATCGCGGGCCGCGGCACAAAGCGCTTATGCGCATTCCGAGCGCTGAATGATGCGCTTGAAGCCACATGGAGTCACAGCGCACAGCCTATTTTTTACAGTATATGCGCGCAGCCCCGCGCGTCGACTCCGCAGTCCGCACTGAACAGTTCAAAGCACAAAGGAAATACATACTGATTCGTGTATAATATCTAGCTATGCAATCGTTTATTGAACCTTTTCTTTTAACAGTTTTAAATTTCAATTACTGTGCGCGTGAAGAACAATAGTGCTCTGACTAGTGTTTTGCTCTAACAGACACCCGGTAGAAAGTAACGTCATGACTTAGTTACAGCAATATTTATAATAAGGCCTTGGGATTTAGACCTGAGTGCAGAAATGGAGGCTCTAGACCCTTCCAGAGCTGAGATATTGAGATATTTATAATGGCATGAATGCTACGTGGGATGTCAATATCTCTTTTTTTTTCTATCTTTTTTGGTGCGAAAAATAAGTTTCTCCAATCTTCTTGACACTCTGGATTCTGAGAGAGGGCCATGGGACTAAGACCTGAGTTCATGAATGGAGGATCTAGACCCTTCAAGAGCTGAGATATTGAGATATTTTTAATGGCAGAAATGCTACATGGGATGTCAATATCTCAGCTCTGGAAGGGTCTAGAGCCTCCATTTTTGTACTAAGGTCTAAGTCTTGTAGCTCTCTATCAGAATCCAGAGTTTCAAGAAGATCAGAGCAACTCAAAATTTCGACCCGAAAAAAATGACAGTGGTACCCCTGTCGTTTTTTTTTTTCTTTTTTTGGTGCAAAAAAATAAGTTTTCTCCAATCTTCTTGAAACTCTGGATTCTGATAGACTTAGACCTGAGTGCAAAAATGGAGGCTCTAAACCAGTGTGCGATATGCGGGGGGGGGGGCGTGGGGGAGGGGTCGACCCCCTGATTAACCCATGAGACCCCCATGAAAGCCTCAAAAGAAAAAATTCAAAGGGGTCTCAAATTTTATCAAAAAATTCAATAATGGTTTGTCACTAATGGTCACTAAAATGTTTTTAAGCTCACCATGTCCAGTATTCAGAATAAACACATTTATTCACAATCACAAATGTGTTTAATTTTTTTGCAAAGCGGAGCCAGCCAGTGCACGTACTATGCAAATTAGCCATATGCGCCAAACAGTAGCCTAGAAACTTTGAGAAGTCACTAAAAATGGCTAGCAAGCGATAAATAAATCAGAGTATATATCACTCACACACTTTGGGTTCACATCTAAAAAGTTGGCACTCAGAGATAAAGAGGCACCGAAAGACGATGCTAGTGCAGGCCCACTCAGTCACTACCAGAAAAAGGATCCTCTCCCACTCAGTGAAGAACACGTAATAGAAGCCAGCCGAGTGTTCCGAAGACGCGGCAAACGCTGAGGTAAAATTCGCTGCAACTGCTACCAGCACAAGTAGGATTACCGTTTGTCCCATATTAGCCAGAAGGCCCGGTAAATGAGCCTATTATGTGCCCCGTTTATTGAAGGCACGCTGATCTTACTACCGACTAATACAACAGCAACACGACACTTAAGAATTATCACGACCTCATCATCATGATCCAATCACAGTCCATCCTCGCGCTCATCAGACCGATACGAATAAGTTAGCAAATTCTAAATTGATCATGATTTGATTTGTGAAAAGAATCCTCTGAGGCAGGACGGCAACCACAAGAAGTCGAGCAAAGGCATCTTTGGTCTATTTTAAAGGAGCACCAGACAAGAATGCTGTTTTTGTCAAACAGCGACCCCTAGAGTAACTGTGGAGTACTTGTTTTTAACATTACTGTCGTAAATACCACTCACGGAGGGCATGACGTGTTACATAGTATACAATAGTACATTGTGTTTAATTTGTCGTTTAATGAGATCTAATATATGTTGTTAGTGGTGAGAATTTTCACATGATTAAATACATATCCCCATGAACTTTAATGGTCCAGAGGAAGAACTTTTGCCATGTGTGTCACAGGTTCTGGGTTCTAATCGTTACTAATAGTATAGTTTATTTTCCTCATCAACACCGATTGTTTATTAGTGGCTGTATTTCAAGCAGGGACATGTTTTTTGTGCATTGGGTTTTGTGATTTCACAGTAATGAGTCTCTCAGTCCCCGCAACGGATTGCGCAATGAGTGCGCGTCCGTTTGAATATCACAACAGAACACTGAATCACTGAAACTGATCGCAGCAATAGGCAACAAGCACTTTGGTCACTAGATTTCAAAAACAACACATTTCAGATCACCTCTTATTTAACAAACGAAATAAATGAATGCTCTACTAGAGCTACCTGGAGATGTTTTATTTTATTTGTTTGTATTAATCGTGCTGCGAGATGTTTCAATGGGGACATACCACACGCAAATTACATCTATGCTCGCGTCTGACTCCTCGCTCGTTCAGTCTGCTGTTTCCTCTTTCTCTGTTCCTCCGACAATTCTTCCTAGCTTTCTGTATATTACATGCCGGCTCCGCCATGACGAAAGTGTGACAAACTCCATCCTTCTCGACCTTGTTCCTGGATATGTGCAGTGTTGCCGTAAATGAATATGCAGAGAGCTGATATCACGCGATACTTCCTGATGCTGAGGCCGGCGAGCCGCCTGAAACTGCAAGTGAGATTTTTCCGCTCACAGGCACCGGGGGGGGCGGGGGGCCCCCATTCAATAACCATTTCAATAACTCTGAAGCTGTAAAATAAAGCTAAAATAACTGCATAGTGTCCCTTTAACTTGACCCTTGAGCGTTCTCTATGACTGTTCGTTTCTGTTCTGTTACAGTTAGTAACTGACGTGTAGATTACATTTGTATAATTTTATGAAAAAGAAGAAAAAAAAACTGAAATAAATGATGAACTCTAAAAACTCAACTTTTCTCTTTGTGAATATCTTTTTAGGGTGGATTAAAAAAAGGCTAAATCTGCCAAATATTCATTTTTTATTATAATTGTTTATTATTATATGTATTATTTATTATTATAATTTCATAATATGAATTAATATTTAGATATGAATCCAACTAAAACTTGTGAAAAGATATCTTTCACTCAGTCAAATAGCAAAAAGCATAGCCTATGGAGCTCTATAGTCATCTATTAAAACTGCACTTCCCAAAAGATGGGCAACAATTTTACACTAAACCATGTCAAATGATCCATGTTATCACCATAAATTAAATTTAGAAATTTGGGTTAAATTATTATTTTTTTTTATTAAAAAAAGCTGTTTTGTATAATTGTTTTAAATTTATTTATTTATATAAATTTAAAATATATAACAAATCCTCCAAAAACTGCACACATAAAGTAAAAACATTAATAAACAGACTATTACATTTGTTTATATACTGCATAGACAAAATTAGTTGCGATATTGTGCAACAATCGGGAGATAGGGACCCCCAAATATTGATGGGTATTTCGCACACTGAGGGGAACCTATATATATATATATATATATATATATATATATATATATATATATATATATATATATATATATATATATATATATATATATATATATATATATATATAAACATTGTTCAATTTTGTTGTTTTATATAAAATAGGAGGCATTTTATATGCGTTTTTTACTATTTTGCCTCTGTCCCTAGGCCAGACTTTGGGTCTTCAACCTGATCTCACTTAAAATCTAATACTGATATAATTTCAAACTCAAACAGAAAGTATGCATTATAACCCAATTCATTCAAATCTAATATGTTATACAGTACAACGTGACTGAAGGGTCATGAGCAGATATAGCACTCAGGAGAAGTTAGATGAATTTGTATAGATGGGGTTTTTATTTTCCACAATTAAGGCCAATGAAAGGCAAAAAAATAACAATAATAATAATAATAATAATAAAAAAAACACTTTTGAATAAACAAAAGAAATTGACATGAGAGTCAAAAAAAAAAAAAAAATAAAAAAAAATAATTAATCAAACTCTCTCAAAAATTGACCTTAACACAAGTCAAAATTAGAGCAAGGACAAACATTTGTCCTTTCACCCCAAGCTCCCCTTACAGAATGAAAATACTAGCCTTTATAGACCTGAGTTCACCCATGGAATTGGACCATACCAACACATGATAACAATACAGGGGTGGCTCAGATAACAACCACATAAATGCTTAAAACAGCATGAAATACAACCTCTATAAATCTAGAAAATCACATAATATTATTTCTACAGTTTCAACTGTCAATTGGCAAGCAACAAATCACATTTAACAGCCATAAATTAATTACTCAAACTCCGGGTCATTTTTGTAATGACCCGAAAGTCATAGCGTCATTTAAACCCCACAATAGCGGCAAAATTTCCTTTACACAAACAAACGGAAACGCCAGTACAACAAAGATGGTATGTTAAAGCAATGTTTCTCTTAAACTAAATAAACAGATACCTATTGAAAACATGTATTGTGTAATTATTGTAACGAATTATAACTGTGATGTAAATGGCATGATTTTCTTGAATACAGCAAGATTTGTATTGATAAAAATAGCTATAGCATTTAAATCACCGCAGTATTAGCTGTTAAAAGTGTGCACACCAAAACCTACGGGAAATATGAGATTTTGTTATGAAAGGCTAGATTAACCGCTGATTTGTAACAGTATAAAGATTAACAAAAAAAAAACATTTACGTGCTAGACAAACATTTGGACTCAGTCTTTGTGTACTTGAATAGGCAGCATCTCGCTGCCGTGACGATAGCTATGCGCCCCGTCACACACCCCCCCCTTAAGAGAGAACGTCTAGATCCATCTCCTGACGTGAAAGAAAGTCAGCAATAACGTTATCCTTTCCCGCTCTATACCTCACAGTAAACCTGTATGGCTGCAAGGATAGGTGCCAGCGGGTGATTCTGGAATTAAAGTCACGCATACGGTGTAGCCATTGCAAAGGCCTGTGGTCTGTCTCCAAGACAAACTCTTTGCCAACAAGGTAATATTTTAAAGTGTCCAGCGCCCACTTGATGGCCAGACACTCCTTTTCAATGGTGGAGTAACGAGTCTCACGAGGGAAAAGTTTGCGGCTCACAAACTGTATAGGTCTTTTGTCCTCCCCTCACCCTGCAGCAAAACTGCTCCCAGTCCAATGCCAGAAGCGTCCGTTTGCACCGTGAAGGGTAAGGAAAAGTCAGGACTCTGTAAATCTGACAAGGGAGCTGCTCGGCTTGAAAAGTTGGAAATAAAGCGCCGGTACCATCCGACCAACCCCAGAAAAGATCTAACTCCCTTCTTGGTTGTAGGTGGCTGGGAGTTGCGTATGGCTTCCACCTTGCTGACCTGAGGACGTATAGTACCGCCACCCAGGACATATCCCAAGTAGCACACTTCAGACCTGGCAAGCTGGCATTTGCTGGCATTTACTACCAACCCCGCCTGCCGAATCCTTCGGAAGGCATCACTAAGGTGTTGAAGATGTTCTTCCCACGACGAACTGTGAATGATGACATCATCAATGTAAGCAGCGGCATGGTCCTCAGCGCCCCTCAGCACTTCATCCATGAGACGTTGGAATGTTGCCGCTGCTCCATGAAGGCCAAAGGGCATGACCTTAAACTGGAACAATCCCGATGGAGCTTTGAAGGCGGTCAGTTCTCGTGCTTGGGCGTTGAGTGGCACTTGCCAGTATCCTTTACACAAGTCCAAGGTGCTAAAGAACTCAGCCTTTCCCAGGCGCTCCACCAACTCGTCTACACGAGGCATGGGATATGGATCAAAAGCTGAGATGGTATTCAGCTTCGAAAAGTCTACACAGAAGCGGAGCCCCCCATCCTTTTTTGGCACCAGGACCACGGGACTGCACCACTCGCTGTGTGACGTCTCAATCACCCCCATTTCCAGCATCGCCGCCACCTCCTGCTTCAGTGCGGGGATCAGTCGCGCTGGAACCCTGGTGGTGGTCTGCCGGATAGGACCTGGAGAAGTCAGCCGGATGTCGTGGGTGATGATGTCAGTTCGCCCTGGCTGATCTCGGAACAGGCCTCTTGGGATGATTTTCTTTAGGTCCTCCTGCTGTTCATTTGTCAAATGGGTGACGGAGGGGTAGGTTAACTCGCTGCCCACAGTAGGAAAGTACTGCTCCGACGGCTCCTCTTCCTCTTCCACAGTCCGCGCCCACAACTGGTCTTGTACAGAAGATGGTCGATCAATCCATTGTTTTAAGAGGTTCACGTGAAAGATCTGTTTAGAGCGACGTCTGTCTGGCATTGAGATTTCATAGGTAACCTCACTGACCTTACGAAGTACCTTGAAAGGGCCTTGCCACTTCGCCAGTAAACTGCTTTCAGATGAAGGCAACAGCAGCAGCACTTTCTGTCCGGACACGAAGGTGCGACTACGTGCTGTCCGATCATACCACGTTCTCTCCCCCTCCTTAATAGACTTGGAGCGGAAACGCTGGCGGTAAGTCTCTGTACTGATGTTGAACTTGTTGAGAATGGCTTGCTTCACTTTCATGTAATCCTGGCTGTCTTCAACACACATGGCTACATAGGCAGATCTGGCCTTACCATTCAGACAAGGGCACCAAGTACAATACCCAAGTCTCATGGGGCCATTGACTTGCTGCTGCGAGTCTTTCGAAGGTGGTCAAATAATGTTCAATATCTTCGTCCTCTTCATGCGAGGACATCCTCAGGGGTTTTCCACCCCGTTGGAGGTGTCATCGAATGTTGCAAGGCCGAGAGCAGTGGAGTTGAGGGAGCTCTGCATCCCTTGTACTGGGTGCTGATCTGGATGTGGCTGAGGAGTGGGTACATCCAGAAATGGCATGTTGAGCGGATCAGAAGGATGTCGTAGGCGTGAACTAGATGGGTACATCTTCAGGCTGTCCGGTGAGTGGTTGCCCATCGACTGTGTTAATATTGTGTCGCCTCTCACTAGTTGCTGCAGTTGCTTGAATTGGTGCTCCATACCTTTCCATCTCCGTTCTTGCCAGAAGCGCCTCTGTCTCTAACTGATCCCACCGCTGCCACCAAATGTTATAGGTAGACGGTGACTTGAAGGGTCATGAGCAGATATAGCACTCAGGAGAAGTTAGATGAATTTGTATAGATGGGGTTTTTATTTTCCACAATTAAGGCCAATGAAAGGCAAAAAAATAACAATAATAATAATAATAATAATAAAAAAAAACACTTTTGAATAAACAAAAGAAATTGACATGAGAGTCAAAAAAAAAAAAAATAAAAAAAATAATTAATCAAACTCTCTCAAAAATTGACCTTAACACAAGTCAAAATTAGAGCAAGGACAAACATTTGTCCTTTCACCCCAAGCTCCCCTTACAGAATGAAAATACTAGCCTTTATAGACCTGAGTTCACCCATGGAATTGGACCATACCAACACATGATAACAATACAGGGGTGGCTCAGATAACAACCACATAAATGCTTAAAACAGCATGAAATACAACCTCTATAAATCTAGAAAATCACATAATATTATTTCTACAGTTTCAACTGTCAATTGGCAAGCAACAAATCACATTTAACAGCCATAAATTAATTACTCAAACTCCGGGTCATTTTTGTAATGACCCGAAAGTCATAGCGTCATTTAAACCCCACAATAGCGGCAAAATTTCCTTTACACAAACAAACGGAAACGCCAGTACAACAAAGATGGTATGTTAAAGCAATGTTTCTCTTAAACTAAATAAACAGATACCTATTGAAAACATGTATTGTGTAATTATTGTAACGAATTATAACTGTGATGTAAATGGCATGATTTTCTTGAATACAGCAAGATTTGTATTGATAAAAATAGCTATAGCATTTAAATCACCGCAGTATTAGCTGTTAAAAGTGTGCACACCAAAACCTACGGGAAATATGAGATTTTGTTATGAAAGGCTAGATTAACCGCTGATTTGTAACAGTATAAAGATTAACAAAAAAAAAACATTTACGTGCTAGACAAACATTTGGACTCAGTCTTTGTGTACTTGAATAGGCAGCATCTCGCTGCCGTGACGATAGCTATGCGCCCCGTCACATAATATATATTTATTTTCTATTTGACATTTTAAACATGTTGAACACTTGTCCCTTGGGTTCACTGTCATTTCCACACCTATGCATTAAATGCAATCCCAGGCTCAGTGTTCTAGATTTGTATACTCAGTAACCATGTTAGCTGACACTCCAGAGGAACCCACATGGCTGAATGAAAAAATGGTCCCAGCAGAGGTTAATAAATTGGACATATATCAAGGTCAATAATGAGAAATACTGCAAGTATGTTTATTGTATGTCATTTTTGAACCGCTCATAATTAATTCATATGGAAACATTTCAGGATTTTTACAATTTCATAGTGATATTTGAGATTATTTAATGCTAACTCTAAAACTAGCACTAACAGGCTAGTCAAACATGAGATATTAGAGGGAAAGGGGGAAAATGTCATTTCCACAACTGTCTTTTCCACATCTGTCTCCATGGAAGTGATAAAGACAGTTGGCTTGGCAAGGACATTGTATGTGCTTTAAAATCAAAGTAGTTTGCCTTTAGTACTAAAAATAAAGTGTATAAACACAAAATTTACATATAGGGCCCTATTTTAACGATCTGAAACGCAAGCGTCAAAGCGCAAAGCGCAATTAACTTTGTGGGCGGATCCCGGTGCTGTTGCTATTTTCCCGGCGGGATAAATGCCTCTTGCGCCTGGCGCAAATCTAAAAGGGGTTGGTCTGGAGTAGCTTCCTTATTCATAGGTGTGGTTTGGGCGTAACGGAAATAAACCAATAAGAGCGTCATATCACATTCCCTTTAAGAGCATGATGAACGAGATGCGCTTGTTCCGTGGCGCAATTCTATTTTGACGGCGCATTTACCAGGCGCGCTTCAGCATCGGTTCACAGCCGAGTGAGAACGATGTTCTCGCCAGGGCCGTAAAAGAAAGAGAAGGGACACTGTGGATGGGACAAACCCACCCAAATTAGCTTCGGGTTAAACATGCATATAATAATTTGGGTAAATGTGTAAGCTTTATGCCTGTTTTCCCATCATCATGGACACAACAATGATTTCCCTCATGTTTATATATTTTCCGTATAATAATGTATCATTTGCAAAAAGTAAAATGCATCTGTGTTGATGAGAGAATCATCTACAGTGTATGCGCGTTGTTCACACTCTGTATTATGGCCAAGCATGCACGCTTAAAATAGCATCTGAATATACGCGCAACACGCCACTGACTTTAGACCAGGTTTTTTCTGGTCATTGGCGCAATTGTTTCTGAAACTGCAAAATAGCACCAGGGATTGTTTGCGCCGACACACGCCTCCTTTTTGCGCCAACCTGCCCAGGATGCGCAAGTTCATTGTTAGTTTACCGACGTGCGTCTGTGGAGGAAAAAAGCCCGCTTTGCAGCGAGTGCAAAATAGGAATGATAAATGCGTCAGTGTATAAAGTCATTTGCGCCGGGTGCAAGATAGAGCCCATAATGTCATGAGAATATTTTAAATTGAGATATTTTATTGTTTTACGAAACGTCACATGATGTTGGATCCATTAGTGTGGGAAGAAGTACTCACCGAAATTGACTGCGAGTGTACCTTGGATAAAAACGGGTAATTTTAAATTCAAACAGAAAGCATGAATTATAACCCAAATCAATCAAATCTAATATATAACGTTTCTTGTATTTCTTTTCAATATGGCATATTTTAAACACGTTGAACATTGGGATTCACCTGTTTCATCGAGTGAACCTTGGCCCATACACTGCTCTGGTTCAGGGAGTAGTGAAACATGTCACATTTTCACAGAAATTTTCATTTGGATTTTTTATGAAAACACAGAGGATGATTGTGTTTATGATATTGTTTTTGTTTCAAATAATTTGTCACACATGGAATTGCTGTTAGGCCAGTTGTTCATCAATACACTATCCCTGTTTGAAATTAAAATAAGAATAAACTTCAAACTTGAATTTGAGATTCATTTTGTCCACATTGAGGTCATGACTCACTTTTGCATTTCCATAATGCATTTATGATTCTGCTACAGGTTGTTTATCTGAAATGTTATTTTCACCATAACCTGACTTTCCCTTGTCATTTCCACAACCACAAATATTTTTTTGGTATTTAGCAGTTAAGGGTAAAGTATATGTATATGACTTGAAAAATATCAGATTTGAAAATATAATAAAATTCAGAAATATGAACGAAAGGTTTCAGTGGCTTAGTGTTCAGCGTTTTTTTTTTTTTTTTTTTTTGTGGTGTTAACTGTGTAAAATCATAACCTTTGCATTTCAGAGAAATAAATCAATTTACAATTTGGAAACATGCAAGTGTGATGTGTTACCCAATATATTTATAACTACAAATATTTCAACATATTTGGTTGAAAACACATTTTTGTTTGCGATGTCTGAAAAAAAAAAAAAAAAAAAACATTATTTCATAAAAATCAGCACAGCCAACTTCAGGGCAGGTAACTAGACATACTGGGGAAACAAATTATGCCAGTAATATTTTAATTAAAAATGTTTAATTTTCTGAAAATGTCTAAAAAGTACCATATACCATAGTAATAGAATCACCCAGTTCATGTTAAAGTTTAGAGATCGCTAGCATCTAAACGCCAAACGTGACAAGTCCATGGGTTGTATTTATCATTTTTACTGAATATTCACTTCAAGCAATGATCACTTTTATGTTTGGGCACATTTATCTTTATTTCGTGCAGAAAGTAAACCAGTTTCATAAGTTAATTAGGAGAAAATGTATGTTGTACTGTAAATTGCAGTTTTTGTCCTGTTCGACTTGCTAAAAGTCAAGTTTTGCCTTTCAAATTAACAATACAATATAATTTTTTTTTTGAATATTATTTTCATCTTTATTTGTTAAAAATGATCATTAAACCAAGGCAAATGCAATTTAAAAATTTTCAAAAAAAGAATTCACTCGTTTATCTATTAAATTATTAACTTTATGAGTGTCAGAGAAATATTTGTCAACTGTGTTACCCATTGACAAAACCCCCATAAATCAAAAATGGTTTGTTCCAAAGTCAAATGCGACCATCGTATGTATTTGAATGACAAAAATGTCATATTGCGAGTCATTTGCACCTGCCGACCGGCAACGGTACATTGCAAAATGAACTGTAATAGGTTATGATGGCCCTTATTTAATTAAAAACTGGGTCAATGACCCAACCAAATGGCCGGAGGTGTCGTTTCCAGACTATTGTTATCTGGTTGAATCTCCAGGTAAGACAGCGGTAGCTACCGGTACCATAAGCCTATAACTCAATCAACTTGCGTATGAGTTACTATAAGTCCATAAAACCTTGTCACTTACCAATTGTACGTATGCGGTATGCGTCACTCCAAACTATTAATCCTTTGACCTTTTGTAAAACAGTGATCAGTAGTAGTAGCTACGAAGTTGCAGAGGGACTTTGCTGCCAGTTAACGTTATCCGAATTCTCACAGACTGCAGTCTGATAACCTTCAGCTGATAACGCTAATGTGAATGAGACTAAAGGAATACTCTTTTATACTCACATTTTGGGTTCTGTTACAAAGCGAGTGTACATATTGTTTAGTGTATTTTGAAATAGGCCTATTTGAGGCTTAAGTGAATGTTAAGATTTGATTTTAAAAGGCAGATCTTGCTGAATCATAATGTGAAACATACTGATCATAATGTGATGTGTAATGACTATGTGGAATAACTTGTGTTAATTTTGTAATCTGATTATATATTGTTTTACTTAACTAGGATCTTGCGGGGTCCTGTGCTTTCTCAGGGCTGAGGCTTGAGTGCTTTCACAGGGGATGGCGCAAGCACAGGTGCTTCCTCTGGGGAGGCAGTGGGCACGGGGGCAGCCTTTTTTTAACGAGTTGTACACAGGTACTTCATCATGCCAAGTTCATACAACAGAATTTAAAGCCCGATTAGCAAGTCAACAAGCTCCCGACATGTCGGTGATTGGGGCAAATCTGAAGCTGGTTGCCTTAGTTTTATGACATTCATTACATGTATAAATTAATTCATTATTTACAATGAGCAATATGCCCGGTGGCAGTCCGTCAGAAGAAGAAAATGAGACAAAATGTAAATATTATTCAAAATGAACATAACAAAAAAGTTGAGTGTGCTGTATTAATGTTACTAATGCATAACGCATTATTTGGAAAATAGTTGATTTTCTTATACATGCAGTTGTGTAGTCTTTAGGCCTGAACGATTATGGAAAATAATCTAATTGCAAATTTTTTAACCAATATTGCGATTGCGATTTAATATGCGATTTAAAAAAAAGTTCTTTGCCTTCTGTATAAGTCAACAAAGACAAGCAATAAAACATTGTACAGTAGGGATGGGAATCTTTAGGCAGCTCATAATCCAATATTACTTTTCTTATTAATTAATCTTAATATTTATTTAAATTAATAATTTATTTAATTAAAATATGTATTTAATTACATGTGTAAAACACATACTTTCAAAAATAAATATATATATATATATATACATATATATAAACATTTAATTAAACCAATTACATGTTAAGAATTTAAAATTGGCTATATAAAATAATATAACTTCAAAATATAAAAGCTAGTAAATAAAGAGAAACAAAAAAAGCATTACAAGCAATAAACAAAGAGTGGTTTCAGACAGTATTTAAAAGTAGGCTCTCTGAATGTTTTTTTATTCAAGAGCTGGAGTGATTTCCCCCTCAGTAGATACGATAAGCTCCATTCACACTATAATGCACATATCTCTTTTGAAATTGTAAATGTGGTTTGTCCTGTTGGTTTAAGATATAACTGACCGTGTTTACAATAATTTCGCGTCATAAAAGCATTTTGACATTCAAGTACATTTAACCAATGAGTCGCTCACACAGGGCTCCAGACTAACTTTTTTCACCTCCGTCCTGGAACCGTCCTAAAAAACAATTTGAACCGTCCTAAAGTGAATGTCAACCGTCCCAAATTAAAAATGTTGTTTCTGTACTTTGTTATTATCATCCATAGCTGTTAGTTTACTAAAACAATTCAGATGACTAAAATTAAATGGGTTTAGTAAAATTGTAATGCATTAATTTAGAATTTCTCTAAAATTTCCAAACCTACATACTTCCAGAGAAAAAATCTATTATCCAGATAATATGAATAATTTTAAAGTTTGAACATGCAATACAGATACAGATTTAACTACTGTGACTTAAAAAAATACCTTAATTTTTGCCAAACAAAATTATTATTTATCTTGCCTGAATGTTTGCGCTCATTGCATTTTTACAATGGGGTAATGTTGTTAAGAACTTACACAACACGAAGCTTGATTTAAATTGTTCAATAAAATTGAAAAAAGTTGCACAAATAAAAACAATAGAATAAAGATACAAATAAAGAGTAAAGTTTTTGAATAGGTCAAACACTATTATTCATAGACAGAAACTGAATAAAGAAATCAAATGGAAAATAACACTGGATAGTATTTTAGTCCTGAATAAATTAAATATATAGGCTATTAATCCTGATTACTTTAACTTAAAGCTCTCTTTTATTGTTTTGACGACAAAATTAATGACCGACACATACTGTTTGCTGTCACTTTAAGAGCTAGAGCACGGATACTGTGTTCATTACACTGGCATGCGTTTTATGCTTATTAAAGACAAAACCGACTATGTTTAGACTATTATAATCACAAAGACCGAAATAGACGCAGTTTTGCGTGTTAAAGCAATATAATCTGTGAAAAATAACGTTTGTTACTGGCCAGCTGTTCTTGAGGTGGATTTTCTATGAATGCGCGCAGAAAATCATCCCAGAGAGCGCGCGAGCACTGATTAGTTTAAAATCGCTTTAATGTTTAAACTGGTAAGACTAAAAAGACGTGCAAATGGTCAACTTCATTCAGCGATGCACTGCTGGCCCGACTGTGCTGTGAATATTCCGTCATGTCCCGACTCCTGAACGCGAGTGTGTATTATCGCGGCAGCGCTTGATGCTTGCCTTGGCCAACACATTTTGAGAGAAGAGAAGACGCGGCACCGCTGAACACTCACGCTGTTTGTGAAATTGCGTCTGGCAGATACTAGTTATTAAAAGAATGATTTGATTTTATATTCTGTGTGGATTGCGGAATATCCCACATTATAAATAGACCTGCGGGAATGATTATAATTATGCGCAACACCCGCTCCGAAATTCGAGCCCTGTGAACATACATACAAAATGTCTTTCGTCCTGTAGGCATCCTGGAGAATATTTCTGTTCGTCCTAAACACATTTTCTATCGTCCCCAGGACGATCAGACGCGCGTCAGTCTCGAGCCCTGGCTCACAGCCGCATGCATTAGCAGCGCTTCTTCACAAAGCCCCGTGTCAGTATTTTAAAATGAAAGCAGCCTTCTCAGTGATTTTCATAGTTTTAATATATAAGCCAACTGTCATTCCAAAAGACATAAATAATGCCTCTGTGAAGCATTTGTAAGGAAAATTCTAAGGCTACTATGGCTACTATGGCTACTATGTTTCGGAAGGTTTGGAGCGATGTCTTGTGTGTGTGTGCATGTGTGTGAGTGAGGAAGGGAGAGCGAGAGAGAAAATAGAAGCAAGTGGAACAAAGTTAATTTCTAAAGCAGATGCAGCAGTCATCAAGCATCTGTGTTTAAAGCTAAGCTCAACTAGTATTCTGAAATTCTCTGAATCGATCCAGAATTGTTGGGAGAGAAAAAATAACACAATATCACATACATTAAAAAACTGTTCTTCTTCTGAACGCCAGAACGCGTAGCGTGGCAAGTTGATGCTTGATCTTGCAGACTGCTTTTCTCTCGCGTGTCACGTGACCAGTCTAATCACAGCTCTTGCGATTACAAAATCGCGTTTCATCATATCGCGATTTTATCGCAAATGCAATTAATCGTTCAGCCCTAGTAGTCTTTATTATTTGTTTAATGTTACACTTTTGTTTTCAAATATACTATAGTAATCATTAGACAGTTTAAGAATTTAAAATATGAGTTTGACTATTGACAATTTGTGTTGGAGTATAATTATCAGCACACTGCTACTCTGTAACAGAAAACAATAAAAGAAGTTTTTTTTTTTATTCGATAATAATTCGAAAATAAAGATACTTTACAAACCACCACCCCCCCCCCCCCAACCCTGATAAACTTGCATTACAATAATTATTCTAGCTGGTAAAAAGTGCAAATCAAAATGCATATGTTTCTAGTTACCAGAATAAACCCACAAAACAATATAATATTTTTAATACAATGTTTTAACTTCTAAACTTCATGACATTCTCAAAGATTTTACAAGGAAAATGTATCATGGATTTATGCTTTAGTGTATTGTTTTTTTTTCCTTCTTTTTCTCCTGGCTAAAAACAACAAATGATATCAGTATTCCTTGACATCAGAACAACATCTTTTTTAACAAACAAGGTCCTCAGGTTGCTCTCAGGTCTTTTACCATTTTGTTTTGCCAACATCTATCTATCGATCAACTGTGTTGAGTGAAAGCGTAGAAGCGGACAAGAACATCTTTGTAAAATAAATAGTTAGTCGAACCATGGGGATATAACTGTCGATCTTGTCTTAACTTCTCATGGCTAGAGGGTTTAGTTGTCTACTTTGATCCAGATGTTTATCAATGTTGCAGCAAGATAAATAATTTATAATGAATACTACAATTTTCAAAAAACAAAACAAGAATGGTCAGTTTTGACGTACTAGTGCAGACTGTGTGGTATGTTCTAAAGAAGTTTTACCAACTTTATTCTCGTATATAGTGTACAATGGGTTTACAGTAAATTAAATTAATTTATATTGAATGTATTAACTGTTTAACTGATTTTTTTTTTGCAGATACAAAAAACATAGATTATTACATAAAGAACAATCCGATGCCTGTATCACAGTGTTTATAGCCAATGCTAAACTTAAAAATGCCTTTAATATCCTGTCAAATCCTGTCAAATACTCAAGGAACTTAAATGGTGAAGCCTGTAGTTTTTTCAAGAACCTAAGGGATCTATTGCGCACATTGTATTCATTTCTGAGATTGTGGAGTTCATAACCATGAAATTACAATAAGATGCCTTGTGAACTGTCAGAAGTAAAGGATCGAAGCTATAGGGCCTTAGCTGCTCTTGTTCATTCATCAAAAGTGAATGAAGACGAAAGATAAACTTTATAGAAGCCAAACAATAGCTGCGTGAAAAAAATTGAATCCGTTATTCTCTGAAAATTTCCCCATGTTGCAGCTTTCAAATCTCATTCACTCAGAGATGGGCATAAATATATGGAAATTTAGATTTTTTTTTATTTAAATACAGTATTTTGAAAATACATGTGAAATTGGCCATCCAGCGCAGGTATAGGTCAGTGAATGAAGAAACTAAATTGCTGGCAATAACAAATAAACTCTAAACTTTAGTTATTTGTCCAGTGTTTTTTAAGTGGGGTGTGACAAAACCCTCATGTCACGATTCAGATTGCGTCATCAGATACCGAACTCAAGATACAATATTATTGAGATACTTCAAGACATATGATAAAAGGTAAACTAAAAATGTACTGTTGATTAAAATGCTAAATTTGATATTACATTGTGGGTGGAAATGAATAGGGTTGGACTTGGTGCAGGAAACCCAAAGCACAAGACAATACTGACACCAGAATAAACATATTCATAATTCTGAAGCTGAAAATACATACATAAATTATAAAGACAAATATGCTTGCACTCTTTCACTGACTAGATGCGGCTGGTGAAAAATATCTTAGGTGGGGCTGTGTCATATTTGGCATTTCAATAGTCTGGTAACCATGGAACTCAGGTCTCTTAGCATTGTGGCATATTCTTCCTCAAGACATATGTCAAGAATCCACCCTTCTCTCCATCAAAAACCTCTTAAAAACACTTAAAAAATCTGAATATTACTCTTCAGCTCACAATCTTTAAAGGTTCCATGACATGCTTATTTTTGTACGCTTTGATGTAGACCTCTGCCTTGTTATGGATATTGTAAGAGATTAATGTAAGTAACCTCTGAATATTACTTTCTGTCATCTTTGATGTTGAGGTTTATTATTTTTTTTTATTTCTTAACCTATATTGTAAAGCGACCTGGGGTGTTGGTGGAAAGGCTATATAATTAACAATTCTTATTATAATTCATTTAATAACCACCCAAATACAATTTAAGGATAGCAGTGCTCTGTGAAGAAGTAATTATTTAATGCCAAATATTAAAAGGTTGAGCCAGTCTCGCACAAAAACTAACGTCAGTGCATAAACTTTCCATTTGAAATTGAACTCAAACAATATACTTTGTGATTGCTTAATTAGCTGATTAAATAAATAAAAAGTATTACTCACAACAATTTTGAGTGATTTTTCAAGGAAATATTCCACATGAACAGTAAATAAGAATCGTCCTGACTTCAGTAATGGTGCACATGGGCGCGGTCACGGCCGCGCGCTGCTTGGGGCCAGGGCCGGATTATCCATAGGTGACACTGGGTGAGTGCCCAGGGGCACCAGCCAATGGGGGGCACCAAATCATTAAAACAATGACTAGACCTTTAAAATATTTGTCATATTTTATAAATGTATTTACTATATAGTTATATAGTTAATAGATATATATGTAATACATATTTATGTATGCATTTAAAAAATAAAGAAATATAGCCTAATTGCGATTTGGTAAGTGCCCCCTACCCCTCCCCCGATCTTGGTCCATTCCACAGTGACACACTGCCGCGGCGTGCCGCCCATTCAAAATGAACAGACATCAGTTAAGCGGTTGTGCTAAGCGTTTCGTTCTACTTTCATTTTGTTTGCATTCGCTGCTAGGTACACAGAGTCCGATAGATTGCTCATTGCTCAGACGCACATAGCAGGTTGTGATATTTGTTTCCGTCTCCATCCCACAGAAGTTTACGCGCGCTGAATCTTGTCACGGATTCATTGACGCTCCTTCCACGCTTTACCATGCGTTTAACGTGTGGCAAATTTACTGGTCGCACATGTGCGGCTGGATATAAAATTCAGTCGCACACTCTCAAATTTTGGTAGCAAAATGCGACCATTTGGTCGCAGTCTGGAACCCTCCAGTATTTGTGGTGAACCTTTACTTTATCTGTAAGTTCATGTAACGTTACATCTATTGTCTTCATAGAAATATTAAATTTCATTAAGTGTGAGGAGGGGGAGGGGGGCACTTAAACTGTGGTCACCCTAGGGCACAAAACTATGTTAATCCAGGCATGCTTGGGCACTACAAAGTCGCCCAGATTTGAGCTCGCTGATTGGCTACAGTTTATGTCAATCATTTTATATCTTAAATCAGCGATTGGCTGAAGCTGCTCCAGAGACCCGCCTTCCTGGGGCGATTTCTCCAGCGCCCAGAGCTGATCACGTGCACTCTATGCGCACTTCAGGAAGGGGAAGTGTAGAAAAAACAGACATTTTGAATTTCTATTTTATTTTTCACATATACTGGGTACATTTAACATCTCAAACACACTAATATTGACAATTTGTATACATGATTTATGTATTTACTTATTTATTGCATTTGGCTCATAAACCCTAGCGCCCTCTATTGGCCAGCCGCCCTAGATTTAAAATAATGTAGGCCACATACTCTACTCTACTGTGGCATTATCAGAACCCACAAATAACCCCATTGCATTAATATTATATTCAGCATTATATAGTTAATGTAGTACTGACACAGCCTGGCAGAAAACAAAGGTGCTGCACCTTTTCTCTTGTGAGTATTTTATTTATATTAATTGCTAAATAAAAGTGGTCACGTGTATAAAATTTCAGTGAAATTGCATGGGCAAAAAGGTCCACTATCAACAGTGTAATGATGTATGAATCACAGCTCACACAAAGTCACTTTCACACAGCTTTCTGTTGGTCAGTCTGGCGAATTTGAGTTGCAAGTCGAGTGACCAACTTAAAGGGGTCACTGAACTGGCTTTTTAAATGTTTTTGTTTTGTTGTCTGAGGTTAAACTTATGACGCTTGGTTTTTACATTCAAAAACATAAAATGAATAAGTAATAGGCTATTTTCTTCCCTAGTTTTCAGCCTACTTGAAAAATGCTCGGATTTTATGGGCGTATCACATTGAAGACTAGGAAGTAAACGCCCACTGCTGTGAGTGGATAACAGTTTTGCATATTATAATGAGCTTCAACTCTGCACGTGGGGGATTTGTTTTGAAAACCACTGTTGTAAAATGCCAACCGGAATGATTCGCCCATACATGTTTGACCCAGAGTCCGCAGGACAATGAAAGACACATACATACACATAATTATTAGATATCAAACGATCTGTAACAAATGCAGTGCTAGCCGAGTAGATTATTATTTCTAAAATAAAAATATTGCTCACATAAGTGTGTTGCACCACTCCTGTTGGATCCAATATAGAAGGTAACGTAGACTAATCATCTTCCGTACAACAACGATGTTCCGTACATTATTAATCTTTATTAAAGACACAGTATTCCGGTCCATAGTATTAAAAAACAATAACAAAACAAACAAACAAACAACCAAAACACATAATACATCATTTACACATATAAGCAAGAGCGCCAGTGCTTCCAAATTCTTGAGGTAAACCTGACCGTGCTTTTCCTCGGACAGACCAAAGTTTGACTGATTCAGGACTCTATTCATAAATGTATAGATACAGTGCCTAATGACAGCTGCACAGGTTCTTATTCCACTGTTAACAAACATCGCACTTGCACTACTGTGCCGCGATACTTTCAATAGCATTCTCAGAGAATCATTGTATGCCACCTTCAAAGCCTGCATGCTCTTCCTTCTATAACTATGCCAAAGGTGCGCAGCATATAAAGGCGAGCAGAAGCTTTTAAACAGTACAATTTTGACATTGGAGGAACACATGTGAAACTTACGTGTCTAATACATTAGCCTGCCCATATAGTTTACACCTCTGCCTAAAAATGTCTCTATCATCAGAAAGGTCATCTAATATTCAAGATATTTAACCTCATTTCTATCCTGTAGCATATTTCCACATAGGTAAAAATCTGGAAACCTCAGCTTATGATCATCTTTTGTTTTAGCAATCAGTATATGACTTTTTATGGCATTATACTTAATATCAAATGCATCACCATAAGAGGAGCATATATTCAGAAGCTTCTGCAGACCTGCACTATATGGGCTTATCAGCACTAAGTCATCTGCATACATTAAATGGTTACACAAGACCTCCCCCACCAGACACCCAGTATTACATTCATTAAGTTTCCCAGATAAATCATCAATATATAAATTGAACAAAGATGGGGACAAAATTCCTCCCTGACGTACTCCATTACTCACTTTGAAACAATCTGATATAGAGTCGCCCCATTTCACCCTCATAGTCTGGCTAGAGTACCAAAAATAAGAATCCTTTGTAAGGTATCCCAGAACATAGTTTATCAAACAATTTGCCATGATTAACACGGTCAAAGGCTTTAGAAGCATCCAGAAAACACATGAATATTGTAGACCCCTGGTTGTTGTATTTATCCAATAATTCTTTAAGTGAAAAGATACACATATCAGTGCTAAGCCCATGTTTAAAGCCAAACTGATTAGCTGTAGTGTACAAATATGGCTCAAGTCTCGACAATAGAATCCTTTCCAGCACCTTTGACAGTGAGCTTGCCAAGGCTATAGGCCTATAATTGTTCATGTCACTAAGTTTACCGGTCTTGTCCTTAATCACAGGGACCAATACAGTCAACAGAAGTGACTGTGGCAGAAGGCCATGTACCAAAAAACCTGTAAAGCAAATGGCCAATAGAGCATAAAGTCTTGTACTGGCATATTTTAAATGTTCAGATGTAATATTATCCAGCCCACAAGACTTCTTGTTCTTCAACTTTGAAACTGCATCGTACACCTCTTGAGGATTAACAAATCACTCCTGCCTGGCTTTCTATAGCCCTCTCCCTCTTTACAGTACCCCAGACACAGTTAAATAAATCACAATAATGCTTTCGCCAAAGCTGACATATATTTTCGTACAGATTAATTTAACGCGATCGCTGAATAAATACTTCTAGATCATACACAATGCATATCTGTGTCGTCTTCATTTCTCCCTCTTATATTATAATGAGTTTAACTCACCCATCGGTGCACGTGGGGGAAAACCTCCAATGTTGTCAAATGGCAACCGGATTCGCCCATACATGTTCTGACCCAGAGTCCGTGTGTTGCACAATTCCTGTCAGATCCAATATAGATGGCACACCACCGTTCTTTTCTCTTAATCGGTCTGCAAATCCAGCCTCGAACTGTGTTTTGTTCACAAAACAATCCTCGGTGAAATTGAAGCGAACATACGGATAATGTTTTACACTCATCTGCTGGAACGTCATTAAAAACAAATTTTAACCAGGCATTCCTAATATTGGAATCCAGAGGAAGCTGATGCAGCAACTGTCTTCTTCCACAGCCAGGCATGGCACAACATTTTGTCAACAGAATGTTTATTGCTGGTGGTAGCTCGCTTCTGGTTTGTCATCACGAGGTATGCTTTTGTTTACCTATGCGTGAATGCGCGAATTGGTGGGCGGGGCTAAACCGGCCCCGGTAGGCGTTTTTTTTTTTTTTCATGATTACATGGAACATATTGTGTTTTTATGCAGTTTGTTTGACGTCTTGCATTTCAGCCTATTGCTTATAAATATACATAGCATTTTAGGTATGTAACACTCATGCAGTGCCATCTGAGGGCTCAAAGGTCAGGTGTTCCTGCTCTGCCCTATACATGTTCTGGGATTTCTCTGGATTCCATGAATCTTTTCAGAATATTATGTATGCTAAATAGTGAAAGACTAAAATTATTTGCCATTTTGGATTGAGAAATGTGATTTTTGAATTGTTTGACAATTCTCTCATGACATTTGGGACAAAGTGGTGATCCATGACCCATCTTTGCTGGCAAAGACAGAGAAGCTCCTTTTACTCAGTCACGATACCCTAACCTGCTACTTATTGTGGACTGTTTCAAAAAAAGTTTCAAAAAAAGTTTAACTTGGATATTATTTAATCTTTTCATTTTTATTTAGCCTTTGTCCCAACTTTTTTGTAGTGTGTTGCAGCCATCAAAATCAAAATTTGTTGGTATTTTTTTCCAATTTTATTGCATTGATCAGTGAAATCATTCTTTGTAATTTTGAGAATTAACACATCACAGATCCCATTTTAACAATTGTCCCAACTTTCTGGAAATGGGGTATTTTTCCTCTGTATTCATTGTTATTTAGCCTATTACTAGCATTTACAAGAGTATGTATATAGAATATGCAATAAATAATTCTTATTTTGGATTTGGTTCAGTTTTTCCTGTGTTTATTATAATTGAAAGTAATTAGTTGGGTCATCTATAGCAGTTCTGTGACCGTGATTTTTTTTTTCTGCATACCCCTTTGACACAGGCTAGTTGGATTCTGTGACACAGTCTCATCCCAAGAAGTCATATAACGATCCTGGGACGTCATACAACTGACGCTTTACCTTTAATGTCAGTAAGGTGACAGGGTAGGTTTAGGGGTAGGTTTAGGTCTGGGGTAGAGTTAGGATCCGACAACGTCATCTAACCGACGTTTAAGGGTACCCTAAAAAGGCGGATATTGACGTATGGTTTAAAAGACGTCCCCAGACGTCCCGTCTGACATCTTGGGATGAGACTGCGCTGGATGGGACGAGGCAGGTTTGAGTACCCTATTACCAGTGGTGGTGGCTACTACTCACTTCCGCTAGAGCATTGTCTAGAGACACCATCTGATTGAGGCATTGAGTGTAGTAGAGGATATTTAAGCATCAAAGAGTAGAACAAAGTTTTGATTTAATCTTGGATCAGTTATATCAGAATACTACTGGTGGCGTATTGCATTCACTTGAAGAAAAAAAATCTACTCTGTTTTTCTGAATTAACGAGTTCATTTTTCATGAGAAAATTTTTTTTTGCTCTGTTTTCTGAATTAACGAGTTAATTTTTCATGAGAAAAATTTTTTTGCTCTGTTTTTCTGAATTAATGAGTTAATTTTTCATGAGAAAAAGTTTTTGCTCTGTTTTTCTGAATTAACGAGTTAATTTTTCATGAGAATTTTTTTGCTCTGTTTTCTGAATTAATGAGTTAATTTTTCATGGAAATTTTTTTTGCTCTGTTTTTCTGAATGAAAATTTTTTCTTATGAAAAATTAAGTCGTTAATTCAGAAAAACAGAGCAAAAACTTTTTTTCTCATGAAAAATTAAGTCGTTAATTCAGAAAAACAGAGCAAAAACTTTTTTCTCATGAAAAATTAACTCATTAATTCAGAAAAACAGAGCAAAAAAATTTTCTCATGAAAACTTAAGTCGTTAATTCAGAAAAACAGAGCAAAAACTTTTTTCTCATGAAAAATTAACTCATTAATTCAGAAAAACAGAGCAAAAAAAACTTTTCATGAAAATTAACTCGTTAATTCAGAAAAACAGAGTAGATTTTTTTTCTTCAAGTGAATGCAATACGCCACCGTAGAATACCGATCAACACAGAGCTTAGATACTTTCAATGCCATATAAAGGAATTTATCTACAAGATGAAGTATCTGTTGATGATATAAGCAGTGAGATGGCTTGTTTAGTGTTATCTCCCTCTGCTGTTCTGAACAAGTGTTCCTGGAATAAATATTACTGCGTCTAAAATAAAAGTTAACTTTTTAATTAAACTGTCATATAAAGAACTATAGCCTAACACAATGGTTAAATGCATGTTATTGGTTGAACTGTATAAAAGCAATATTGCTTCTATAATAGCACACACACACCAGGGCACAATTATTTTTATTTTTTTTACCAGTCACCAGGGAATTGTAATATAAGAGATTAACTTAATATCATATTTTCAAACAATAAATACCCAAATTCAACGTAAACTGGAGGTTGAATTTAGTGTTTCTGGTCTTTTTGTTGTCACATTATAATTTCAACTTTAGTTCATTTATTTGATAAGCAGCCTTAAAAAATGTGGCACAGTTTCACAAAGCTAGCATATTAGCAAGTAAATAACTTACGAAAATGTCAGAAACTGATTTATGTTCATGTAGCCGATTGTATGAATGGGTTTTCAAATAGTGTTTTGTGAGATTCATCCATCGAGTGCTTTAGAACCTTTAAAATCAAACCGTTAACAGGAACTTCTCATCTCGGATGTTATGTAGCTATCAGTAAACAACTGCAATCCAATTATTTTCATGTCATAATGGAGCTGTTAAAATCCATTGGAAGCTAAAATAAACATTAAAAGATTATTCAGTTTCCCTTGTCGTTTCTAAATTCTGCCGATAGCTAATATAATGTCACTGTCTGACACAAATGATGCATCTGAATTGCTATCAACACAGCATGTACTGTACGACTGCTCGAATCACAGATCAACACATTCGTGCAGTACGTCAAGTTCAATATCTGAATTATTCTTCCTAAATCTGTGAATAAAAAGAAAATAAATACATGCAAAACAAACACCCATTTTAGAGAATAATTTATTGCCAGTAGTAAAGCAGTTAAGCTAGTGGCAGTATTTAATAAAAATCATAAAACAAGACCATAGCATTGCTCACACACGCAGACCCTGAAAAAGTCACATGTCTGTGAATAATCTCGCACTATAAATATATTGTGTCCCATTTTCATGGTCAAAAAATAAAGATGTTCCAAAGTCACAATTTACAAACAACAAATTTAAAAAAGAAGAAGAAAACATAACACATCACAAGAATATGCAGACGTCCATCAGATGATCCTTTCAGGAACGAACGTGTTGTGACAAATCACACATTCATATCCTTTACATTATTATTTATTTTTTACGTTTTAGACTCTTTGCTTGTGAATGAACATACAGTAAGGCTGATAATGACACACCATTTGAGTTGGTATACTGACTTTTTCCTGTCTTTCTTTTTTTGGAAAAGAAAAGCAAAAAATATCTACAGAAACCTAGTAAAACCTTGAAATCAAAACTGTACATTCAAATTTACATTACAAATGACTGAGGATTTGTATTTAAAATAAAAAACAGTTTGCATGGTTGTATCTATGCAAATACAGATATCACCATTGAATTGATGCTTTTTCTCTCATTATCCATCACAAGTATATCAGTTCTGGGTAACTTGTACATCTCAGCATGATGACTAATATTATTATTTAACGGCACAGCCAGGTCTAATGCTCTCTTCCAATACTGTTAAATAATAATAATATTAATAACAGCCCGCAACAGCAACTGAAGAGAGCTCACGTTCAAGCAAACCCTTTTCAGTGATATACAGTAAACGCAGTGTGCGTTTGGATGTTTGGCATTTGTTAAGTGTAAGACTACTTTTGTGTACTGCGAATGTCGTGTGGTTATGGTTTAGACACAGTCAGTATCCTGTAGCAGGGTTTCATTTAGGCACTTTTGATACTTTTGTGTTGGATCCAGTGTCAGACTTCAGTATGCTGCTGCTGCTGCTGAGAGTCCAGTGGCGGAATGATGAGCCTCTGAAACTGTGCTTCCTCTTCCTCTCCGCGCCTCTCGTAATCACTCATCATCACTTCAGACTCCTCGCAGCAGGCGGACATGTCTGAACAGGACGCCGTGGACGTGTACAGGGACAGTGACATGTTATCGGCAGCAGGGGGTCGAAGTCACGTCCGTAGCCCAGTGGGAATCCTCCGCGCCGGCATCCTCCGGTAGAGGATGATGTGATGGTGCTGGTGGGGTTGGTCTGGGGTTCGGGGTCTGAAGAGTAATGGTGGTGGGGTAGGAATTGGGTGAGGCTGTAGAGTTGGGGTAAGGGCGGGCGCTGGTGTACTACAGACCCTCCGGGACTAGAGGGGCGCTGTTTAGTGCCCGCGTGGTGGACTGCAGTGTGTCGTAGCGCTTCCCCGTACACCGGCACGGGCGGAGGAGGGGGCAGGTCATCGTGAGAAGGAAAGTCGTCGGGCGGAGGAGGGAAGTCACTTTCGATGTCGTATCCACCGGGACAGTAGTCCGTGTCCAGCAGGGTGGGGTCACTGTAAAGGGTGGGTGGGGCCTCCACTACCTCATACTGAGGGAACTCCTGGATTCCAGGAAGTTGAACGCTCGGCATCCAGTCAGATGTGTCCCAATGATAGCCTGTCGACAAAAACGATAGTAAACATTACAGTGGCAGGCCACAATTTGAACACAAATAAAATCTTGTGATTAGATTGAGGTCACACACTGAAAAAGGTTGGGGTCAATCAGACTTCAGAGGGGTTGATTTTAGTTTTGAAGTCTACATGAAATGGCATTCAGAACCTGTTTCACGTCTGTCATGTGAAGTACTGAAGTATAAAAAAGGTGGATTTTAATCATTAGGAAATTATTGAAATTGATGTTGTTAACCATCAACACGTTTTTTAAGCTTCTGTAATTATTTGCTATTATTGCCATAACCTTTATTATACTAGTATTAAGTGGCATAATATTCACTAATTATTCAAAATGAATAAATAATAAATTAAAAATAATTGTAAAAAATAATATTTGTTAAATAATAATAATAAAATAGACTCATGTTGACTTTAAAGACGTAATGAAACGGAGACACATCTGAAAATAATGGATTATCAAAAATAAAACAAAAAAGTAATAGGGCAGGGACTTGGTTCTATATTTAAATTATGCATGGATGAATTGTACAGAGTAATATCTATACATATGCATTTAGAAATTAGAGAAATTGAAAGATATACACATATGAAAGATATATATACACATTATATATATATGGTCAAATGACAAATTAATCTGAGTACTCCCTGAACAAAAATTTAATTGACTCCAACCCTTTTCATAAATCACTCAAGTTAATACAAGCCAGGTAATTTAAACCAATAGCATGCAACGTCAGTATCACACCAACACACTGCAGATGCATTCAGCTTAACACTAATATTACTGGAGTGCACTCATATACACACACCACACATGTGCACACACAATACTCAAAACATGTCTACATATTCTATACACAACTTTGACAGAATATGACAATTAGTCAGGACTTTCAAAGATGAATTTTTACTCAATATATTATTAGGATAAGTCTTTTATGGTTATTATTATGCAGTTTTGGGGATTTTGAGGAAGACAAGTTAAACTGGGAACACAAAGCATAAAAACAAAACTTTTTTAATGCTGTGACAAAAATCGCACAAAACTACCAAAAGAAAGTTGATTTGAAAAAGGTGAGTTGATTTGACACTATTTTTGTCACAGATTTGTGGACATGCAGTTTTATATAGAAAGGGTAACCAAGCCAAAAAAGTAAACAAAAAAACTAAAATATCAGGCAAATTGTACAAAAAATAAATAAATCACCTCTTGGGTTCTTGTGTTCATGAGCCGAGAATGACTCTTTAGACAAAAAGCAAACAGAATTGCAGAGAAAAGAGAAAGAGAAAATGTCAAATACAAGGAGATCGAAGAACACAGTGGAAAAAGAATGTAAGAGGACGTATGAGAGGATCTTCATGCCATTTGCTTACTCAGAAACATTGTTTCATATCACAGATTGGAGGAAAAAGTGAAATTAGTCTTGGCAAGATAGTAATTTTCCATCTCAAATTAGCTGAACACTAATCAAATGAGGCACCTGATTGGCTAATGAGGCATTTGATGGAAATTTTCCAAATGTGATTCATCTTTTTGAATCTCTCTGTCTCTATAGATGAGGTATGGGTGAAGAAAATGGCATTTTGGACAGCTAATCATCACCCAGCAAACAATAAAACAGACACTCAATAATCAGCAATGAAGCAGCAAAAGAATACCTTCTTTCTCCACCGAGTCAACAACAGAGCTGACACGGTGGATTACTGTCACTAGGGAGGCTTGTAAGAAGGGCAGATAAAAGAAATGTAACATTAATTTTTCAGAAGTAACCATGACAGGAAAGAAACACTAGAAGTCAAGACTGCGAGGGAAAGAGTAAACAGAGACAAAGCGTTTCTTACGATGAGACGTTGCATTCTGACATCTGACAAAACTGATGGATTTGATTTCGTTTACCAGCACGTTTGAACAACAGACACTGACTCAGGTTTTATGGGATTCTGGTTTCTGACAAGGGTGTGATCTGAGGGATGGGTTAATGGCAGAGGGATTTTGTTGTGTCCGTAAGGAACATGTCTGGGTTGAGCTCTGGTGGAGGTGAGTGGGAGTGACGGCATACCTTGTGCTCATGGTTACACATTAACAGAGAGATGGAAGGAAGGATCAGGAAAATTCTCAAAGATAAAAGAGAACAAAGATAGTCTCTGGGCCCAAGCCAAAACCAACAGATGGAGGGAAAAGAAATAAGCATGGTTGACGTTTTAGAGGAATATGTGGGTATAAGGCCATAAGGAAATATGGATAATCGGTTCAAAATAATGCATTAGTATATATCTGAGATTTGAGTGGGGCAGTTGTTAGGTCAAGATCAGGGGTTGAAAAGGTCAAATGAGGGTCAAGCTTCAAAGGTTAGATGAATTCATCCTCTCACATGACTTCCGTCAGGGCTTCAACTAGGTGTGTTTAAAACAACAAATCAAAATCCACTAACAGATTAGACACGTTGCTTTAGCACACAATCACACTGTGCTCATGAATTTAACAGGGCCCTATGAAATCCGTTTTATTTTTTATTGTGTGTGAGAGACGCGTGAGTAAGAGAGAGACGAAGGGAGAGCAGGGAAATACAACGGAAAGAATAAGCTGCGTGTTTTAAGTAGTGTTAAAAACCGAAACGCAGTATGTGGTGGCGAATCTGTCAATGTGTGGGAAACACTGCATAAGTCACGTGCGAACTGCTCGGCTCCTGGCGGCTTATAGCGTTGAGTTTCTTAACTTTTAGTCGACGAGCGTGGAGAGGCGCTTCGCCATGCTTTCATTGTTTTGATTTCATCATTGGAGCTGAAATGACGGGTTGAGGGGTTTGTGTCGCCCAGATTTCGCTTCCCCGGTCTGCATTTTCACCAGACATGCGTTCATCTCCCACACAAAAACAGAATTTCAAATCAAATATGTAAAAATCCACGAAATTCCGCGTTAACACTAGATTCCGCGTTAATTGGCCAATTTCGCGATTCCGTCCGCGATTTCGTTATCGCGGAAATCATAGGGACCTAATTTAAGAACACCTGAATGGAGTGAGTAGGATTGAGTTTGTCTTTTGATGGTTATAGTAGTAATGAAATTACTAAAATTGGAATAAAAATAAAGCTACATAGACATATTTAAATAAATAAAAACCAATAAAACAGACAAAAGCACATAAAATTGGCAAAACGTAAAATTGAAAATAACAGCTTGGGATGCACCGATATGAAAATTTTGGCCGTTACCGATAATTATTTATATTTGAAAGCCGATAACCGATATATAAATATTTGCCGATCTAAATCTAAATCCAAATTTTTATATAATTTTTGAAAGCCTGATTACACAAAAAGTCTCGTCATTAAAAGCTATGCCTCAATCACACAATTATGTTGTTCTCATTATAATTTATGTAGCCGATATACTTGCACTGCTCATGTTGCACTGAACCATATTTTCTTATTTAGAAGTGATTCCAATCTTACTTTCAAGTAATTCAAAACCATCATGGTGATAAGTACGCATCTGGAGTGTCTCAGCTGAAGGAATTGAATCGGCTTTAATATATCAGATAACGTTAACTTTAAAAATTAGCATATATGTTAGCCGATACCGATGTGGTGACTGATATATTGCGCATTCCTAAAAAAAGCCAATTCAAAATATGAATAAATACTATAAAGTACATACATAATAATAAAATGACACCGCCATGCTGACGCAACCCTAGCTTCAACAAGCATCATCCACTGATTTGATCAACCAATCTAACATGTATAATATGACGATTATTCTCAGAGTCTGATGATACACACCTTTGACTAGATATGCACTGAATCAGACGCTCTTTATCTTGTTTTCCTTTTTTGCACTGACACTGGCCTCATAATGACATCTTAATGATTTGTCAGCTAAAAATTAGCTTTGTTAGAAAGGTCAGCAGCAAATGGTTCGAAGCTGAAATTGTTTATACTTTAAAAGCACTGTTACAATGTTTGACTTGACCGCCCACTATAGCTTGACAGTTTGAGCCCTGCGGTTCACCGCACTGGGGAATTCTGCCATGAGTCATGTGAAAGGGCCTTCAGATACAGTTATCAGGATCAACAGAAATGATGTGTGCTGGCGACCCATCATGTGTACTTTTCATACCCTGCTTTTATACTCAGAGCTGATGTCTTCAACCATCCATTGGCTTCATTAAGAGAAAAAGGGAAGGGGTAAAAAAGAGAAGAATCCAAAACATGAATTTCACACAGATAACTAATAGAAATGCTATATAGGTCATTCTCAGATGTTGCCTTGAATTGATGAAAAACGTACGAGAAGTTGCCGAGAGCAACTGCGAAACAAAAAGGTGAGGGGGTTTGGAGGGAAGACACGCTTTCTTCTTTTTATGCATTGAGAATTTCACAGGGCTTTTAGTGATCACTTCCTTTCACCGTGGGCGAATGTTCACTTACGAGCAGGCCTCTATTTAAAACCTTGCTCTGTGTCTGTGGTGAGATTTGATCCAAATGGGAGCTGAAGCCCCAGTGCAGCGATAAGGAAGAGAGAGAGAACGACATAACACATGACCCAAAACATATCACCCTTTACACTCAGTTACATCAGTAAAATAAAGAAGACAGGGTTAGCAGATGCACAGAAGAGAAAAACAAAACAAAAACAAAACAGCAACGGCTGTCTACTAAGAAGAGCATGCAAGAAATTTAGGGTATGTTCAGAATAGCACACAAATACTATGTATACTATGTATAAACCATGTAAACACTATGTAACACTATGTATCACAGCACATTTCCTGTTGACCTCTAGTATGCCGAATTATCAGAAATATTATCAGATACTTCTATCAAAGTTTTAACACAAAAAATGGATTTAACCAGCAATATAACAGTTTTATATAAGGTAATAACTAAACACTGCTCAAATTAAACAAGTAATATAACGCAGTAGAGTATAGCACATACTACTTTACTTGCAAACGCTGGACTGGTGAAATGGTCTAATGTCTATGTTAACATCCTAAACAGTAAAAAGAACCATAAAAAAAGCATTCATAAAAAAAAAAAAAAAAAAATGAGTTCTAATAATAATAAAAGTTTTGACAAAAAAAAAAAAAAAAAAAGAATTATGAAATGATAAACTTCACATTTCAGCCTTTAAACCGTTTTTGTCTTAAGAAAAGAGCCAAAATGATAAGTTATATATAATTATATTATATATACCGGTATATACATTTCGCAGTTAGATGAGTTTGCAGTTATGGCTACTACTATTTGAAACACTTTTTTTTTGCATGCAATTATTTTAAAGGGCGGGTTTACTGCTCTTTTTCTTTGCATGATTGTGTTTATGGGGTGCAATATAACATGTATCCGTGGTTTTTCTTTTTTTAAAAGTCTTATTTTTCATAAATTTCACCTTTATTGTCAGCCGCGCTCTCCTCTGTCCCCTGAACGAGCGATTGACTTCCTGAGTCTATGAAAACACTCCCTCAGAACCACGTAGCGGGCTCAGATTGGTTCGTTTGGGCCGGTGTATTGTGATTGGCTAAACTGTCGCTCACGTTGTTCGGAAGATTAGCGCCCATGACCTTTACGGGCGAAGCGGGCGGGCATGCCAAATGTGGATAACATAGACGGTGGATACACGTAAATAATGATGTCGAGACTGCAGTATCAGTGAGGCAGAATCAGACAGAGAAAGCCGCAATGAATCGAGTCAAGCAGAACCTCAACACACACGGCTCTTAATAAAGGTTTCTGAATGATAATTTGCTTCATGTTTTAACTTTATACACGTTTGTTTTACACAATAGCATCTGACTGGCAACGATAGCAACTGACTGGCTACTAATGTTAAACACAAACAGCGTTTGCAGGTTTACGTTCTTGATCAAATCGAAAATAAAGTCATAAAGCATATATATATGAAAAATACATTTACAACATTAGTACTTATACAAAATTCAGGTCCATAATGTTTGTACGCGTTTGCCGTAGACACAAAATAGCCTAACTAGTAGCCCATAAAGCCTATAAAGCCACCGCTGGCATTTGAAAAAAAAAACAACAAAAAAAAAAAACAACGCTACGTCGGGAATTATACATGCAAATACATTTAAAATGATGAAGTCTTAGCCTACTTACAGATTGTGGCCCAACAACTGCTGACTTTTAACTGCTGGTTTTAAAGTTGGATCTGCTTCATGATTTAGAAACAGTTTCTTGTTTACGTTAATCCAGTGTTGAACTCTAGAAGATTCTAGAAGCTGTCTCGTAAATGCGCAGCACAGAGAGCTAGATTACCATCGTCACTTTCAGGAATTTAATCAAACACAAATTGTATCCATTGTTGTCGAAGTATAGTGTCCGTGGGAAGCCCGAAACACAGAAGACCTGACAGCTGCGTGAACACAACTCACTCGACGCATGCCCTTTCCTGCATATTCCGGAGGGAATGGTTGATGCAAATGTGTAGGTTAGTGACGTACCATAAGCCAGCTGTAGTCCAAAACGAGTCGTTTTTGTAGGCAATTTTACTTCCTGATTTTTAAAAGACGATATCTCTGCTTACACTAAACTTTCAGTGCTGAAACTTTGCAGATACTGTTCATGCACCAACAGCAACATTACACACTATTTAAAATGAAAAAAGTGAAATCGCAGTCAACCCGCCCTTTAAATTGGTAGATAGCATTCAGTGTATACTGTCTGTATGTATCGCAGTATGTAGTATGCAGTACACTAGTGCTCCATTCAAAACAGCCTTTTTATTATATTTATCTTGTTACAGGGAAACATTCTATATAAATAATTCTGATATCCGGGGAAAAAAGCATAAAAACATGTCAAGTATTTCACTTATAATTAGTAGTTTAACTGTCTGGTTACGAAGCCTATCAGTCATCTGTGTAAAAGCAAACGTACCATTGTCGTCACAGGACTCGGACTGGAAGGAGCTGAGAGAGTGGACCTCGGACATGCTGCCTCTGGTGTTGTAAGGGTGACAGGCACTGTCATCCACCATTTTCTTATTTAGACACGGGTCCAAGTCCACTACTTTAGCTGTGAGGAGACGAAAACAGTACAATAGATTGAATATACTGTTTTACAAGTCACATGCACAACAGTTACAGATTCTCCATACGTACCATCGTAGTCGTAATCCCAGCTGGGCTTCTGTATGGAGTCGCTGTCAGACACCGAGTTGGAGGGTGGTGGAGGAGGCAGGTTAGGCGCTACACTACAGACAGCCACCGTCTTCCTGTGCCCGTGCACAGAGTCTGGGTTGAATGTGCTGAATTCTGGGTGTTCCGGTATGGCTGAGCCCTCAAAGGAGTTGCGGTCTAGATTGTTGCGGGAGTCGCTTGGAATGCTAGGAGTGTATGAGATGGGCCGTACGGGGACCTGCGGCGGGATGTCGGAGTAGATGTTCTTGTTGAGTTTGGAATCGAAGTACGGTCGATGGAGGAAAGCGTGGGGGGCCCCTGTGCCCACCCTGAGATTGTCGTCGTCGTCAGATTTGGATTTTGAGCGCCGACAAATGCGCTTGCGAATCATGACGAAGAGAAGGACAAGAAGAAATATGCTGGCGATGAAACAACGATTCCGATTACTTCCTCCAGCCCGATGTTCCAAGAGGTGGAGACAAATTCGTTGCGGATTTCGGAACGGAGTTCGCAATGCTGCCCGCTGTAACCCGTGGAGCAGTTACAGTTGAAGGAGCCGTATGTGTTTCGGCAGTGACCATTGCCACAAGGGTTCTTCAGACACTCATCTACATCACTGAGGCACCTAAACACAAACATAACATTGGTAAGAAATCCCTTTTGCTCATCAATGCCGTTTTGATAAATATAGAGCAAAAACTGTAATATTATGAAAAATTATTATAATTTAAAAAAAGCTTTTTTTATATATATATATATTATAAAATGTAATTTATAAATGTGACGGTAAAGCTGAATTTGTAGCAGTCTCATTGGTTCATAAGATGGATGAAAAGATTTACCTGTCTCCTTGAAAACCTGGTTCACACTCACAAACAGGGCCATCCAGGCTATCAATGCACTTGCCACTGTTCTTACACGGGTTATCTGTGCAGTATGGACCCACTTGACACCTGATAAAAAATTAATATGAGCCAAATTGTCAGTTAGAAACTTCTCACACGCACACATTTAACTAAACTTTAAACACGAAAGAACGGTTTGGATAGTTTTTAATTGCAGTAGAAATTTCTCAAAGAGAACATTGATTCTGTCTCGCTGAATTAAATCTGAATACCAATCGCATTGCGTCCCAAAGCTTCTGATTAAATTTCCAATTTAACAGGAATTACTGAGAATGCCGCATGGACCTCTGAAGTATTTTTCTTATGTTTGAGTCAGACTATGCATATTAATGAAGTTTAATTAATGAAAATATTGACAGAGCTTACTTTTACTTGGCTACATATCTAGAGTATACACAATGTCATTAAAAAAAACATAATTTAATCAAATATCAAACTTATCAAACAATTTGACTTTGCAGTACATCCTGTTCTTCGTTAGTCTAATTATTTTATCTTTTAAACAGAAAAAGTATGACAAGTAAACATCTGTCACATAATAGAGAATGATGAATATGTGTGTATTCTGAATGTGTACAGCTGTCCAAAAATATCTGGACACTGAAGCCACTCTATGGCTTTATATTAAAGCCTATTTATTTTTTTGAAAAAGTTTCAAGTTATCAAACAAAATAAAATATTAATCTTTACAATTAAAACAAAAAGTCTCTGAACACTATTAGAAAATACAGAAACACCTAAATACACCTAAAAACCACCAAGACCTGGCATAATTTTTTTGCAGATGCCATATGATATGATATTGTCATCTAACGCAATTAAATGAATGAATGTATAATCGTCGCTAAGTGTTAGAATAATTTCTGGGGTCACATGTGCATGTGCTCTTACCGTTGGCCAGAGTATTGTCCTCTGCACTGGCAGTAAAAGTCTCCTCCTCGTGGGATACATGTGCCTCCATAGAGACAGGGATTAGAAGCACAGGGGCTGATAGTAACTTCACAGTGAGTACCCATGAACGCAGCAGTGCACTTACAGAAATATCCTACAACAGCACATAAGAGCACAGAATATTAGTCAGTCCTATATATAACCACAATGATTAAAATCCAAAGAAACACCATGCATACCTCCATTAGGCAGTGATGAACATGTGCCTCCATTGGTGCATGGGTTACTGGAGCAACCCTGGACTGGAGGAGCCAAGCTGCACCCAGGAGCCGCTTCGACCAACTCCTCTAGCACTGAGTGAACCCCTCGAACCTGAGACAGTGGCAGCTCCCTCCCATTAAAAACAATCCCCTCCAGACAACCCCGCAGCCCATTCACCACAAGTCTTCCCGAGCCGGACGCGGCCGTGCATGACCCCCAAAGAACATGCTGGTGTCTAGGTTAAGGGTGCGGAGAGTGCCTGGAGCTGTGCCGGATGCAGCGTGGACCTGATCCAGGACCAGTCGGGCGTAGTTGCCGTCTACCTCAAGTGAGACTGTGTGCCACTCTCCGTCACTGACCTGGGTACTGTGCACGGACACCACACCAGGTCCACTGCCACAGTCAAACTTGTACTGTAGGCGGCCGTTCACAATCTGAAAAAAAAAAAAAAAAAATCAGATTATCTGTCTTGTCTTTCTTATTGACCTTATGCTAATCAGCAATCACATACATCTGGGGTGAAGTTGAAAAAAGTATCTCAAATTTACTCTAAGCCTATTATTAGTCAATTTTCTAATTCAAAATTATCCATTATAATTAGGGCTGTGCAAAAATTATGTGCGATTAATTGCATCCAAAATAAAAGTCTGTGTTTACATAATATATTTGTGTGTGCTGTATATAACTATTTTGTATATATAAATACACACACATGCATGTATATATTTAAGAAAATGTGTTATTCATATATAAAATATTTGAAGAGTTCAGATGCAAAAGCCTCTAAATGCCATTTGAAATTTTCTTCTAAAATTAACATTTTTATCAAGCTTGTATATTTAAGTTCAGTAATTTCACTTAAATGACTAATAATAGGTAATCTTCATTGCCATTTAAGTGAAATTACTGAACTTAAATATACAAGCTTGATAAAAATTATCATTTTAGAAGAAAATTTCAAATGGCACTTAGAGGCTTTTGCATCTGAACTCTTTCATTTATATTTACAGTATATAATATAGATTATGTATTTATTTATATATATATATATATATATATATATATATATATATATATATATATATATATATATATATATATATATATATATATATATATATATATATATATTTATATTTATATATATTTATATACACACACACATGCATGCATAGGTATTTATATTTACAAAATAATTATATACAGCACACACAAATATATTATGTAAGCACAGACTTTTATTTTGGATGCGATTAATCGCAATTAACATTTGCACAGCCCTAATTATACTAAAACAATATATAACTCTTTAAAAATCTAATTATAATATTCACACATTTAAAAAAAAAACATAAAATAATTATATTTCCCATTAATTTCTATGTATGAATTTAAATGGGTGTCTCAAAACCTAGTAAGCAACCTAAGGCCATCTAAGCACATGCAACATGTTTGTATTAATATTTATTTTGCACATTTTCAGGGCATCAGAGGTATACTCTGTGTCAGAAATTAGTGTCTATAAAAATATATAGTTTATCAGTTAAAGACAGTTTATTATTTATTTTAAACAGCCAAAAGATTAAACTTCAGATGTGATATCAAACAGTTAAATATACGCAGAATCAGCTACACATTATTATAATGTAACAGCAGGGAGATGACACGGCTTGCATTTCAGTCCCAGACTCCTTTGCTATATCTGTCAGTTGTGTGGTTTTCCCTCACCAAAGGGGGAATGCGTGAGAAAGAGCTCCCCTCTCTTCTCCCAGCTCCAAAATAACTCCCTTTCTTTTTCCTCTTCTGTTTTTGAAATGATTAGGGGGTTAAGAGCACACACTCACCTCCAGTATGCTGTAGTCGGTGCCTTTGGCATACATGACAGTAGCGTGGGTGGAGTACGTTCTCAGTCTGAGGGACAGCTTCATTTCTTCTTTATTCTCATTCTCCATCAGCCTGTAGCGTGCATATCCATTTCCACTGAATGTTAAGGACTGAGGCTCTAAAACACAAAGAGCAAATCAAAACAATCAAATACTTTTTAATGCAATTTCCATTAGAATGACATCATCTATTCCATTTGATACAGCTAAAGGCAAATTCACACCGCACTGACAGATGCCGACAGACGGCGACAAACACTCCATCGGGTTTTGTCGGATCAGTGTCTTACCCCTATTGGGGTCTGTCGGAGCTTGTTTTCGCCAATTGAACATGCTGAATCGGATTTCGAATTGAGAAGTGACGTGCTGTAATCTGGACAGTCTCTCGCGCAGTGTGAATTGGCCTTAACATTCTATCAATCTGATTTGTTTTCTGTAGCACGAGTACAACAGGATGAATTATGCACCAAAGTTTTATTTGAGCTAGGGCTGGGCGATATGGAGCAAAAACATATATCTCGATATATTTTGCTATATCTTGATATCTTTAGAGGAAAAATAACCCAGTGTTGCCCCTACCATTGTTTTGCAGGGGCGAGCACAGCACAGAGAAGGTGGTGAAATCAGAATTAATTTAGGGCTGTCAAATGAATAATCGCGATTAATCGCATCGCAAAATAAAAGTTTGTGTTTACTTATATATATGGGTGCACTGTGTAAAATTATTTTGTGTATATATATATATATATATATATATATATATATATATATATATATAAATACACACATGCTTGTATATTTAAGAAAAAATATTATTTATAAAAATATTTGTATTTATATATAATATAAATAAAATAAATATATATACAGTCTATACATGAAAATATTTCTTAAACATATAGAAGCATGTGTGTATTTATTTATATAAAATAATTATACACAGTGCACCCACATATATTATGTAAACACAAACTTTTATTTTGGATGTGATTAATCACAATTAATCGTTTGACAGCCCTAAATTAAATAAAAAACAATATATATATATATATTAGGGATGCTCCGATCAGGATTTTTGCAGCCGATACCGAGTACCGATTTCTTGTCATGGTGGTCGGCCGATAACGATACCGATGCTTAATTGACTCAATATAAGACAAATAAACAAAATGGAACAGTTTAATGCAGCTCATAAGGTTTATTTAAACATTGTCCAATACTGTGGAGGACAAAATAAACATTTAGTCTCCTAAAATGGAGAAGTCTGATGTAACTTAAACATCGTCCAATACAAGTCTGAGCAGGACAAAATAAATAAATAAAAAATCAAACAACATTTAAACTCCTAAAAGAACAAATTGAAGTGGTTTGATACAATAGGTTTAATTAAACATTGTTCAATGTTAAAGAGAATAAAATAAATAGAAACATTTAAACTCCAAACATGGAGAAGTCTGATGTAACAAATAAGGTTTAATTAAACATTCTCCAATATAAGTATCACGTACATCCTCACGCGTTGACGTCATCAAATCACGATCGATTTGTGAGATCGGCCAAGTTAGTGAGTACCGATAAAGTCGAAAAATTGTTATGATTCAGCTGATACCGATCTCGGCCAATCGATCGGAGCATCCGAATATATATATATATATATATATATATATATATATATATATATATATATATATATATATATATATATATATAGTTTTTATTTAATGTGAAATCCCATTCATTTATTCAGTATTGCTCAAATTAGTGGTGGGCGATATTCGAATATTTAAAATATATCTATATAAAATATATATATATATATATATATATATATATATATATATATATATATATATATATAAAATATATTTTTTAAACACGATATGGATTTTGACATATCGTATATCATTATATATATAATTAATTATAAGTAATTTGAGCAATACTGAATAAAAGGATGGGATTTCTTTACAGTACTTTAATAAAGAGTGTGAGTTGCACTAAGGTGCGTGCAGGCAAAGAAATGTGTGTTCATACCTGAGCACTCCTGGTTTTCCTCAGGACAGATGCATCTGAATTTGGTGTGCATGGGGTCTTCTACACACTCCATGCCATCAGGACAGGGGCTTCCCTCACACAGTTTACTCAAGACAGGACACTCAGCTCCTATAATCACATATAAAAGGTTACCTCTTGCCTGGAAGTGAAATACATTTATTGGAATATTTTGTGTCCGCATATTTACCTTCACAGAGACATTTGGATGTGCGCATGTGACGTGGGGTAACAAAACTAATCCTGGCAGTGCTGTAGGCCGACACAGCTCCCGTCTCCAAAGAAACCGTCTCTTGACAGTAACTAAGCGGACAGTCCAAACCGGCACAGAGTTTCTTTACAACACGTACAATACGAACTCCAGTCATCTCTTCGATTACCCCAACTGAGGCGTTCAGCTTCCTGTACACCACTTCCTGGGGCTGGAATGGACTTCCTGACCTCTCTAGAGCTAGAAGTACTTCCAGGTCACCGGACGCATCAGCAGCAGGTTGCAAGCTGACTAACTGTACGTCTCCCCGTCTGACACCGGCGATATTCCGCAAAGCCCGCAAAAAGTTGCGCCAATAATCTCCGATAAACTCCTCCGGTGCTATTGCAGAAAAACGCACAGCGAAGGAGTTACTGGAGCGCTTGTGCTGTTGCCTGCCGTACATGAATATTGACTCGGGCAGCTGCAGTAAAGCGACCATCTGTCACTGTAATGTTAAGGACGTATTGACCAGCGTCCAGATTCCCACGGGCCACGAGTTTCCCATCAGCATCGGAGATGGAGAAGAGGCCAGAGTTTTCGGAGGCGGAGGAACTATGGGGCGCAAGGCTGTAAGTTATAGTGTCGTACACATCCTGATCTGTGGCGTGGACTTTACCCAGGACCCCACCTGAATATTCGTCTGTTGCAGTGGTGATAAAGATGTCCAGGGAAGAATGACAGGAGGGTAAATGCTCTCCTCAATTAAACGAACACTCACAAACGCCGTGGAGACTAACGGTGGTCGAGCGCTGTCCGTTACCTAGGGCAAAAGAGTCAAGTATTTCAAGACAATTGATCGTTTTTACACCCACTTTACAGCACAAAACAGCATGCATCATAAACAATAACTATAAAACTTGATTATTAGTTTTTCAACATATGGTGCCAAATTATCAAGTCAGCTGTTTGAAGTGTAATTGAGTGTTAAGAGTAAAACGCCTTTGAACCTTCTGCATGGAGAGGCTGATAATAAGTGCCAGTCACGGTCAGTAGAGGGAGCACTTGAGCCTTTTGGCACAATAGACTATAGACGCTTTCATCAGACGCGTTGCCATGGTGATGAGCTGGCCCAAAGTTAACTTCCGTTCCGTTTTATACTGTTTATTGGATAATACGGCATTGACTGCAAATGCAGTGAAAGTTAAGGTGATGAACAGGTTGTTGAGCTGTGGGATGCAACCTGACCTTGGAGCAAACGCAATAAAAAAAAAATCTGCGCTGACCGCCACATATTGATTTGCGTGCAGTGCAGCGCATATTCGCTCTCTTTCTCTCTCTCTCTCTCTCTCTCTCTCTCTCTCTCTGGCAAACACATTGATGTCTGTGTATTGAATGTATCATAAACAACGCTGCACAGATCCATCCAACATGCTGTCATGTGGAGACCCGCCTTAAAAAAAAGGTTAGCAAGCATGTAAGAAGCTAATAAGGAGAGATATGTTCACCTAATAAAGCCCGGTAAATCAGACACGTACGTCGGTAGAAAAACATCTTGTCTCTTATTTTTGTTCAACGGGTCTGGTAGTGTCACATTTCAGTTTGGCCAGGTGACGTAACATTTATTTTCTTTGACTGCCAAGAAATACCAGCTACTATGGTTATTTACTTGTTATGGATTGTCTTGCCGGAAGTTAAGTTTGGGCCGGTTTAATGCACATGCGCAGTACCGTTTGTTTATGTTGTCACTGCTGAAAGCGTCTACTTGAGTCTCAGCTAATTTCTCAGTACTCTCTCACACACACACAGACAGATGGAAACAACTGTGGACTAGTGGGTACTGCACTTGCAAGTTTGATTCTGGCTCATGTCATTTACTCTTTCTGTCTTCGCTTCTCTTTTTACTATCCCCATTGATATCCCTGGGTCATTCTTCAAAATAGGTGTCATTTGTACCCCTAAATAACACACACAACCATTAAAACGTTTGGGGTCAATTTTTTATTTTATTTTTTATTTTTTTGAATGATTATTACTTTTATTCAGCATTGATGTATAAAATTGATCACAAGTGATAGTAAAAATTTTATAACAAAATATTTTTTACATTATTACAAAAGATTTCTATTTCAAATAAATACTGTTCTTTTAAACTTCTATTCTTTCTAATTTTGATGTTCTCTCTAAAATGTATCACAAATTCAACAAAAAGTTTAAGCAACTATTTTCAACATTGATAATAATAAGAAATGTTTCTTGAGCACAAAATTAGCAAAACCGAATAAATGATCATGTGACACTGAAGAAAAGAGTAATAAATGTTGAAAACTAGGGTTGGGCATCGTTATGATTTGTCCGATTCTTCCTTTCGATTTCGGTTATTCTTGTTTCCGATTCTTTAAAGGCTGAAGTCAAAACATGTCACAGGCTCATTTCACAGAGGAACATTTTATTTTGATTCAGCGAGTTTTAATTTTGTGTTAAAATATTTAACGCAATTACGCAGTATCCGTTAAGTCCTGCCTGCCTATTACACACACACACGACCCACAGAAAAGGCACACGCATCAGTATCCATTTCGGATGGGTTTAGAGGTTCAACAAGTGGAAAATAAAGGATACAGACAGGACCTAGCAGGTAATATTGTTATGAAACAATATTTAATATGGCTCTTTGACGTGTCATGAAAAATTGCCTCAGTTAAAGCTAAGTTCAAATCCACAACGTTAATCTACTAACTCTCATGACTGCTTTGTTGGACACAAATGGTGAATTTAGATTGTTCAGCATGTCAATCAAACTCCCTGCTAAGTATGAATTTTCACCAGCTTTTTATAAGCCATGTAAAATAAAACGAATTCGTTTCGTTTTCAAATTAGCGCCAATTCAGGGCACAGTAACAACAGCGATGTCTCCGCAAGACCGCACCATTATGCATGCCCGTGCAAATGTGCGCACTTCCAGAAATCCGGTGGCCACTAAACCTGCACGTTTGGAACCGATGATTCGGAATCGAAAACAAATTTCCAAGATTCCAATGGAATCGTCATTTCTAAACGGTTCCAAGTTGGAATTGGTTCTCGATGCCCAACCCTATTGAAAACTCAGCTTTTAGACTTGATATATGTTCATTTTTGATTGATGCAGATGGTGTACTGTATGCTGTGTATTCTTTAAAGTGCTGTCAAGGGCTTGTGTATTTAGTTTTCTTTTCATTTCTTTTTTCTTTTTTTAGCTTTTATTGATTATTATTATTTTAAATTATTTATTTATTTTTTCTTTTCATTTATTTTTTCTTTTCTTTTCTTTTTTTGTGTATAAGAAAAGTTCAATAAAAACATAGTTAAAAAAAAAAAAGAAAAAAAAAAGAAAACTCAGCTTTGCCATCATATAAATAAATAAATCATGATTTAATACAGTTTTTACTGTATTTTTTTATCTAATAATTGCAGCTTTGGTCAGAATAAGATTTATTACAACGGAACACCCAGAAGAGGAGGTGACTGGGACAAAGACCGCTGCAATTATTTCCTTACAGGTCCCCTCCTCTGCTCAGCTTTTCATCCCTGCTCCTTCGTCTTACACAATTACCAATGCCTGACCTGTGCTGGGAATACTGAATAAGCTTCACCTCTGTTCTATGGCTCAACTATCCCTTCAGACATCCAATGAAAACTGACCAAGACCCCTACAGCTTCAGTTATAGTTGGAGGATCAGAGAGAGACTGAGGTCTCACCTGGGCCTGTAGGAGGTAGAACTCTTGGGTCTGGCGGCTCAGCATTTCTGCGGAGACCAACACGCCCTGAGGAGTGATGTGGAAGGCATTGCCCTCATTCCCACTGATGATAGCAAATGTAAAAGGTGGTCCATTGTGGGAGGCATCAGCGGTCAGACACAGTCAGCTGGAGAACACTGGTACCTCCTGGCTGGTTCTCCTATACAAAATATGCAGAAAGTGTTTATAACATAGATCTACAACACTCACAGTTTCTTTACACTTAAGGCAAATTTGGCATGTTAAACATTTCTTACAACCTAAATTGAGACGCTATGATTATATTTGATATGTGCAAGCAAGCACAGACATTTCTGGTGACTAATTCAAAATTTTCCTTAGAGCAATGTTTTAAAGACAAATGGAAACGGCATTCGCAATGGATTTAACTTCCACAATGCTGAATTTCAGCATGAAATGCGATAATCCTTGAGAAATATCCATTTATCCATTGACATTTGATTGCAACAGGAAAAGTAGACTACAATATTATAGTTTTATCTTTTTTGTTCTTTCTAGGATTGGGTCAAGATAGTTGATTAGGTAGGTCATGTAGATTATTTTTATTTTTAACCTTTAAATTTTGACTCTAAACCAGTGTAACCTTAAGATTAATAAGCACTGGAGTGAAATTATTGACAGTGAAATCACTGTATCATCTCGTTTGAGGACACAGACCTGTATAATGATGCTGTAGTTGGCCTGAGAGAAGAGAGGTGGGTTATCGTTTATGTCAGAGACGTCTACATTGACTGTAGCGCTGCTGGATCGAGCCGGGCTTCCATTGTCAGAGGCCAACACAGTCAGCGTGTAACCTGAAGTCTACAAAACAAAATGTCATCATTAGGTTTCAGCAACAGACTGTCAATGCACCTGCTGCTGAGACACAAGAGTGTTTTCTACCTTCTCTCTGTCGAGCTGCCGAGCCACCTTGACCTCTCCTCTGACGGGGTCGATGGTGAAAGGACTGCCTTGATTGCCATCAATGATGGAGAAGCGCACCTGATTACTGGTCGGACCATCTGCATCGTCGGCCATGACCTTCACGCACACACAGAAACACACACCTGGTTAAGACAAAGATTGCCACGGACTCAGGTATGCAGCACCCCTGCATTTCGTCCTTGCTTCGCGAGTCAGTAACTATTGGCTGAGATCCCCGAGGGAAATCAGAAGGCACGCAAGTGAAACCGAGCTGGGTATCAAAGCCTCACTTTCACACTCACAATTTATATTCAGCATGATAAGACATGAACATCTCTAATAAATGACCAGAGTGAAAGAGAAGACTACAGATTAAAGATTGCAGCGAGTCGCCAAGCTCTGGTTTGACATTGGACTGTGTTTGTTCAGTGTGCGTGTTCTTTGCTCTGTGTTGATTTTTAGGAGATGATGTAACACAAAGACCTGTGCAGGGCACAATAAAATCAGAAGTGCTTTAGAAAGAGAAGTCAATGACTCACAGTGAGCACAGTCTTTCCCAGTTCTGCGTCTTCACTGATCACTGCTGAGTAGATGTCTTGGTTGAAGATGGGGCTGTTGTCGTTTACATCAGTCAGGTTGATGTTCACCGTGGCCATGTCGCTGAGTGACGGTGTGCCTCCATCTGTAGCCTCCACTGTTAGATAAAACTCGTGAGATGTCTCGTAGTCCAGGGGTTCGATAACAAAGACACCGCCTAGGAAGAAAATGACAATGAGTGTAAATATTAACATCTCTAAATAACATCAAATTTTACAATTAAATAATATAAACAATAAATAAATAAATTAATGAATGAACCTCTCTAAATATTTTTTTCAAGTAAATAAAATGTAAAAATCAATGAATAGTTGAATGAATAATTCAATGAATAATTTTAATGATAGATAGATAGATAGATAGATAGATAGATAGATAGATAGATAGATAGATAGATAGATAGATAGATAGATAGATAGATAGATCTCTATTTGAATCCTCAAGTGCTGCAGGGATCTCAATAGGTTCACCAAAGCTGCTGTGTTTACCTGTTTTGGGGTCGACGCGGAACGCTCCTCGTTCGTTTCCATTGATAATGGCGTACGTAATCTCTGCTCCTGCTTCTGTGTCTCGGCTGGCTGCGTGCACCCGCAACACCTGGGTGCCCATCGGGATGTCTTCAGCAATGGTGGCAGTGTACTCGCGCCGCTCAAAGACTGGAGGGTTGTCGTTAATATCCAAGATGGAAACACTGATGGTGGTCAGGGAGGAAAGATGGCGCGGGGAACCACGGTCGGTGGCAAGGGCACGGAGGGTGTAGAGCGACTGGAGCTCACGGTCCAGAGGACGATCCAGCTGTACAACGCCCGTCTCCTCCTCAATGGAGAAGACACCATCAGCAGAGTCCAGCAGTGAATAGAGGATCTCTGCGTTAGAACCTAAACACACACAAAGAACAATAAGTTTAATATAGACATGTAATATGTCGGTTTGTTTCATCACTCTATCTAAAAAAAAAAAATAAATGAATCTAGTTAAATACAAAACACACTGCAGCATTGTTAATATCTTGATTCTGATTGTCTGACACATATACTAAAACTGCAACACAAAGAAATATATAAGAATATAATTTAGGGCCGGGAAAAGATTAATCACGATTAATCGCATCCAAAATAAAAGTTTGTGTTTACATAATATATGTGTGTGTGTAATGTGTATAATTATTATATATATATATATATATATATATATATATATATATATATATATATATATATATATATATATATATATATATATATATATATATAAATACACACACATGCATGTAAACATTTAAGAAATATTTGCATGTATATACTTTAGATATATTTATACAAAATTAATATTATACATAAATAAATATTTATATATTAAGAACACATATTTCTTAAATATATACATGCATATATGTGTATTTATATATACAAAATAATTATACACACTACACACATATATATTATGTAAACACAAACTTTTATTTTGGATGCGATTAATCGTGATTAATCTTTTCCCAGCCCTAATATAATTATTGCAACCCATTACTCCAGTCTTCAGTCACATGTTCCTTCTAAAATCATTCTAATATGATGAATTGGTGCTCCAGACATATTCCTGATTAAATTCTAAAACAATTGTGCTGCTTAAAATTTTGTGGAAACCATCACACATTTTTTTCAGAATTATTGAATGAATAGAAAGTTACAGATTTTAAGGATTTTAAAATCCTTTCTGTCAATTTAGATGAATCACTGCAAAATAAAAATATTAATTTATTTTTCTTTCCTTCTTTAAATCTTACTGATCCAGAACTTTTGAATGGCAGTGTAATTATACAGCAGCACTGGCTCTACAAATGACATTTGTCAATTATTCATTCATTTAATGCACGACTGAAACGATCATATTTCCTAAAAGAAAGGAAACTAATTCATTAAGGTTACCAAAGATCAATACATTTCACAAATTAAACTGCTGTCAAATCAATAGCAAAGCCTCCAGCAGTCATAATGATATACTAGAACCTATAGTTCGACTGTGTCTCCGTCTCATTTGCTCAACAATATTGACTTATAAATTCATCCTACAAAGGATTCAGTGGTGAAACCTCTGTTCCTGTGCAGCATATTAAGAAGTGTGAATGAGTGCCACTTATTGTATTAAGAAATGCACACACACAAACAAACAAGATGAAGATAGAGTACACTAATCCCTCTAATGCATTTTTGAGTAAGCCTAATTTGTGCCTTGCTAGTACAATTCTATCTATCAAGACACTCTCTCATTATAGCCAGATAACACAATCCCTTGTGTTTTACAAAGTTTTAGTCAGACTAAATTACTGTATGTTCAGTATGTTAAGTTCAGTATGATGCAAGTCTATAGATCTCCCTCTCAAGTTTATGGTACAGCTATTATAGGTCAGGTCTATAGACCTCCATTGAACAGTAAGTGCAGATAAAACATGGATGCGCTCTATAGAGTTTAACTATTTTACCACATCAGGGGCTTTCAAAAAGTAACCATTGATATTAATGATGTGGCACTGATGCTGGAAAATGAAGGAATAATATTTTTAGGATGTTTAGGCTGGCCTCAAGTGATAGTATAGAATCCGGAATTTACACCGAGCGCACAATGCGTCTCTTTGAGGATAGAGAGAACAGAACAAAAAAAGATAAGAGAGGAATCCATGCAAAGGGAAATTTGTGTTCTCTCAGATTAAAGGTGCTGCTCTGTTTGACTGAGTGTTGGTTTCCTCTCTAATGTACTAACACAACAGATGGCCTCCGACAACCATATTGTTGCAAAACTGGAGAATATCTTGGGAAACACACTTACAAGTACACACAATAGTGACATAAATATAACATTGTAATAGGCTAATTTGCAGGTGGGACGGATCTTGAGGCATGATTTACCTAATACAAAATAAACATCTCCATTTGATTAGCCATTTGTTTGTTTGTGTTAAATAAGATGCTATCTAACACTTTAATCTATCGCTTAACAGCGCTATATTCGTTCTGGTGAATTAACAAAACAAAATGCACAAACGTGTCCCTGCTCTTCACATACAATCACATATTTGAGATGAACATATTAGAGATCTTACCCGTGTCCAGGTCCGAGGCATACAGGCGAGCCACAGGTGTGTTTATCTCTGTGTTCTCGAACACAGTGAAGGTATAAGGGTCAGAGGAGAACTGCGGGGCATTGTCGTTAACATCTTCGACTGTGATTTCAACTTCTGCTTCGCAAAAGCGTCCACCTCCATCCAGAGCACGGACCTTCATCTTGTGAAGTACTTCTTCCTCACGATCCAGAGGGAGAAGTGTTTTCAATTCACCTGATAATACAAAAACACACTTTACACTGTGTCCTACTCCTAACCAGATGTGATAAGAATGTCACAAGCTCTTCAAAATTATGGGATTTTTTTTCTACCCAGCTGTGACCACAGGGTCATGCTGAGTAGCCCTTCCCTTTATGAAAACTCATTGGTCCAAAATTAGTAATAACTCTGTAAAAATGTGTTGCATCAAAAAGATACAAACTTTTGATTGCAGAACAGAGTTCACCCAAAAATTACAATTCTGTCAATATTTACTCACCCACATGTTGTTCCAAACCCGTAAGACATTCGTTCATAAGTTCGGAACACTGAATTAAGATATTTTTTATTCAATCTGAGAGCTGGATCACTCCTACATACTAGTCCATAGGCTTCTTGAGTGATTGAAACTTGCTGGCCTTGAAAAGTTATTAAAGACGTTGTTAAAATAGTCCAAGTGACTGCAGTGGCTCAATCTTAAGTTTAATAAACGACGAAAAAACTTTTTGTGCGCAAAAACAAAAATAACGACTTTATTTCAACTATTCATTTACTTCTCTCTCTGCCTCGAGTCAGGTTACTAGTTTAATAACGTAAGTTTTTGTTATTGTACGTCACGCATCACACACATGACCAGCGTCGGCCAATAGTGAGCCTACGTGTGACGTAGCTCTACGCAATTACACATACGTTAACTGACTAGAGGCTCATAGAGAAGGAAGTGAATAGTTGAAATAAAGTCGTTATTTTTGTTTGTTTTTGCGCACAAAAAGTGTTCTTGTCACTTGATAGTTAAAATTGAGCCATTGAAGTCACTTGGACTATTTTAACGACGTCTTTAATACCTTTGAGGACAGCAAGTTTCAATTCCTCAAGAAGCCTATGGACTAGTATGCAGGAATGATCCAGCTCTCAGATTTCATCAAAAATATCCAAATTTGTGTTCCGAAGATGAACGAAGGTCTTACGGGGTTGGAACAACATGAGGGTGAGTAAATACTGACAGAATTTAAATTTTTGGGTGAACTATCCCTTTAATGCAACCCTTTATATTTCAAGTTCTGTCATCATTTACTCACCTTCCAAACCCAATAGACTTTGTTCATCTTCGAAACGCAAATAAAGATGAAACCTGAAAGATTTCTCATTTAATTGAACATATTTAATGTGATCTATGAATGTGCAATGATCAATGGTTATATGCGAGTAAAAGCCTAAATTATATTAGTTCATCATATAGAGTGATCGTGTCAGAATCTTTTTGAAGTGTCAACATTTTGGTTATATCCACTTTCAGTGGAGGCTAAAATTAAAAATGTCTTATGGAATTGGAATAACACAAGTATGAGTAAGTGATGACATAATTTTCATTTTTGGGAGAACAAACATATTCTGTTAATTAGCATAAACTCTAGCTTGTAGGCACCCTGATGCTGCTTCCCCACACAAATAGTTCACTGCTCTCTCATTCTTCATGTCTGCAAAGCTGCTTTATGTATATTAATCATAGTTGTCGCTTGCTAAAAAAAAAAGATTGATGTGGAGGGAATTTTAAACATCAGCTGGCACTGCACTAATGAACAAGATGCAATCCAATTCCACTTCAAACTCTCTCATCTGTCAAGTCAAGAGGACACTAAGAATGCCCTTAAAAGAAAAGGATGATCATGATCCTAATAATTTCAGCAAGCGCTGAGCTACATTCCATTAAAGTGGTCACTAATTTAAAACTGCACTTTTGTGTGTCAGCTGTTTGGTGTCGACCTTTTAGCTGGAGCACATCTCAAGAAAGAATGAATGCAGTGTGTCCAAACGTTCCCCCTCGAGGGGAGCTAAAATCATCCTTGTGCTGAGCGGCTTTATGAAACAGAAAATATTAAAGAGGAGAGGGTGGTGAGAAATAGCAAGGGAGGATAAAGTGTAGTCGGCATGTGAGCTGCTCGGAGAAAAAGAAGAAAAGGGAAAGTCACCCTTGGACAAGCATTCGCCAGCTTTTAAGGGGTCTGGTTGGCTCGAAACGATAGCACTCTTTGCATTGCTAACTTACAATAATGCTCCTCTTCTTTTCCACGAATGGAACGGAGGGGAAAAAAGTGAAGAAAATCCTCCATGCACACTAAACCCACACAGAAGAACAGTAGCACTCCTTCAGTTTGTGAGCCAGCATTCCCTTCCTTCACACTCAGTGTTATCAAAGAGCCAGTGAGTAGCGCCTTTACAAAAGCTTTTGTGTATTAGCAGTGTGACGCTGTCACAAACCCACTGTTGATTTCTGCTCTCTTTCCGGCTGGAAACAATGTTTAATTCACGCAGCTGAGAGACAGTTGACTATAGTTAATAGCTGAAGTGGGGCAACACTTGCTGAAATGTTTATTAAAATATTTAGTGTGAGTATGTTTGTGTGAATAAAACAAGCAAGTGAAAAATGTAAAAGAATAATATCAGAAACAGAATTCTGTGGTATTCACTGGAAAACAGTAATAAAAGCCCAAGGGTGTACATTCTTCCCTGGAATTATACAAGTAATTAAATTATGGTTTTAAATGGGATGTGTTTGACCGCAGGCAAAAGCAAATGGTCGTGAAAATGTTCTGTGGGTATGTGGCAATGTAGAAATTTATGTAGAAATTTTTGAGTAGTCGTTGAGGACCAACAGACACTTCAAAGACCACATCGCTAAGACAGTAGCCTGGATGCCAGCCCGAACTCCGCCCACAACATTTTTTGGATGGGAAGTTCGGTCTGGACTCGATCCATTGAGGAGTAATTATGATCAGGCAAACAATGTTCGCGCCAATCAAATTGCCAGGGCGGGCTTTATACGATGATGGACAGATTGATCTGCAAGTAATCATCACGTTATCAACGTTCCGCTGTTGCGTCGACAGCGCATTAATTTTAATAGACAAACAGAGAACTGCAATCAAGGCATTTGTCGATCGGAAAGATATTTTGGCGTCCTTCCCACATGATTCGGGAAAAGTGTAACTTATCAGCTGGCTCCGATGGTCACTAAGAAGATGTGTAATGAAAAGCCTATGGTCGTTGTGGTTTCTGCTTTGGTCGCACTCATTGAGAAGTAAGTAAAAGAAGCAACACTCGTTATTTAACTTCTAAAATAAGTAAGTTCTGTAGTTGAAAACTGCGCTATGCAAAGGAGTTGACTTACTGCGTTGTTGGTTGTAGGTCTACCAACTATCCAATTGAGTGCAGAGTTATTTTTCCTGGTTCGATTACGACACGCCTCATAATCAAAGCTTAATGGAGCGGTCTCAGACTCATATTCTCAATAGAATATGAGTATGACGAAGTCAGGCTACTAAGACAGCTCAGTCATGCAGGTTTGCACTACACAGCATCAGGAAGAGCAGGCCTTTCCTAACTGAGAATGCAACGTAAGTTCTCGTCCAGGCCCTCATCATTTCTAGGCTTGATTACTGCAATGATCTTCTTGCTGGACTTCCATCGTGTGCAATTAAACCTCAACAAATGATCCAGAATGCTGCAGGACATCTTGTCTTCAACGAGCCAGAATGGGCCCACGTCACACCTCTCTTTATATCTCTGCAGTGTCTACCACTTGCTGCTCGCAGAGTTCAAGGCATTGACGCTTGCTTTCAGATCTACCATATCACCCTCCTACTTCCACTCGCTCTTACGAGTCTATATCCCTACCAGAAGCCTACAATCGGTAAATGAGTGACGGCTCGTGGTACCATCACAGAGAACCACAAAATCACTCTCCAGAAAATTTTTGCTGGTGGAATGATCTATCCACCTTCATCTGGAATGCAGAATCCCTGACAACATTCAAAAGACAGCTGAAAACTCATCTCTATAAAAAATCTAAGCTTTCTCCTTTCCTTTAACCCTTTAGAGGTTTTTTCCAAGAACGTTTGATTTTGACATCTTAATTTCAAAAGACTATATCTTAAAAGTGAAATAAGATAGATACTTTTTGTAAATTACAGAAATATTAAGGATGACCCAATGTTTATGTAGGGATTCAATTTCCCTATCTAATTAGCATATTATGACATCATATGGTGGCAGAAATCTTGGATTATAGAATTTTCAAGAAAAGTCACATGTTTAAATGATAAAATGCAGCACTTCTTTCCCCCAAAATGTCCATCACCTTCTGTATGCTATATGGCACATTACTGAATGCTCAGGTATATAGTAAGTAATAAACAAACAGTGTAAATCATTACTAATAAATGGTAGAACAAACCGTATGCATGTAGTGTTTGGCCTTTTGCTGTGGAGATTTTCCATTTACTACATGCAGTAGGCACTCTGATTCCATGTATGGGGCATATATTATTCATATGACACACAAACACAAGTAGACAAGACCTTTTTAGTTCAAAAGATGACGCAGGGCAAAGCACAGATCATAAGTGATGATACGAGCAGCACGATCGCAGCCAGATCTGCCTCGCGTGCGCCAAGTATGCATACTATTGCGACTCCCCATCCTCCCTTCTGTACTATGAATACTTCGACCTCGTCTAACAGACCCAGTGATAATAAACAAAGTCTCCACCACAATACTATCACCGCGATCGCGGAGAGACTCTGATGAAATGGCTCACTCTCACACTATCTCCGCTTTTGATCACACTGATTCAATGCGCTGTAACTCGAACATTTTGTATACATGAACATGATGTTTTTATGATTTTGTATACAAAAACATGATGTTTTTTTTGAGTCAGGGATGAAGTATGACATGTCTGTCATCCAGTGGAGGGGATGTCGAACGGAATTTGACACCCAATTTGACCAAATCGGCCGTTTTATTCAGTGACTTGTCGAGATAAACTTGACCGTGGCGCCAAGAGGGTTAATCCCTCTCTATTCTAGTTTATGCTACTCTAAACAATATTTAAAAAAAAAAATTTGAGCAGAATAAGCCCTTATTGTGTTTGTTTGCCTCTTCACAATGAATTGCTTGCTGTATTCCCTTTATTTGTATATGAGGTTTTAAGTCACTTTGTATAAAACTGTCTGCAAAATGAATAAACATAAATGGACATGTATTTGTCTGGTTGTTGAGTCAATGATCTTAGAATTACGGTTCAAAAGTTTGGGCTCGTAAGTTTTTTTTTATGCATCAGAAAAAGTCTCTTATTCTCATCTCACCAAGGCTGCATTTATTTTATCAGAAATACAGTGAAAACAGTTAAATATTTTTTCTATTTGAATATATTTAAAACATCATTTATTCATGAGACATTCTCTTTTAGGATTATTAATGAATAGAAAGTTTAAAAGAACCGCATTTATTTGAAATATAAACATGTTGTAAATATTGTCGTTATTATCGTTACTGTCAATTTGGCTCTAATTTAATGCTTTCTTGCAAGAAAGCTTATAATCTTACTCACCCCAAACTTTTGAACAGTTGTGTATATAAATATCCAAAATTTTAAATATTTACATACTTTTTTTCTTTCTAAGGCTTTACAATGCACAGGCATGCACAATAATACTACAGCTTTGACATAGATCATAATACATATTGACCCAGCTGAAGACCCTCTCACTGCAATAGTGAAAGAGTTTGAGTAGGGTCATGGGTACACACAAATCAAACACAACATTTTACCAAAGGTACATTTGGCCGTGCACATGCAAATACAAAAGCGTACCTGCTCTCAGAGTCAATGCTAAAGTGCTCTGATCCAGACCCTAGCAACTCGTATGTGATCTGTGCATTGGAACGGATGTCGGCATCGGTGGCGGAGACCTGCAGGATCAGCCTGCCAGTAGGGGAGTCCTCTGGGACGCTTTCCATATAGAATGACTGCAAACAACAGAAAGGGAAACATGTGACAGGCAGAAGTGACTTCAAAAATGGGATGATAGGGCCAAAAAGAAGAGAGAAACGATAGGACAGAGGAAGAGCTTGGTGACAATTGTAAAGCCAAATTGAAAAGAGGGCTAAAAGATTTTCACCGCAGGAGTTCTATTAAATTAACATTATTCAAAAAGGATCACAATATGTAAAGGAAGCACATTAGCCCTCACAGAAGCCTCTCTTAGTGCAAAATCGCTCTCTTTGTTTCTTAAATGCTGCATTTCACATAAGGACCTTTTCAAATCCCTCCTGACATTCTCTCTTTCTCTCTAAGTCTCGTCCCATTTAGCATGCACAGCGGGTAGGCAGCACCCTCCCCTGAACTGACAGAATCAGACTTCATGACATTTTGGTTCCCACACACACATACACACAAAACTAACTATCATACCTTCTCACAAATTGGGCTGTTGTCATTGGCATCCAAAACCTTGACTTCAACTACAGCCTTGGCTGTGAAGGTCCCGTCAGTGGCCGTAATGTTCAGTAAGTAATTGTCCCTCTCCTCCCTGTCGAGAGGTTTCCGCACTGAGACCTTCCACTCGCTATGAGTATGCTCAATGCCAAACTGCCCCAAGGGGTCTCCACCTTCAGAGAGCAAACATGAGAAATGTCAGTCAAACTAATGAACATGAATAGCAGATAGATTGACTATGTTTTTGTGTGGTTTCCTGCAGTATGTGTAGAAGCTAACTCAATTTATATCCATTTTATGAATAATCTACAGCGTTCATGAAGCTTCACTTCTTGTTTTCTTAGACTTCCCTACAGTAACACAAAACGTCTATATAAATAAGTGGCAGTGTGATGACTTGTGCCAATTTCTGTCATCACTCTAACGATCGGGTGAAGATGAGTGGATGTAATGAGACTGTTTTCTGTGCCAGAAAGAGTTCATCTCATCTAAAGCTTGGCAACGATGTTCGCGCTAATTAATTATCACCAGAGCTGAAACATTCCCACTTTGTTTTAAAAGCGTCATTATAGGAAAATATCCATTTTTCCAGTATTCTTTACCCAGAAATCCCTTAAATCCCTTAAAAACGTGACAATTTGATCACTTAATAGGATATTTTGCAATTAATAATCTGTGGCTTCCCACAGATTAGTAATTGCTGGTACAATAAATGAATCCATTATAAAGCAGTAAACTTAACTTTCCTTTCAAATTCAACTCAAATGATAATGGTGGCATGCAAGTGCTAAAATTAAACTAGTTGAAGTACAAAATCAACATCAGACAAACCTGTGATAAAGTAGCTGATTTGCTTATTATTGTCCTCTGTGTCAAGGTCTGTTGTGCTAAGAATGGCAATGACTCCACCAAGTGGGTCATCTTCGCTTACTGTGCCCTTATAGATCTCGGCTGTGAACCTTGGGGGTTGTCATTCACATCTACCACTGTGACATCCACCTTGGTACTGGTCATCAGCTGTTCTTCTTCTCCGCGGTCGGTGGCTAAAACTGAAACAGTGTATTTATTTCTCTTCTCACGGTCAAGTTCCTTTAATGTGGTAATCCATCCAGTTTCACTGTTGATTGAAAACAATTCTGCGATGTCCCTTGTCTCTTGGTTGGGATCGAGATTATAAACCACATGGCCATTAGTGCCAGAGTCCAGGTCTGTGGCCTTGACCTGTATAACAGAAGTGCCATCTGGGAGATTCTCCACTACGAAAGCTTCATAAGGGTTTGACTCAAAGAGCGGTCGATTGTCATTGACATCTTTGACCTGGATACTAATGTCCACAGCGGAGACCACTTTACTACCATCATATTCGCTTTGTGCTTGTAGGGATAGCTGATACCATTTGGTGCTCTCGTGGTCAAGCTTCTTCTCCAGCTTCAAAGATCCTGAGTTGGGGTCAACCACAAATACCTCATCTTGGTTGCTCTCAGGAGTATTCCCTTTCACCAGGCTGTAAAAGATTGGCTGATCACTTTCAGCCTGAATGACATCTATTTCTGAACCAAGAGGAAGATCTTCATCTATGGCAAATCTGTAGTGGGACTCTATAAACTTTGGAACTGGGACCTCGGGTGCAAGAATCCTGACATAGACGGGAACAACAGAGGACTTAGTAGGATTTCCGCCATCTTTTGCTCGCACAAAAAACGTGTATTGTTGGTTCTCCAATCCAATGAGGCTTTCCTTTGTTACAATGACACCACTAAACTGGTGGATTTCAAAAATTCTCCTCAACATTGTCTGTGTCCGCTTCAATAGAATAGGTGATGTCGGCATTACTACCTTCATCCATGTCGGATGCTGCAATCTTAAGTATGGTTGATCCTCTTGGGACGTCAGAAGCAACATTAACTCTGTATTCAGCAGCTCTGAACTGCGGGGCATTATCATTAATATCTGTTAATATCACATTTACAGTGCAGAAGCCAACTTTGCCACCACCGTCTTTAGCAATTAAGGAAATCGGAATCACTTTCTCCAATGCTTTCTCTCGGTCAAGACTCTCCAAAGTAAAAATCTCTCCATTTTCAGAGATTGAGAACTTCTCTTTAGCAATGTCATTGACTATATGGTAGGTGAGTCTTCCATATGTGCCTGAGTCTTCATCTGTCGCTTGAGCCTCAGCCACCATTGTTCCAACCGGTGAGTTCTCAAGAAGCTCAACCACATAATCCACCTGGTTGAAGGTAGGATTGTGGAAGTTAGCACTAATAACATTGACCTTCACAATAGCTGAGCTTCTGAAAACACCATCTGATACAGACACATTGATGTTATAGAGAGACTCCATGTGGGGTTTCCGGTGGTTTGATATGACTATAGCCCCAGTCTTTGGATCTATAGCAAAGTTTTGCCCTTCATTTCCTGATATAATTGAGAATTCAAGTTTACCACTATCTGAGTTGTCAGCATCAGAAGCCTGAACCTGGATGACAAAGTGGCCACGGGGGCCAGTTCACTGACCATAGCTTCATAGATATTCTGTGAGAACACTGGAGCGTTGTCATTAAGGTCTGTTACATCAATTAATACTATGACCTCACTGGAAAGGGCAGGTACTCCACCATCCACTGCTCTAATTATCAGTTTATGTGAGGGTTTTTCTTCATGGTCAAGCATCTGAGTTGTCCAGATTGTACCTGTGTCACGGTCGATGCTAAAGTAATAAGAGCTCTTGTCTTTATCTTCAACAATCTGGTAAAAGAGCACTTTGTTGTTACCGGTGTCAGCATCTGTAGCTGAGACTTTGCAATACAGACGTCCCAATCACTGATGCTTCAGAAAGACTTGCATTGTACAATTTGGTAGAGAAAACAGGTGGGTTGTCATTAACATCTTCCAAGATTATGTCAACAAAGACTTCAGCTTTGGCACCAGTTAGCGAGTCGGTGGCCCTTACGCTAAGTTTATAGGCTGGATGGGTCTCAAAATCCAAAGGCTTTAAAACCTGAATGACACCAGTATTGAAATTGATGGAAAACTGGTTGAGAGGATCCCCTTCTGTGATTGTGTACACAATTCTAGGGCCTTCTGAGTCATTAGCCTGAATGTGTGCAATAGGTGTTAGTAACTGTATGCTCTCTGGGATCTCCAGGCTGTAGAAGGCTTTTTCAAACACAGGCATTGCTTTGTTTACAACCATTATTGGCACTTCAATGGATGAGGAAAGTGCTGGTTCACCTCCATCTCTGGCTACAATAGTGATTACAAATTCAGTGTTGAGTGAGTCTTTCTCAAGCTTCTTTGTAAGTGAGATTTCACCATCCATGCTGATCTGAATAAACTCATTTGGCTCCTGGAGATGGTAGTTGATTTCAGAATTTCTGTCAATATCTGCATCAACCGCAGTCACTTTTGTGATGACGTGACCCACCTCTGTGTCAACCTGCACTAGTGCCTGATAGGGTAAATTGACAAACACAGGTGGGTTGTCATTGACATCCTCAATTATCACAGTGACAAGGACATGGGTTACATCAGATGACTTATCTTCTCTGGTCACCTCGACCACAATATCAAATATGCCTTGCTCTTCTCGATTAAAGGGTATGCCTGTAGATGAGAGTACCCCTGAGGTACGGCTTATTGTGAATCTCTTATCGGGGTTCAGAATGGTATAAAACAAAGGCTCATTGACTTGGTTTCCCACGGCAGCTATTACAGCTAATGTCTTCTTCTCAAAGGAATTTTCTGGCACAGAGGCCTTATAAGATTCTTGGGTGAATCTCAGAGTGCTCTCCTTATTCTCTCTGACATTTATTTTTACTAAAGCTGTTTTAGAAAACCTGCCGTCAGACACCTAACTCTGAGCTCATACCTGCTTCTAAGCTGAGTGACATTTTGAATAGTGATAACCCCTGTAACCGGGTCCATTTTAAACTTCTCTCCAATATTGCCATCAACAATAGAGTAAAACAGTCTTGAATTCGGACCAGAGTCTGCATCTGATGCATTGACTGTGATCACTTCCACTCCTTTGAAAGTTGGCACTAAGACTGTGGTTTCATATAGATCTTGGCTGAACTGAGGCGGACAATCATTGATGTCCAGGATCTCAATCGTCACGTTAGCAGCCTTCTCTGCAAAATGACGGGGATTCCCATATCGTGGACTTGAACAGAAAAGCGAAACACAGCCCTATGTTCATAGTCCAATTCACTGATGGTTCTGACTGCACCAGTGCTAGAGTCGATTGCAAAGTAATTATGGGCAAATGGCTCCACAATCTGATAGACCAGCCTCGAGTTGGCATCACGGTCATTGTCTAACGCACGGATAACAAGTGGTATGTTGTCTTTGGTGAGGACTACACTGTTGACGGGAGAAGACTCGCTGACCATTCCAGTGAACTCATCTTGAATGAATACAGGTGCATTGTCATTCTCATCCTTCAAGTGAATCAGTAGAGTAGTGTTACTTGCCAGACCGGCCATGTTGGTTCCCTGAATAGTTAGTTTGTATGAAGGAATAGTCTCATAATCCAGAACCGAATGGGTCACAACCACTCCAGAATTGGGGTTGATGTCAAATGCTCCATTCATGTTTCCGTCTTTGATCTGATAGAATACTGATGATTGGCTGTTGGCGGTAACCAAACTTACAAAGGTTCCAGGCAAAGCAGTTTCACTGACCTCAGCAGAAAACTCATTCTCAGAAAATTTTGGGATGGCATTGTCAGAAATAGTGACCGTAATCTCAACAGCAGCAGTAGCACTAAGAGGTGGTGTGCCTTTATCAGAGGCTTTCACAGTTAGCTCAAAATGGTTTTTGTTGCTACGGTCCAGCTCCTTTCCCACACTGATGGTACCCAGGATAGGATCAATGGCAAATGAATTGGCAACATTTCCTAGGAAGAAAAATGAAAAAGATCACTCAGATTTCATTTTCAGGACTTTTTAGAACTCATTCATTAAAACCCTTGGTGTAAAACTTTAAACGTTTAAGAGGAAAAGTAAAAAAAATCATGGATGCATTTATTCAAAGTCCTTTTGTAAGGATAAATCTCTTTGTTTTGCTTTATTTATATTGAATATTTGAATTTGCAGTTAGTCGATGAAAGGAAGCGGCTGTATTGCCTTAGAATAATCAGCTGCGTAACTGTCAGTCATTCAGCATGTTATCTGAACAATGTTTGCTCTCTCACACACACATTTACAGTACATTTCAAATAGATTCTGTAATCTCAGACATTTGAAATATGTGCATTCTCAAAAGGCCACTTGGCGTCATTTCTGTGCTATGCTGGGATGCTGTGCTAGGATCCTTGGCTGCCACATTCGATATCTCCCACATTTTCAACTCTAAGTCGTCAGCATGGGCCACTCCTGTGGCTCTCTCAACAATATCCCATGTTAAAACTAATACAGCATGATAGGTTTTCAAACTAACAGACTGTTTCTACTTGCCTTTTTCATGTTCAGACATTTCATACATCATATGTATACATATGTAGTTTCCTGGACAAATTGGATTGACGTCAAGAGCAATTAAATCAGATTTATTACCTGACTCAATGCTATAGATGATCTCAGCATTCTGGCCTTTGTCTTTGTCAAGAGCAGAGACCTGAAGCACCGCAGAGCCGATGGCAGCAGATTCAAACACACGACCCACATATGGTGAACCAGAGAACCAAGGTGCATTGTCATTGGTGTCCTGCACATTTACAATCACACGCACCAGGTTCCGCTTTACAGGAATGTCCTGATCTCGTACCTGCAGTGTGGAGGGCAGATGAAAGGATACAGAATAATTTCAGTAAACAGTAATTTCATCAGTTTAATTACCAGCTTACCGGTATGTGAAACACATCAAACAATGTCTAATGAATTAAAGCAAATACAAACTGGCAGGATAGTTTACACTGATGGATGGCTGACTGGCTGAACATTTCTAAATCAGACAGAAAAAAATCAACTGGACAGATGATATAGATAGCAGACCACATGATCTTACCATGACAGTTAGTGTATGTTGGTGCATGGTTTCATGGTCTAGTCTCTCTGCAGTGTACAACACTCCTGTTCCAGGATCTAGTCTGAACTTGCGTAGACTGAATGGGTCAGTGCTGCTGAGGAGGGTGTATGTAAGCTTGTTCTTTTCATCCTGGTCTGTAGCTGTAATCTGTAACACTTCTGTCTCAGGTGGAGTATCTTCAGGGACATCCACTTCATACTTAGACTTAGAGAACTGAGGACGATGGTTGTTGGTGTCAATCACTTTAATAAGAACCTGTAAAAACATACAATAAAAAGTAACGTAAATAATTCAGGAACTGCCTTGTTCAAAGTATGTACAGTGTAAGAATTTCTTTTCATTAATAATGATATGATAATGAACATTACTATGATCATTGATCGCATCTCTGAAATTCTATGAGGAAAGGTTAAAATCATAAAATAAACAAGTAAAATATCCGGCTTACAGAGACCACTGTAAAAGGGGCAACAGGAAGAGAGTGAGAGACTGACTGCATCCTATGTACACCCATATACAAATTCACCAAGGCTGAAACTGATTCAGCATTTCAAAACTGTAGAACAAAACTGTTAAATAGAGGAAGATCAGCGAGACAGTAAGGATAGGCAAGTCTAACAGCCAGCTAACTGTTCAATGCTATTGACTAATGAGTTTATCTACATTTATTCATTTTTATTAATGACTACAGATGGTTTTAAAACGGTTAATTAAAAGACAAAACCTCACCTCTCTGTGCCTGTCAACTCAGGTAAACCCTCACAGGGAAGCTGGGTGTATAAATTATTCCTCTTTAAGCAGCGCCACTGCAGCCATCAAAGAACAGCTTTTGTAACAAATATTCAACAATATATTTCTAAACAATTACTACTAGATTTCAAAGCACCTATTGTGAGCAAGGTTGTGAATAATCTGTAGGTCTCTCATTGTTTGTGAGGACCATGAGGACTATGATGACTATTACTCTCTCTCTCTCTGTTTAGTTGACATACATAACCAGCCTAATTATATAAGCATTTTTAAGACAGATTAGTCAGTTACTCATTGTTTAGACAAAACAGACTATTGATTTTTTTTTTAAGTTGTAGATTGCAAATCCTGACATTGCAATTCATTTATGTTTGATGTCCATTACCTCAGGGAATCAGAACACATATGGCTGCTTTAATATTGGCTGGATCAATACCTTCAATAATTCAGGCAATAATTTAAATGCCTGGTTACTTATGACTTACATTCAGCAATAAATGTTAGCAAACCGACATGAATCCAAATGAGTTGTGGCTGGTTGTGATTAACATTGCATGTTGACATTTTCTATGGTTAGGAATGATTGTACTGTGAATGCACTTGGATGTGTTTCATTAACAGTTGAAAGTCTTACAGCGAGTGAAATGCCAAGGTTATTCCAAAGCATACTTATGAGAATTTTGACTTTTTAGCGATGCTCAATGCACACACACACAAACACACACACTTCTTGTGCATCGGCTTATCCTAGTATAGATAGCTAATTTAAGCACAGACACATTTTCAGTCTATACTAGCAGCTATACAATCAGACATTCTTTTATAAAACCAGGATGGAAAACAAAGGGTTTAAATGCACTGAATTATTGATGTTCAACATGCCAGCCATCAGGTGGTGCCGTTTTGCATAAAAAGGTTGCATCTCATCGGATCCACTGATTCAAACCAGAATCCTCAGTTATAGATTGGCCACATATGTGTCCCTCTAGTGACATGTGTTTTCAAGTGAGGGACAGTTTTAGTATGTCACAGAGTTACGACTGAATGAATTTACCATTCAGCAACTGTAAAAGAGTGCATTGTCTGGAAAGCATGACACTATTCTAACTCTTGCATCTAACGTATTACTACTACTGTTCAAAAGTTTGTTCAAAAGTCAATAAGATTTTTTAAGGCTTTTATGCTAAACAAAGTCTGCATTTATTCAATCAAAAATACAGAAATATTTCTTATTATTATCACAAAACGGTTATTATTATTTTTTTGTAACAATGTGAACGTCTTTACTTTCACTTTTGAACAATTTAACCCATCCTTGCTAAATTAAAAGTATTAATTTCTTAAACAAAAACAAACTAAATATATTTAATATAATTAACATTAAATGAAGAAATTTTTTTAGTCAAACATTCTGATTCACTAAGGTTTGCCACTTTGGAACATATATTTATCACCCAACGTTTGATGGATGCAGCCAATAAATAAATAAAATTTTATATATATATATATATATATATATATATATATATATATATATATATATATATATATATATATATACAGCTATGGAAAAAATCAAAGACCACTGCCAAATCAGCAGTTGCTCTGGATTTATTATTTATAATATAAACAATAAATCCAGAGCAACTGCTGATTTGGCAGTGGTCTCTAATTTTTTCCATAGCTGTATATATATATATATATATATATATATATATATATATATAGTGGGTGTGAGTGTGGACAATGCCATGTGGGTATGAGTGTGGACAATGCTCACACTTGTCCTGACAGCATCAGCACGTCCCCTGTCCCTGAAGAATATGTTTGGTTTTATCGAATGCCAAAGGTCAGGGAAGAGAAATCTTAGCCTTTTTCTCTCTTCTCTTGCCTTCTTTTTCACACCTTTCCCTGGAGGCATGCCGCCTGGCCCTGGCAGCCTGGCTTTTTTTTTTTTTTTTCGCAAATCATGCCAGCACAGACAGTCAACTGAAAGCACCAGTGTAAATAGATGAAGCTTGTAGCTTGTATTTGTTTATATTCTGCTTGCTTTCCATGATGCTTTCTAAGCAGCACGACAGGCTTTGCGACTGTGATGCAAATGTACAGAAAAAAAAAACAAGGAGCTCCACTAATGTCTAACCCACATAGAGAAACAAGGACAGATGGAGGGATTCGAGAGGAAGTGGTGAGTGAGGGAGTGATTAAAGGAAAATATCAGAGAGTGTGAATGACAGATGAAGAAGGATGCGCATGTGAAAGACAGAATAGGAGAAAGATGAGGAACAGAAGGGAGGCACAATAATAAGTGCAAGAGAGACAGAAAAGCAGAGGGGAATGTTACACTACATATGAAAATTAAGATCTATATGTGTGAACATGATATCACACACATCATATCACACACATCTGATGATCCGTAAGGTATTCCAGAAGAAGTTAAATTGTAGTTACAAACTTCTAATACTTAAATGGGCATTATCTCCCACACATGGACATAACTCTGGTTGGGTTAAAACATCTAAGATGTTTCATATATATATATATATATATATATATATATATATATATACACACACACACACACACACACACATACATATATATATATATATATATATATATATATATATATATATATATATATATACACACACATACATACATACATACATATACACAAACATACACACGACAATTATAACATGGAACATACCACCGATAATTTTAGCAACAGATGTAATTTTAGACTTCAGACTAAATTGCATTTTAAAATTGGTCACATTGGTCTCTTGGAAATTGTTCTGCTTTGCAGTCATAATCCAATTTGTTCAGCTAATCTCTAATGCTTGACCTCCGTGGTCGCCTCAATGCCTTGTTTGTCTCGAATCAGGGTGTTATTGAATCATAGGCATGCACATACCTTAAAAACTCTCTCACACAATTATAGGCAAGCTATTTATTACATTTAACATCCTTATTGTGACAGGCACAAGTATTGTGGCACGTGTAGTTATTACACTACAGTTCAAAAGTTTGGGGTCAGTAAGATGTTTTTAGGGCCCGAGCACTAGCTGTGCGAGGCCCTATTGAAACTGTTGGGGTTATTTATTTTTTATTTTATTTATTTATTTATTTATTTATTTTTTTTCTGCAAAGTAAGCGCCATTTTTGCAGCCGCAACATGCACAAAAACTCACCAAATTTGGCACGCATGTCAGGACTGGTGAAAAATTTCGTATTTTGTGGGTTTCGCGGATGGGCGTGGCAAAATGGCTCGCTAGCGCCACCTAGAAAATTGGAAAAAATTAGCCCCTCGTCCACGTTCAACCTACATGCACAAAATTTGGTGGGGACGTGCATCATATCAAGACGCACAAAAAAAACTCAAGAAATCATACCCTAAACTCGACAGGAAGTCCGCCATTTTGAATTTGGCGGCCATTTTGGGACGATTTACACACTCCGTACTTTAACAAACTCCTCCTAGGGATTTAGTCGGATCAACTTCAAATTTCTGCTGTGCCTTCTAAAGGCATTGATGATGTAAAGTTGTGCTATCTGCGCGTTTTCGTTGATGGGCGTGTCCGTGGCGTCGATGATTCGCCATGAAACAGGAAGTTGTAGTAACTTGGCTGTAAATGCCCAGATATGCACGAAATTTTACACATTTGACAAGAGTCCCGCCCTGAACAAATCTACTTGCTGACAATCACCCACAGTCATAGCGCCACCTGCTGGCAACAGGAAGTGACGTTTAATGAAGCAGCCCCCACCGCATTCTTGACCGACATGTACGAAATTTCTGTGGTACATCTACCATGTCCAGACGCACAGAAAAGTCTCTTGGAGCGATGCCCTAAACTCAACAGGAAGTCGGCCATTTCTAATTTTACCGCCATTTTTGGATGATTTACTCATTGCGTACTTTAACGAACTCCTCCTAGGGATTTAGTCAGATCGACTTCACATTTCTGCTGTGCCTTCTAAAGGCATTGATGATGTAAAGTTGTGCTATCTGCGCGTTTTCGTCGATGGGCGTGTCCGTGGCGTCGATGATTCGCCATGAAACAGGAAGTTGTAGTAACTTGGCTGTGAATGCCCAGATCTGTGTGAAATTTTACACATTTGACATCCTGCCCTGAACAAATCTACATGACGACATTCACCCACAGTCATAGCGCCACCTGCTGGCAACAGGAAGTGACCTTTAACGAAGCTGCTTAGCAAATTCACAGCCGCACCGGCTCAGCTGCAGAATATGTAACGCGGCCGCCTCACATCCCGACGCGCTACAGGTGCGAGGGCCCGCCCATCGCTGCTTGCAGCTTTAATTTTGTATATAAAATGTATACTTTTATTTTGAAAGGATGCATTAAATTGATTACAAGTAGCACAACTTTCACCAATGAATCATCTTTTAATGATGTCTGATGACAAAATACGGAGTAATGGCTGCAGGAAAAAATATTTTCATTTTAAAAATATTAAATTATTAAAACCATTACTTTAAATTGTAATATTTCAAAACAAATACATGCAGACTTATGCAGTCAGCATTAGATACTTCTTAAAAAACAAAACAAAAAAAAAAAACACTTACGGACCCAAAACTTAATTCATGACTTTTGATCGGGGCTCAAAGTAATAATGGATATTTCTGTATATAAATATCTCTGATGGATATATTTATTTTTTTTCTGAAGGGCATTCCCTCAAAGAAAAGTAAGAAATAGCAGGCAGAAATGGGCACTGTTTACCCAGATCCCCATATTTCTTTGTATGTGACATGTCTTAGGGAAAATGACTTTGGCACAGTCGCAAACACACAGGGGTGCTACACATTCTCTCAGAAGGCCTAAAATAGGATTACACCCAGCATACACTTTCCTCCCCCTCTACATTCTTTTCTTCCCTTCCAAAATAATCATAATCCCTCATTGCCTGTCTGAAATGTGGTGCTTTTGTTGAGATTGGGGTGAAAGAGAGATAAAAAAAGAAGTGTAGAGATAAATGGCAAAAACAATGAAAATAGAGCATGGAGAAGGTCTGGCAAGCCCATGTGGAATACACATGACTTTGATTTAAACAAAGATATGCGGCTCCACGAGGAGGAGAGAGCTAATCGCTTCAGAAGAGGGTCACTAGACACACAGAGGCAAAAGTGGAGCCTGAATGCAGATTTATGGTTAAAAACGTGCATTTGGTGGGTTGCAGGGGTAACAAAATTCAGTCGCGTGCATCAATCAGCTGTAATCAGTTCAAGATTGTGTTTTCTTTCAAACACAACTGGCAAATAATATAGTTGTAGTAATATAATTATATAATAATATAATATACTACCTGGGTCACAAACTGAAATTGACTTTGGAAGCAGCTCGTATTGAGACGCAGCAAGGTCAATGAAGAAATCAAACATAAAACAAGTTTCAAATGAGTTATATTACTCATCCATCTTTGTCTTGCTGTGTAATGCGAGATGAAAGCTTGCAGGCGTGCACTTAATATTGCCTCTTTAATGTTTTAAGGGCAAATATTTGCTTGGTTTGTTCATTTGGCCGAGTTTGCTTTCCAGCACCTGCCTGAGCATTTACAGATATATTAGAAAGTGTTGAGTTTAACAGACTTTTGTCAAATACTAATTAGCCCGCAAGCTGAAAACTCCTGTCAGGGTGAGATAATGTACCAAGTATGTCTGCAAAACTCTAGTCTGGGTTAAACCAGTACTGAAACACCAGTCCTGGCAAATGGTAAAACAAGCAATAGATTCTTGAATTTAGTTTTGTTTATCAGTTAGCAGTTCATGTCAAGGTAATATTTCATCACAAAAAAAGGAAAGTATAAGAAATTATATTTTGACTTATATTTTATATTATAATATATTATATTTTGCATAAAGAAAATAAAAAGTGTTCCTGTTTTTTATATATATATAATTCTCTTTAAAGTTATTTAAAAAAAAATGCAAAATGATGCTCCCATTTGGGCCTGAATGAATACTGTAAAAAAAAAAATGCTGGGTAGTATGTAATCTTCTTATATGTAATCTGGATTACGTAATAATAAATACATGAAAATAGATTCTATTACAATTTAAACTACTCGTAATCAGACTACAGTTATTTTTCTATTGATTACATGTTATTCTCACAATGGCAGTAAATTATTAAACATTTATTAATTGTACTTCTTAATTATTCTTACACATTACCAATTATTTGAATTATCACTCAGTGAGTCATTTAACCATGTATTAAACGTTTGTCTTTCATACCCATTCAAAATTACAAATACATGTCATTTCATATTTACACGCAATGTAGGGATTCTTTTTGTCAGCTGAACCTCTTTTCCCTTATATATTTAGTTGAAGTATGATTTTAAGTTAAGTCAATAACAAAATGTTTTATGATTTATTTTGGTTATTTATTTTTAAGATTATTTATTGATTATATCTATAATGAATTAATAATTATTTAATTACTTAATAGCTTTTTATCAAAATAATGAACCCCAGTCTGGGAAACCCTGATGTAGTGTAATATTTAATTCACTTCATGTTGTTGATAATTTTATTTTATTGATTGTTTGTTTTTTTGGGGGTTTTTTTTCTCAATATGGCAACAGGTTATCCTACTCAAATCAATGTGATAAATTAGTCCGGTCAGGTCTTAATTATGCTCTTTGCCTTTTGAATTTGGGGTGAAAAATGATCCACACAAGCTGTCAGAAGCTCTTTTCTGTAGGTGATTTTCAGACTTGCAAAATATTTTAAATAATAGTTTTTATTTTGGGGGACTAAACAGAGTAGGATCAGCCAACCAAACTCATTAGACACACAATCGCTGAATTAAAGCCAGATTAATATTTCCCATTAACGCCTAAATTGTTATAGGTCAAAGAATACAAATTATCAACACATTAACATGATAAACCCAAAAAGAAAAATGTGTGCACAAGCAGCTCCAGGCAAAGCCAGATACAGGGCACTGAAGTCTGCACTCTGTGCCCTGTGAATGTGAAAACTGTAACTGATTTGACTTGAAAGGTTTGAGGGCCCAACAATAGTTTCAGATTAAGCATGGTCGATAGAGAGACACTTTGAAGAGCTGCAGTGCAAGGACTCAATGTCATGCCACTGCTTTTGTGTTTGAAAAATTTTGTCAAGAGGGAGAGATATTTGGAGGGGGGAATATTCGTGGCAGTTAATTTTGCGTGCAGGAATGTATGTGTTTGGTGGTATCGTTGGCCACAGAGGTCTGCTTGATCACAAGTGTTCCGACAGTGTTGCCTAAACATATCCCGGGAGGGGGGTTGGGGAGCCACTCACAATGCAGGCTCTGTTCATGACAGTGAGGGCAAAAACATGGCCCTCATCCAGAGAGCCCCAGTCTTCAATGACCTCTTTAAGACCATATGCAACGATTTACTCGTGCTCCAACATGAAATCATTACATAAACTATGTGGCCAGTTTAGAGGATATAAATTATGTAGGGAAGACCAGGAGCAACGTGTTTTACACTTTCTGCCATAACTCACAGACTACTACAAATCTTCCTGGTAATATTTCAGTAAAAAAGCAACTGGACTGATAATGGACTTTTGAGAATGATTAGATCATACTATCAAATAAAAGGTAAATATAAAAGGTCAGAGTTTTACATTCTCCCCCAACTACATTATATTAACCATTTAACTCACAAAAAAAGTGTGCCTCAAAATAGTAATGTTACTTAAATACACCATAGTCTCACTTATTTGGTACTAATTAGATGAGCTTTTAGGAATGTGTACTTGGAACAAAAGCAAAAGTTTTAAAATGGCTCCCACCCTTACAAGACAGTGCCAACAAAAAATAGTTTTGGGGAAACTACCAAAGAACTTGGCATAAGCTGAGTAAGTGCCAGCGTTCATCTTATTTGCAACAAATGCAAAGGTCAAAGTAAATTGATAAGTTTGAAAAACTTTGTAATACACATTATTGAAAGTTATGGTTAATGTTCTCCTAAGATATACAACAATACAATTACAGAAAAAGAGCGAGACTGTCAGAGAAAGCGAAATGAAAGAGCAGGGAGCCAGACGGCTTCATCCTCCTCACACGCTCCAGGAATGAGACAATGGAAGAATCCAGGAATCCTGGCCAAAAACTCTCCGTCCGCCAGGCCAAGGAATGTCTGCCAGCATATGTTGTGACGTGAGGTATTTGAAGAACATTTAGGGAACCTTTAGGCATCAAAAAATGTCTACATTATCTGACCTGATTCTAACTAGAGAAATTGTCCAATGCCTAGTATTTCAAAACTTTAAAAAACAAAAAAAAAAAAAAAAACGTATGACCTGTGCCCGGTTGCAAAAAGCACCTCAAGTGTAATTTTCCCTTCAAACCGGCCTTTCCATTAAACTTAAATGTAGGGTATGGGATTTGCAAAAGGCCGGCAGATTTTGAAAATACAAAACTCAAAATGTCCTACCTTCTTTCCTCCAACACTGGCCCTGACTCCACCCATTTGAAGAACATGGACGCGCAATCATGCACTTACTCTCTCTCTCTGTACCGGGGCGATTTGCACTTACTGTGATTGGGTGACGAGCTTTGGGTATGCGCACTAAGAGACGTACGTATTAGAAATAATCTCCGTCCACATTAAAACGACTCGAAAACGCCGATCACGTGACCATTCACCAATACTGGGCATGCGCGCACCGGTGTAAATAGTGTTTGGCGAATCAGGGAAGGAGACGTCATGAATGATAACACCCAATCATAGAGCCGAGCGTCAGCCTCTGCGTCAGCGTTTCTAAACTCCTCCGTTTTGTCTCGTCCACACTAAAACGCCCTCCGGAGAATCAAAACGTAAAACGGAGCTGCAGCGTTTCTAAACCTCTCCGTTTTAGCTCTTCGTTTTCCCGTTTTAGTCTGGACGGGAGGTGCAAACGTAGCAAAAGGTCTCCGTTTTCAAACGAAAACGCAGTAGTGTGGACGGGGCCTCAGTGGTTCATGTAAGTTGTCTACAAACCGGAAGGTTGGTGGTTTAGTCCCCGGTTTCTAACTCAGTGGCTATAAGTGGGTTAGGAATAGGAAGTGATTTTGAAAAAATGGTAAAAAAAAAAATACCCCACCGTTAAGGGTGTAGCAAAAATAACCGTTAAGTAACACTTAACGGTTTTTTTTTTGCTACACCCTTTGCTACACCCTTATATTTTTTTAAGGTGAAACGTTAAAGACCCAAGAATTTCCTTTAAATATCTATTTTTCCCATGAGTAATCTCTTAAGAAACGATAAGCGTTGCATAAGGCCCCTTAACTGTCATTTTGAATTCAGCAATTGAATTTCATAATGGCAAAACCTGGGTCGCTATCATGAAACACTTAACGGTTTTCCTTACCTAAGAGAACAGTTTAAGGGATTATATGCAACACTTAAATGATCATACCTTAAGTCTCATATTTAAGGGGAAAAAATTCAGGTGCTTTATGCAACCAGGCACTGCTCCTCACTGAGCCTGTACAAAACATATCTATAAATATATCTCTAAAATCACTGCGAAACATATATATGAAGGTCAGGTTTAATTTTGTGTGCTTCACTAGATCTACATCCACATATACAGCAAAATGCTGTGCTCCTTTTTTAATACTGAAGGCAGATATGAGCTTATACAGAAAAGACCTTTGGGACCTGCAGTGCCAGTGCAGTCAAAAGAGGAAACTCAATTTGGAAAGTTAGAAATGCTTGGGTTGCTTTTTTCTTCTTTGCCACCAGTCAAATGTACATGCACAAAAAGTCTGAGCCATTTTTTGCCCCTCATAGTGATCTCAAAAAAGAAGCCCAAGCCTCTATGGTAAGCACACAATGCTCTGCTTCCATAAACACTTCATTAGCAATTCAATTACCTGCGTGCTGACAGATCTGGTGCCATCTGTTGCGTCCACCGTGAGGTTGTAATGGGATTTCTGCTCTGCGTCCAGCACTTGGGCGACAATAACCGTCCCACTCGCCTTGCCCACTTCAAATCGACTGTCAGAATTACCACCTGTTGAGAGGAGGTTTTCATCACAACCAAAATGGACAGGAAATTAGAAGGCCATCATCACAAGTTAGGCAGTTGAAAACGGTAGGGAAAAAGAGAACTGCACAGGTGGCAAAAGTCAGGGTGTCACATTTACAGTGACACCCTGACTTTTGCAGCAACTGTTTTACCCTTTTTGTGTAAACCACAATAATGGCTGTCTGACATTTAAACTACTATATCCCTGTCTTAGTGCGTAAAAACCACAAATATATAATATATACATATTATTAAAAATATGGATTTATGAGAGTAATTAATAATAGTGTCCACAATAAAAATAAGGAAAAATATATCTTAATTTAGAAAATTACAGAAAAGGTTGTTCCTCATAGAAAAGTTGTACTCAAAGTCATTGTATGTAAAAAAAGAGTAAACATTACAATTTGAAATTAAACATTTGGAATTAAAATTTTAGTAATTATCCATTTCACCCATACAAGAATGTGGTGGTAGAGAGATATATATTGGTCAATAACCATAGTGCTTAGCTGATTAATTGTTTGTTGGTAGATTTTGGAACCGTCCAAGGGAAAGCAAAACTTTACCAGTATTTTTAAAATTCTTCATTTGCCATTTTAAAAACACCAAAAGCTTTGCCCAATAATATTATGCTTTTTTCTTTGAATTTATACATTTATTTGATTCATTTGCTATTGTTAATTTTTGTTATACGAATATATCAGTCATGTTGCTCTTTTGATCTTCCCAGCAGCCACTTAATCACCAGCAGTATATATTATTTTCCAATTATATAACCAAGAAAGAACATTCAGATAATTCATTGAAAGAAAATGAGAGCACTGGGCCTTCAAAGTGAACAACACTAAGTGCATAGGCTGGCAAGGAAAATAAGCTACACTTAACATATGAAATAGTAAGACAATCTTCATAGGGTGGACAGAGGCAACTAATTTTGATTTAATGATCAAAATGTAACTCTTTCATTGCCAGCTCAAAAGCCCTTAGTGAGAAAGAATCAAAACTTGGGACCTGGTGCAACCAATGTGAAACAATCACAACAGCACCGAGTACAAAGCACATGACAGATCTCATAACGGCCACGCACAGTAGTATTAGGAGATCTGCGGCAGATACCTTCTGCAGTGCAGTTCAGGTCGCAAGCCATCTGAACGATGTAAAACAGTTCTTTAGCCGCTATGTCCTCTTCCAAAAGCCAATGGAGAGGAGCAAGGAGACAATCAAGAGGAGGAAAGCAAGAGGAGAGAAGCAGAAGAAACCAAACCATTCCAAAATTAAGAAGGAGAACACGTAGAAAAGAGAGAGAAAGTAAAAGTTGTCAGTGATAGATTTGTTAAAAGATAAAGGGACAGGATGCAAACTATTATGTCATTTTATGACAGTTCTATTGGGAAGATAAACACAAAGATAGAAGTTCATTCATGCAAAGAAACTTCATTTAAAGAGTCTCATTGGATTAAAATGTGTGTACTAACAAAGACATTTATTAGTATCCAAGCTTTAGAATTGTAAATGCAGTCAAACCAACACACACAACAAACAACCTCCACCATACCTGTTATTTCAAACCAGACTGGTGTGTCCACAGACTCCATGGTGATGACCCCGACCATGTGTGCCACGGGGTCGCTCTCCATGACAGAAAAGGAGTAAAACGGCTCGTCAAATGCCAGAGGGACAGTGCTCGGCTCCGGCTTCGGAATCCATTCGATGTGTAGACGGCAGGTGGACGATTTCTGGGGTCGGCCATTATCCACTGCTTTAATCTGAAGGATAAATGTGTCAAATCAAAATATAAAACTACTACGTAAATAACCGTGTTATTGAATACCATAAAGAATCTACACAGTAATGTTAAAAATTGGTTTTGGGATTCATATGTTTGGGAACAATGTTTGTGTTTGGTGCTGTTAATGGTATTCCACACTTTAAGCTCAATCAGGGAGATATACAACTATCTAAACATGCAGGAAGGACAGAAAATTACCAGAACACCTGTCACTGTGACGTTTGGAAAGCGACAGACGTTGGGTAATGAAACAATGGGAGGTCTGGCAAAAAATGTCACTGGCCACATGGGCGGGGCAGGAAGTTCACTCTGTGCTCATAAAACTTCAATCAGAAGGACATGCAGGGAAATAAATCTGAGATCTCAGGTTTCTACATTCTAACACATAATGGCCTCCTCAAACGCTGTAACTCAAGCTAGAAAGCAAATATATTTGCAATAAAAAAGATTCAGTTTGAGTGTATGCTACAGAAATGTGTACATCCTCACCGTTAATATATCATAATCTCCAGCAGAAGAAAGCTTCTTAAAGGAAACCATGCCAGTTTTGGGCTCAATGAAGAACTTTCCCTGTTCGTCTCCGTCCTCGATGCTGTACGAGATCTCAGCATTTGGCCCTTCATCTCGATCCGAGGCGATGACACGGTAAACAGGATCTCTCTTGAGCGCACGCTCTTTCTCAGGCTTTTCTCGCTCTGGAAGTTTGATTTTGTAGACTTTCTCCATAAACTGCGGTTTGTTGTCGTTCTCGTCCAGAACTTTGACGATGACTCGAACAGTGGTGGACCTCACAGGAACGCCCTGATCAGACACTGTGATCTGTAACACAAGATTGTGGAATGTGACGTTATAATAAACCAACCCTCAAACTAATTTTCATCACTCAGTTGACTAGTTCAAACAATCCACTGACTAGTTGGTTTTAAAATATGTACGTTTGCACAAGTTATTTTCTTTTAAATATTTATATCTGTTCAATATTTTTGAAATAGAAAGCTTCAGGAGGCTGATAGAAAATCCTGTGATTGAGGGGAGGAAAGATTCATCCACTCCGTTCTAGTTTACTTCTTTCCTTTCATGTCGAATACTCCAAAACCCAAGAGAGCCGGATGTCATAATGAACATTTTCAATTAAGAGTGACAAAACAAGCGGTACTAAAAGAGGTGGCACAGGACAATAATAGAGCACACACAAGAAAGTCTGACACGAAGTGATTGAAAACCTTCATTATAGCGAGCGCTTCAATCAATCGTCGTTCAGAAGTAAAGGAAAATCTCCTGTTTGGAACACGGGGGCAAGTGTTCCTATCCAAGTCAATTGGCTGACAAAATTGAAGTAATTCCCTCTGTGCTTAGCTGTCAAGCAATCTTTTCAGAGATGTGCAGAAAGGAGGGAAGGGTTTCCGGGGTTAAAACAGACTGTTATGCATTACTCTGTGTGATTGCGGTATGACATTTTTCCTACATAATTTCTGATGAAAAGACTGGAATGAGTGTGCTTTATATTTTTCTCAAAGCTAGTCTGATCATCTAATCAAATTGTGTTGTTTAAAGACCTAGAAATGAGTTCTTCACACATAACTTAAAAAGGAATTCGATCGGTTTAGCACCATTGTATTGCAAGCACACTACAGTGACAAAAAAACTAAAAGATAAAAAGTTCACATGCACATCAGTTTTAACAGCAAAGCACTTTTGTCAACAATATGAACAGTAATAGGTGCAGGAGTTGTTCCAAACAAGCAGAGATGGTGGCATTAAGCAGACGCTGGTTTGTTGAGCATATACTCATGCTCAGAAAGCCGTGTCCAATCTCAGCTGGTATCCGTTAACCAGCTCATTAATTTCCTCTGGATATCTTCAGTTAATCTTGGAAAATGCCCATTTGAGGCAGCTTAATGGCACGCTGGTGCATAAGCTGATGAATGCAAACACACACACAGATGCAGACATACACACTATTTCCTGCTAATGAACTCAGCTGACTTGCTTTCTAATACTGAAGCAGATAACAGGCCAGCACAGACATTTAAAGCATCTGTTCAGCTTTAAAGCAGCTTTGGGTGTGAACACCTATAATGTATATTTGTTTTCAAAGCTGCCCAGTGCTGTCCAAGTGTTTTTTTGCCAAACAAATTTAATTGAATAGGAAGACAAGGGACTCAGTCAGCCTCAGCATTCCTCTTCCCCGAGCTGAGCATGTTTTATGCCTGCAATGCGCTACTTTTATAAAACCTTTTCCAGCAACTGGTAAGAATTCAAACAGTTGAAATTAAATTTCCATTTCAATAATGAATAAATCTCCCATGTCTGCTTTAATCATCAATTATATAACTAGATTTTTACATTTTCTGTGGCGCTTGCCTGAGTAAAATAATCCAGAGTGTGAAAATGGCCACTTAAAGTTATAACACACCTCTCCACAAGACGTAAGATTTGCAGGCTTACATGACATTTACATTACTTTTATGCATTTGGCAGACGCATTTATCCAAAGCGACTTACATTTCACTGAAGGTTTCAATTTTAATCAGTTCATGCATTGCCTGAGAATCGACCCATGACCTGTTTGATCTACAATTATGCTATCAATCACATTCATTCGGGATAGATAACCATAATTACGAGCAATAGTGGTGTTTCATTTGTGAACAAATTTGTGCTTTTGAGCTAATATTTTAGGTGAATTATTATCTTTCAGTTCCATGCATTGAGACTATGAACATGGCTAAATGGGCCATATTGTTCATTAAAAAGAAAGATAAATCGGGCATCTTTTTTTTGTGAAAGATATTCTACAGACTCAACAAATGAACAAAACTGTGCATGTTGTTTGCTGTTAAGAGCTATGAAAGGTGAATCTGTTGATTGAATGATTCAATGACTCACTCATAACACACAAAAAGATCTCCACATACTGGTGTAATGATAGCCTCGGTCTCCCCATACTGCCTTTGCACAGTGCAATTTAATTCATGCAGCTAGACAGTCTGGATACCATGGACCAAATTTTGTACCAATCACTGAACGGGGCGGACAAACCGAAGCCGTTTGTTTACACCTATGGATCAAACATGGCAGCCGACGCAGTTTCTTTTGGATGTAGTTTGGAAGTAGTTTAGAACACAAATAAATCTCTGACCCAACGTCTTCTTCCATGTCTAATTTCTTTCGCTCTACATACGTCTGGTATAATTTAAATGATTGGCTATGAGCTATGTACAAGCGCATTTGATAGACATTCATAGCACCCAAAAAATGGCTCTGGGCATTCGTAAACCACGCCTAAAATACGAGAAAATTATGTGGTTACTCAGACCACGTCTCAATGTCAATGAGACGTGGTCTGACGTTAGCCAGGCTAATGTAATGATATAACATGCAAAAAGAGACAGTGGATGAATCAGTGAACAAATCTGAATAGATTTCTTTTTTAGGTGAACAGATTCAGAAGCCATTAAAATTAATCACCACTAATAGGTGCAAGCATCTTGAACAATATAAATTTGTTCAGAGCTTCCAGAGCAGGAAAGACAGTAACACATTTCACATGCCTGGAAAACAGGCAAAGCAACACCCCTACATTCTCAGTCACTCAGGGAGTATTCCCAGAAATAAATTACATTTATTTGCAAATCAACTTAAGTGCATCATGGGCATATTTTCCAGTTTGGTTTTAGAAGTTCAAAGAGCAACAGGGCAGGCTCTCTTGTGCATGCCTCAACATGTTGCAGAGTAGCTCTCTCTGTTTTTTTTGTTTTTGTTTTTTTTTTCCCCCAAATTTCATTCCCTTCCCCTCTAGGAGCATTTTCACCTTATACCTTCCTTCCCAGCTTTTAAGTGTGTGTGTGTGAAAGTTTTCATGGCTCTCTCCCATTTATCTATCACACACACACTCAAATGCCTTCGTATAACTGCCCCTCCCTTCCCCACAGGCCTCTTCTGCCTCCAACTAACCTTAGCAAACCCCTGAGCACCAGCTCATTCCCCAGTCCCCTGCAGTTCTGTGCCCAGCAGGATTGCACTGCCCCTGGGAGAGAGACAGCCAGACTCCTGGGCGAGAGGCTGGGTGAGAAAAGACCCCCGGAGGGAAGATGTCAATAAACAACTTCCTGTTGCTGGACCCCTGACTAAACACCGGCCAAAAACCCAAATTGCCAGGGTTGTCATGACTACTACAGTGGGCCACCGGAGCGGTGCGAGAAAAAAAGCAGAAACAGGATCCAGAAGAATGCGTGTGAACAGTGACTGGACTGACGGTCATTTGTTTATTAGCCTTTCCCTCAGCCGGTCTAAAGCAGCGTGGTAATCAAATTAAACATGAGATCATAACAGTCCAAGAAGGTGTCTGAACAAAGACAGTTGCTTTGAACAAGAGAAATGTATCCAAAAATCACTGTATGATCCAACTCTGACATGTCAGTCTGTCTAGTTCTATTTTATTTTAATATTCTTTTATTGGCAGTGCAGCAGAGAGGATAAATATTGGCCTGGCTTCACAGACAGGGCATAGATTAAGCCAGGATTAGGCCTTAATTTAATTAGGACATTTAAATGGCTTTTCATAAACATGTCTTAGAAAAATCCTTACAAGCTACAACAGTGCAAAAACCAGTGCAAGCTAAAGTACAGTTAAAACAGCTCAAACATGCATTTTAGGCCCCGTCCACACCACACTGCGTTTCGTTTAAAAACGGAGACCTTTTGCTATGTTTGCACCTTCCGTCCAGACTAAAACGGGAAAACGAAGTCTTAAAATGGAGAAGTTTAGAAACGCTGCAGCTCTGTTTTGCGTTTTGAATCTCTGGAGGGCGTTTTAGTGTAGACGGAACAAAACGGAGGACTTCAGACACGCTGCCACTCGGCTTATGATTGGGTGTTAGTCATAATGTATCCTTCCCTGATTTGCCAACCACTTTACATCAGCACGCGCATGTCCAGTGTTGGTGAATGGTTACGTGATCTGCGTTTTCAGTCGTTTTAATGTGGATGGAGAACATCTGTAATACGCAGATAAAACTCTGGTGTGGACTGGAGATCGTATTCGTTTTAATTCTCCGTTTTTAAACGAAAAGTAGTGTGGACGGGGCCTTAGTCTGGTATCTAGGTTTAAACCTTGTCTGTGAAACTGGGGGTTAGTGCGGCTGTAATGACCAATTCAGTCTGCCAGTTGAGCTCGCATAGGACCTCGAAGTAATTATTTTGGCTGAAGTCATGTCTAATGAGCAATCCTACAAAATGACTATGTTTGCATGTTGTCTGAACTATGTTATTAGGACCATTAATATTTTATAAGTTAACACATAATAGCATATAATAGGGCTGACACATAGTCCAACATTGTCGACAACGTTCTTTTTCATTCTGTAAATTAAAAGGTGAATGAGAACATCTCTTGTCAGCTCAATTCTAATGTAAAAAAAATCTATTTTAATTTTATATCTTTAATAATGGTTTGCAGATTAATATTTTACCCTTTTTTGTGTCCTGAAGTAATGACCCATTTTCTGTTTCAGTTCTATGAAAAGCAGTGGGCTTATTAAACAATGCTTAGAGAGCATTTGTAGTGTGATTTGAGTTAAACTTAAAGAGAATGACCTGTTTAGTTAGCTCCAAGTTCATTAAAACCACTATTTCAAAAGCTGAACTGATTTTCTTTTTATATTATAGTAAGAATATGTATAACTCAATGTTTTAACTAATTGAAAAAGCTGAATAATCATTCCACAACTTAATGATTAGCTGGCAAAATAATCGATGATTGAGTCGATTAATCGTTCTAATATATCGTTAGATTAATCGATTATCAAAATAATCGTTTGTTGCAGCCCTAGCATATAAGCAAAACTGAGTACTCGCACGCTAAAAAAGCGATAACTTGCTGAAATGAGTCCTCTTTTGCTGCTTGTTGCTCTGAATGGTTTAAAATGAAGACTTTAAATTCCTTTCAAATGATAAGTTTTCATGATGGTGCAGTACAACAATGTCACGTACAAAAACAGTCTGTTATGCTGCTTGATATTAAAAACAGCTTTTTAATTTTATATATTTTTTCATTTATTATTGTAATTATAAAAACTGGTTTGATGTGCAAATAGTTTTACCATTTACTGAAATTAGATATTCTTTTAGTTATCTATAGCGGCTATTACATTTCGGATGTCTCGCACATTAACAGGAAATACTTCATTATATGTATTATATGTTTTTGTTTGATCAGGCATTATAAGCTAGGAGACTAACTGGACTAGTGGACTAAATTGTTAATTACACCACAAATTCAAGGAATATGGTTCATTCTAAAGCTGAAAGTATGCCTTAGTTATATATTTAATGCTATAAGAAGCAGATAGCTCAAATTTCTTCCACTGTGTATATATATATATATATATATATATATATATATATGTATATATATATATATATATATGTGTGTGTGTGTTTGTATCTACTCGATAAACCCCGAGACTTAAATGTGATTGGCCCGGCCACCAATTTGTGCAGCCTTGGTTTTTTTTTCTTAAGGTTAAGACTGCTGATATCCAAGTCGAATAAAACTACACGCACCACCAAACTCCAATCATGACAGAAAAAAAAAAACTTAGTTAATTAAAAACCAGTGGAAACAGATTTAACCTTGAGGGTATCTTGGCACTACTAATATTCTAGCTGAATTGTTGGCATTAGCTAATTACAAGCCTACAGTCTATCGGTCAGCAGGATTTGCTTTGAAGTCAAGAGGAGCTCTTCATATCACTGAGGCATGGAGAGAAGGGAGGACAGACACTGGATGAGTGTATGCTGCAGGGTGTACCATTCTCCCTGTTTTTATTTCCTGTCCGCAACCCTCCTGTCATTTACAAAACAATTAGAGTTGCAGAAATGGGCATGAAAGAACTGGGAAGGGATGGTGCAAATTTGCGAAATTAAACGAAATGCCACAGGCCTTGAATTGCACAATCTTTGACGATAATTAAAGGAGCATCAATCTCTGAAGTCTTCTGTGCATGGCTTGAGGTATCAGCAAACTGTGGTTGGTTTTTGTGGAAGAAAGTGAGAGGGTGGTAAAGAGTTATTGAGGAAAAAGTGAGGGGAGAGAGAGAGAGAGAGAGAGAGAGAGAGAGAGAGAGTGAGAGAGGGGGAGCTTGCAGCTCAATTAAAATCCACAAGTATAAACTTTGGCTGGGCAGGGTGACGCTTCCTGTTCTGGCCTGCCTAATCCCAAGAACGGTACACTGAGAGAGAACAAAGGCAAACCCCAAACGCATAAACCACACACACACCTACCCTCCACACACACCGGATATATAAATCCCCACAGAAGCACGTTGGAAGGAATGGAGGGTAGGGGGGAAGGGATGCAATTCACTCACGTGCACAGTTTAGTTTGGTGGCCTGGGCCTAGAAGTTTTTTAGATGCTTAAGTTTTTTACTCATGTCCCCCTTATAAGGGGTTTTCATTGCTTCCAAGGAGTTCCCTTTAAAATAATATTCTAGGTTAAAGTTTTGTAGGGTAAACTACAAAACAGGGTTCAGCAATAAAGTAGGCTAGCTAAAAAAAAAATTAAAAGTTGCAAGAAATTAGATTACATAATTATATATTTTATTATACACCAATGTTTAAAAGTTTGGGGATCAGTAAGATTCGCCATCACAGAAATATAAATGCTTTTAAAAAATATATTTAAAAAGAAAAGGGCCATTTTAAAATATAATAGTTCATAATATTACTGTTTTACAGTATTTCTAATCAAATAAATTCAGCCTTGTTGATCATAAAAAACTGAATGGTATTTGAATGGTAACAAATATAGACCTTAGACTTCCCTTTAGACTTCAATTGCAAGTGCATTTCTGTACTTGTTGTTTCGAGAAGAAATAGTTTTTTTTTTTATGGTAATCAACAGCATACCACAGATGATGTTCATATAGCTTAACTTTAACCCAGAACATTCCAGAATGTAAAAAAAAAAAACTTAAAGAGAAAAAGGAGGATTTCTTTTAGGATTCTCTGAAATATGAGATTCTAGGATTGTGATTGTATGCTCTTAGGAAGATTGTTGTAAACATGTGATCAGTGGATGCATCTAAAGGTGTTTTTACCTCCAGAATATGTTCATCCTGCTGTTCTCTGTCCAGCTTCCGAGACGTGGTGGCAACAAGACCTGCGAAAACATGAGCACACTTTAATAATCTCAATAAAACTCATAACTTGATCCAAATAAAAACAAGTTCAGTTAGTGCAACATACATGGATAAACAACGTTTTTTTCACTACATTTTTGTTAGTGTAATAATACAATTACATCTTTGAGGATGTACCAAGACATCCTCAAAGAGATGTTGTGTCAAATTTATTTAACTTCTGGGTGCAATTGTGTTGAGTCAACCCCCCTTCCACACACACACGTTAAATTCAGCAACGCAAAACTGCAGAAAATGGCATTGTGCCTGTGTCAGGACTGTTTTAAAGCTGAGCAAATAGCCATCCCAACACACACTCACACTGCCAATGCAAACCTCACACACTACTTTCAAGCAAACACACAACACTCATTATAAAGAGCTTCAAACGCTGAAAAGATGAGTGCAATGTCAATGTAACCATCACTGTGTTTACTCCGTGTGCGAACCTGTTAGTAGGTGTATGTTTTTCTGTGGTGGGTTTTTGAAGATTTCTCTCAAGAGCTTTGCTTTATAATACAGCAAAACAGAATCAGAGCTAAAGGAAATTCCACTGGAAGTGAAATCAAGTGCCGAACCTGGAGAAGAGTTCCATAACAGACAGGCAGATCTCGAACAACAATGCAAATGAGCATACATTTCTGTAAAGAGCGTCTCGATTGCAGATAATAAGCAGACTTGTGTTTCTCCGTCAGTATAATTATACATTAGATGGGGTAGAGCACGCGGCTGACGTTGCCAGCCCAGGCCACACGAGAGACGCCTGCCGACCGCACCACGTCTGATTAGTGCAGAAAAAGGATTTCCGAAACCAGAAGCCATCAATGGCGCACATGCAGGCAGCAGAAATAGCCCGGCCACAACACGCCTCTTGCTCCTGGTCAGAACTGTGTTAGGCTGCTAACCAACTCTCTCTCCTTTGCTCTCGCAGTCATACATGGGAATGAAAATAAACTCTGAATGTGGGCAGTCATCAAAATCTCTACACTTAAAAACGTTATATTAAAGGCAATGCTACGTTTTATAGACCAACAACTTGACCAGAATGGAAAAGGACATTAAATAGGCACATTTAACAAGGTTTTAAACCTTATTTTTCACTCTTAGGATTTGTAAAGTAACAATATGTGGCTGATATTCTGAGTAAATTAGCTTACATGTCTCCCAGGAGTTTGGCATTCAGAATATGCAGATTAGAGCCAGACCGATATATCGGCAGGCCGATATTATCGGCCGATATTAAGCATTTTCTAAAATATCGGTATCGGCATTTATAATGGCGATAAATTAATATTTCAAAAATAAAATTAAAATGGACGAATCACGCTTCAACCATGTCATTAGTGTTGGAGTTGTCCACCAGAGGGCACTCTACACCGTCCCTGTTGGCAACACTCGTGTATAACGTGCCACACATCCTACAACGCCAAGTGTGCGCCGCCATGTCGTTCTGTAATGGATTTAGATTAGAACTGATGATTGAAAATGGTTTGATGTAGCCTGATGGAAAGAATTTAAAAAGTGCAGATAAAGGGATAAACAAGCTGACATTGTAATTATAAGGTTGCTTATAAGGCAATGTTGGGACTAATTATTATTTTATTTATCAGAACTTTAATATATTTTGATGTTCCTGTGTTCTGTTGTGACAAATAGGAACAAGTTTCTTTTTAAAATGCATTATCATATTATTTTAGTTACAACTCATAAATAACTACAAATAACTAATGCTAGGGAAATTTGGGAAATCTGTTAATATTTTGTTGCACGTTTCTGAAAAAAAAAGAATAAATAATAATATCGGCCTATATATCAGAATATCGGATTTTAAAACCAACACATATTTGTATTGTATCGGCCTTCAAAATCCTTTATCGGTTGGGCTCTAATGCAGATGACTCTTTTCCACTATTAAATACTATTTCATGAGTTAACATGAATATATTGTACATGCGTATTAAGCAAAAAAAAAAAATCTCTTGGCTGAAATGAACCCCCTTCCCCTGAGATAATGTTCCACGTGAGCGTATGCGTCTACTGCTGAGGTGTACGTCTGCTGGATGGACCTTAAAAACATGCTGCTAAACAGACGCCCATGTTCGTACCCACAATCCATTTCTTCCCGGGCCAAAAACATGGTTGCGGCTAAGCTAGCCAAAGAAAATTACAGTTCAGCCATTTTTGGAAAAAGAAAAACAAAAAAGAATGAAGCTGGGAGATGCGGGAGCAAATGGAAGGAAGAAAGGAAGAAGGAAAGAAGGAAGAAAGAAGGAAAGAAGGAAAGAAAGAAGGAAAGAAAGAAGGAAAGAAGGAAAGAAGAAAGAAAGAAAGAAAGAAAGAAAGAAAGAAAGAAAGAAAGAAAGAAAGAAAGAAAGAAAGAAAGAAAGAAAGAAAGAAAGAAAGAAAGAAAGAAAGAAAGAAAGAAAGAAAGAAAGAAAGAAAGAAAGAAAGAAAGAAAGAAAGAAAGAAAGAAAGAAAGAAAGAAAGAAAGAAAGAAAGAAAGAAAGAAAGAAAGAAAGAATTATCCTCTTTACAGAAACCTCATTTCATTAGCTTTAATTTTACCCTCTGAGAAAGCAAATAAAATTTGCCCAAATATGTCATTATTTGTTCAGTCTGCATAGTCTGAGGTAGGTCTCGTCTCGCTAGAGTGTAAGCGCGTGACCCTCGCCTAAAATCCTCTCTGCTAACCAGTAACCACTGTGACTTCTCCAACAATAAACCCATAGAGAAATCTCACATATAATGATAGTGCTGCTCCATTGCCCCAGGACAAAAGAAGAGGGAAAAATCTGAAGGAAAACAGCAAAAAAGAGCATCGAAGTGCCTCAGTAAATGACACTCTTTCCTTTTTCTCTTCCTGGCTCACTTGAACTCTCCCTCATTCAGACGGACTTTAGAAGGGGTATCATTTAGCACGCAGGAATGCAACACTCTGTATCTGATGCTGAGGTGCTACATTCCTCATTAAGTGTCTCGAACACATGTTAAAGCACACAGACTTAAAACAGCACACATGCAGCGCTATTAAACACAGATGAATGTGCATACAAAATGCTCTCAAGGCCTACTAACAAGCACAAAACAGTCAGTGCCACAGCTACATAGATAAATGAGTACACACACAAATATACAAAGCTCAACAGTGGGCAGACCCAGGCAATGTTCCCAAATGGACCCTAACCCTCCTCCCCATTCTAACACATACTGTGTGTGTGTGAATGGCAGCCATTTCAGAGCTGAGAGAGAGAGAGATAGAAGGGCAACACTTGAAGTTGAGAAAGGAGTCTTTGCTGGGTTTGTCTCTCAAAAAAAGCCCCATGTTAGCTTTACACCATTAACCTCAGACCACTTAATAGAGTCTATCAAAGACACACTACACACACAAATATGTGGTCAGACAAGTCATACAAATGCTTATTTTTTTTATATTATTCTACTAATAACCTAGTAACCTAGTAAATAATATAAATTCATTTTCAATCAGAGCTTGCAATTAAAGATGACATAAGCAACAGTGGCATAAGCAACTATTAGGGATAGGCCACCGTTAAAGTTGGCATGAAACATAAGTAAATGTAAAATCTCAAATAAATGGTAATAATATCAACTACTGTATTACAGAAATATTGTGCATATCTAGTAGTAAACAATTCAAAAGGAACAATTGTGCTGACCTGGAAAATATATATTCTCTCTCTCTTCTCTCTCTCTCTCTCTCTCTCTCTCCTCTCTCACACACACACATATATATATATGAAGAGTTCAGATGCAAAAGCCTCTAAATGCAATTTGAAATTTTCTTCTAAAATGATCATTTTTATCAAGCTTGTATATTTAAGTTCAGTAATTTCACTTAAATGGCAATGAAGATTACCTATTAATTGTCATTTAAGTGAAATTACTGAATTTAAATATACAAGCTTGATAAAAATGGTCATTTTAGAAGAAAATTTCAAATGGCATTTAGAGGCTTTTGCATCTGAACTCTTCAAATATATATATATATATATATATATATATATATATATATATATATATATATATATATATATACATATATACACACACACACACACATCAAAATAAGTCCTCTCCAAATCATTGGTGGATAAAGCAGACATGATCAGAATAAATCCCATCAGTTTTGTCCGGTGGCTTCAGCTCAGTCTCCGCATTTAGCCACCAAAGGCCCCTGGAAATGGGGCAGCTGATGGTAGGAAATTCCTATCTAAGAGTGACTGAGATTAACAACACTGAGCTTTCAGACCTCCGCTCTATTCGGTGTACTAACTCCATTTAGAGTGTGGGTCAGGAAGAGAGAGAGAATGGACAAGAATAAAGAGACAAATCCCTGGCAGATAATTTCTCTTTCAAAACATTCTTTCGATTTGAGTATTCCAGAGCTCATGGCTCACTCATGCATGGGTACGACCTGGATTTACTACACTAAATCACTGCATTCCTGCCTCAATGCGAACATGACCTTGTGTACACATGCTTGCTCAAAGACTGCTGCATTGATTTTTTTTCTAAATCACAAGGTGTGGCACAATACCACAAAAGTATCTGCCCCATCCTTTAAGTGGCACCAAAAGGAATCGCAAAATAATGATGAGTGCTGAAGGAATGAGTACTGAAACCTGGAAATGACTCACCATTTTTGAATTTCCTGTTTCATTGCATCAAAGTCAATATGTTTTTTATTGGGTTTTTGGTTAAATACCTGAATTAAGGTTAAAACAAACTCTAGGTATTTTCACAATTTCTTATACAACATAAAATACATCAATAATAAGGGTTCACCAAAATAAATTCTGGGAAGAAACCAACAATTTTGAATTCACTTGGCTGAAAACTGAAAAAAAAGAAAGAAAAAAAGAATTGAATCCAACTTTTTTAATAATCAAACAGCAAAAACTGAGTTGTACAAACATTTAAATTGCACATAAGGCAGTTCTTAAATCAACTTTTTTAAAGTATAATTGTTTTAAATTCTCAGATTGTTGGTGAACTAAACATTTGAATCACATTAAACTGTATAACTTATAACTTAACATATATTTAGCAAAATGCTTTTGATGAGTTTTTAAACATTGAATAGCTTTCTCTGGTTAAAAAAACTGACAGAGCGATTTACAGAGTGATTTATTACAATTTACTTGAAATAAATCTTTTTAATTACATTAGAAAAGATTTATTTCAGTAAATTGTAATGACCTCTGTATCTTTCAAAATGTGCAATTGGAGAACTGTATCTTTCAACATAGCTTCTGGTGTTCACCCATGTTTATTTTGTGCTGAAACTAGTAAAGAGGACATGAGATTATTGTACACTTCATCCATGATGCAGCTAAAGTGATCTGTCATGCCATATTAAAGAGCGCCAAAACTATTTATTGTTTGAATTTCTCTCATAAAGCTGAGACTTTGCTTAATATTAAAAGTAACAAAGCAAAGAGATTTTTTAGATTTTTGTGATTACTCTGTCGTTATTTTTTTTTTTTTTTGAGATTATTGAATGGCAGGCGTGCTACAAATATTTGGTGAAGCTTTGTTCAAGCATCAACAGAAAACAGACAAAGATTTTAGGAGAGAAATCATATAATTGCCTATTAACATTGACAAATTAATATTGTAAATCCAGAGCTAGAAGTGACATGTTTAAATGTTAACTGTAGCTTATCCACGTTGTGTGCACAAAATAGATGCTGAACAGACAAAATGTGCCATTGGAGAAGCGCTAATTAAACATCTGTTCCAGTCACTGATTTCAGCCCAAACCCAAAAATAGCTGTTTCAGCTGAAAATTTTCGCTCGGTGAAATTTTGTTGCATCCCTAATAAATAATAACCCACTCGTGATTTTTTTAAAAGCTTTTACGCGTCCTTGAAAAAGACACGTTGGTCACAAAGCTTATTTTCTGCAATAATAATGGAACAGCCCTTATTATCAAGGGAACCACAGGGGGTGCTAACTTGGCCAACAAAAATATGCAGCACTCTAGTGTTCATGCAGTTAGCCCCAGCCCCAAATACATCATTGGTTAATTCAGAAATGTACATGTCAGGACACTCAAGCGCCACAGTGGAAGTCAGCCTACAAATGGCTTTCTTACATTGGTCTCTGAAAATTAAATTAGAAAAGGAGAAATGATTTTACATTTTACAATCACAAGCAGTGTTGGGGAAGCTACTCTGAAACTGTAGTTTGACAAGCTACAAGCTACTCGTATGTTCAAGTAGTTTAACTACAGTCAAGCTACCCCGTTAGAAAAAGTAGTAGCTACACTACAAGTTACAATCAAAAAGTAGCTAGCTACATTGAAACTACTTTTGCTTTTTGAACAACGCATATTATAATAACTGAATAAGTGTCTGAGGAATGTTTTAAGTAAAATATTTAGTGTTTAAAACAAGGCAATGCAATTACGATTTCAAAGAGTATTGTTTTATTACACACAACACTCAAATATCTCTGTTTGTCAAAAGTGCAACAAATAGCCTACAACATTGCAAGAACGAAATATATATCCAACGTAAATTGAATATGGAACATTTTCTCAAAAATACTGATTGAACTTGGACAAATAAGGCCATAGGATATTAACGTTAGTTGTTTCTCCATCCTCCAAATCTGCCGTCACGTCTTGCTATATAATCGTAATATGGGTGCGTCAACCCACTTCTGTACGTCAGTGAACCGTTAGCCGCAAGATGTGTGATTAAACAACAGGTGGCGGTAATGGCAAAAAAAAATTAGTTTTTAATCTAACAAGAAGAATAATTACCTTGCATCGGGCTGATTCACGCAGGCTCGACAATGTAGCAATGTAGCTTTTGCTCGTGCTACACCGCTACTTGCTGCAAAAGTAGTTAGCTACTGGAAAAGCTACACTGTTTAAAAAGCAACTGAGCTACTGCCAAGCTACTGAAAAATGTAGTTAAGTTAGTAGCTACGCTACTTGTAGTTAACTACTCCCCAACACTGATCACAAGCTTCTTTAACAATGGCAAATCACATTGTTAATTGTCTGTGTAACATATGCAAATATTCTGTCAGAGGTCAAACGTTTTCATGGACTTTCGCACACTTGACTGGGTTGAATATCACAGAGATATCTGGTGTGTGAAATCCGTAGGTTAGCGGTAAACAAACAGGACAGGTGTGCCGGTGGATATGTTCACAAGCCTCTAAAACCCTGCAACTTTATCCACAGGAATGAGTGTGAGGGAGGGGAGTGATTTGTGTTTTTTCCCTCTCTGCACCTCTCTTTAGTTTTGCATTCTTAATAACCTTTTGTGCCTCATGCCAACTGTGGGAGCCTAAAAGGCAGGAAACAACAGGAAGTCGTTGGACATAGTATCCATTTCTTTTCAAGCTTCCCCTGCTTTGGGTTGAGCCCTTTGAAAAGAGCACATGGCATTGTTGTATAACAACACGGTTTCCTTCCCCTTTTTTTTCACATGTAAAAAAAATGCAGTCCCTTCCTGAAAGTTAATGGGAAGGTGGAAAGGAGAAGAGAGGAGACGAAAGCAGGCCTTGTGAATCATTGCAGCTATATCCTCCTTTCACTCCTATTAAACAAGCAGAGCAGAGCTCAAAGGCACAGAGGTGGCTCATAGACTTCTAATTACCTGAGCCGATTTCTAGCCCAGCAGCCAGTGCTCTTGATATAGTCAGTACAGAGAGCTAAAACTACTGTGGTAAGAGTACAAATAGAGAGCTAATGCTGATATCGGGGTATTACACCAGAGATCTGATATTTCCAGGAATATGTGTGTGTGGATTGTACACCAGAACAAGAGCTGTCAGCATTGTACTGAGCACAATTCTTTTTGCTTGTGCCTGCCAGCGAGATACATAATTCCCATTCTCACACTACCTACACACCCAAGGTCCAAAAATTAACACTCAACATGTGCATACCATTAGAGTAAAATAGTAATAATATTTTGAGTTAGCTTTTTTTTTTTTTTCAGTTTTGTTTCATTTAATTATGTTTATTATTTTTTTCTATATAGCTTTATTTTTTATTTTAGTTTTATTGATTTTAATACTTCCGACTTTACAACTTATTTCAGCTCGCTGCCAAGGCAACATTTAATTTAAAGGAGTAAATCACATTTCAAAAAACTTTTGATAATTGACTCACCCCCATGTCATCCAAGATGTCCATGTCTTTCTTTTATCGGTCGAAAAGAAATTAAGGTTTTTGATGAAAACATTCCAGCAGTGGTCCAGTGGTAACCAAATGGTTCAAGGTCCAAAAGACACTTTCAGTGCAAACTGTTCAAAGGGCTTTAAACGATTCCAGACGATGAATAAGGGTCTTATCAAGCGAAATGATCGCTCACTTAAAAAAATAAATAAATAAAGTTTAAGTTTTATAAGCTCAAATGCTCGCTGTTGCTCTGTACTGCGATGCACGTCGGGACTCTCCTGTTTTGATGAATATGTTCGAACAGGAGAGTCACAAACGTGACGTCACAGAACTGAGCAAGGCGAGTATTTGAGCTTATAAAGCTTAAACTTTGTTATTTATTTATTAAATGAGCGATCGTTTCGCTTGACAAAAAAAACTTAATTTCTTTTCGACTGAAGAAAGAATGACATGGACATCTTGAATGACATGGGGTGAGTCAATTATCAGCAAAAGTTTTTTTCAAAAGTGAATTACTCCTTTAAGTTACGTTTTTCCATCCCATGTTTACATTTTATTTAATTTCACTTTTATTTCAGTAAGCAAACACAAACAAATAGTTTATGGCATATAAGTCAAACTGAGTATATCACTGTTTCACAAACATTTGTCGAAGTAATTTTATTTCCTACATTTTTTTTTCCTTTGGTGAACTATCCCTTTAAGCCTCTCATACATGAACATTTACTCACCCTCATGTTCAAAACCTGTATGACTTAATGCTGTCTGTGAACAATGTTGGGAACAAAACAATATTGGAGCTCATTTTAAGTATAAACAAGCCTCAAAATATGTTTTCATGTGCCACAGAATAAAGAAAGTCATTTATGTTTGAAATGACTCGAGTGAGGAGGATGACTAAATTATGACAATTTTATTTTCTGGGTGAGCTATCCCTTTAAGCTGAAAAGGCTTTAGACATGAAGGATATACTGATATTTGATCCCCCTCTCTCCACATGCCCTTCCGCTCTGAGAAATGAGTAGTTACGTTCACTTGTGTAAATACGCTTCCTCACATAAAGGCTTTTCTTTCATCACATCGTTCAAGTCCAACTCAGTGGGGTGCATTCGAAAATCAGGCTGAAAGCAGCTTTTAAGCAGATAGGTTAATTTCTCGTTACTGACAGGTAGAGCATAGAAAGACTATCTCTTACACTACACATACAGTCGAGCAAAAAAAATGTAGTGCAGTCATTGAGAGAAAGCATTTCAACAGGGCAAAAGAAAAGATTGATATGCTAGCAACCTGCCCACACACCTTACACAGAGCAAAGGCCTCTGAGGAAAGACCTTAAAGAAACAGAGCAATACAGGGAATTTCATGAATAGAATGAAGGGGCAAAGTGAGTGTGTTGGTTAATGCATGAGCACTTTTGCTGGAACATGTGACGAGTGCATCCATACCATATTTATGCACACCCACACACTCACTCAATCACTTTAACTGTCCTGTGAGGAAGGGATTGAGGTCAGTGTGAGCAGGGTACCAGACTGTTTTTTTGCATGACCAGACTCAAACTCTGGCACAATCTGTTCACCTGCAGTGCATGTCATTATCCACAGCTACACTCGCTGAACAAATCAGCGGCTGTGAAAGAAGCTCTAGGACAAAACACAAATTCAACAGGGATGCATGTTTCTCTGCCAGCTATCTCCATGGAAAATTCGAATGCTTTTTGTTGAGTGTGGCTGTGGCGCACAGGTGTCAGAGAAAATTACAGTCTTCCTGATGTTATGAGCTGGAATTTTAAGGCGGCTGTATTTTGCATTTTCTTTATTTCCTGACTGTCTTTTACCTGAAGTGAATTTTTGTCTGATTTGTTTATATATCCATATTTATCTATCTACATATAAATAAATAAACAAATAAAGGAGAAAAATAAAGAGAACTAAAAAGAGAGGCAGATGGGTAAATATAGAGGTAAATATATATATATATATATATATATGTGTTTACCTCTCTTTTTATGTATCACTATTTCATTTATTTATTTACCTATACATTTACCCATCTGGATGGATGGATGGATGGATGGATGGATGGATGGATGGATGGAATGTGCTCATATAGATGTGTGTTTTTAACAAGTCATTTTACAGCTTTCTATAAATGGACTGTGTGGGAGCTTTGTGTTGTGCATATTCGATTATGTCTACATAGCACAATAAACTCAATGAAACAAAAGATCAAGGAAAATCCTGTTTTCCATTACATGTCCCCTTCAATGAAACACAAAAGCAGCTCTAAGACCTGTTTACTGTTGCCAAAAAAAAAAAAAATTCACTCATCCAAGCCCTTAGTTACCTCACATAAAACTAAATCAACCAGTCAATATTGTCCAAGGTGGTTGTATGCACCCCCTGCAAATTTTTTTGGTGAATTTAATGTGCAAATGACACATTTCTGAGCGTAACTTAAAGGGGACATATAATGCGAAATCCATTTTTTTAGCCCTTAAATGCATTTTGTTGTATATTTGGAGTGTTTATGGGGCTGTTTACACCTGACCACTTCATGCGTTTTCTCAGATCGGATAGCTATCGGATTTCAGATAGCAAAACGGATATAAATCCGATCTTCAATTCCCGTGCTATATACAGATTTAATGAAGTGCACGTCACCAAAAGCAACACATATGAGCTGAATTTTATTGATCGTCGGCTAATTTCAAAATCAGCAAAGACAGCAATAAGAGGGCGGCAACAGTCCTGGTAAGATCATTTCGTTTCTCTACTTTTAATGAAGATGGTAGCGTTAATCGTCTGCGAGCTTACTTTCACTTTTATTAGCGATAGATTGCGGCGCGTTGGCTTGATAGGAGTTCAGCTGCTCATCTGAGGTGATGCGTGTCGCAGTAGCGTCATCATATCTGACTAAAATAACATGACATATAGCCTATAACACACTCTCACTCGTTTATTTTTTTAGCATTTTTGGGTGGAGTAAAATTTACATATGTGGTTTCAACAACTAGATGCATTTACACATGTCCAGTTTTGTCTGGAATGCGGCCCAGACCACCTTCTGATGTGGTTTGAGCAATCGGATTCAAATCCGTCTCAAATGCGTTTCGGGTGGCATTTACACCTGGTCTTTTCAAGATCGGATAGCTATCCGCTCACAGAAAATGCATTAAGTGGCCAGATGTAAACTGCCCCTATAAGTACAGAAAAGATGAAATTATTCTCTTCAGGTGCTTCGCTTTATATCTTTATTCTGTTTTGGTCATATTTTTCAACCTGTTCAGATTTTTCTTTTCTCTATGACGTTTTTGAACAATTACGTCACGGTATTTGCAGCGGAACTGACAAATAAACTGGAGAGCGGGCGGGTATGACACATCAACTTTTTATTTAAAGGGGCCACTTCAAAACGAGTTGCTCACAGACGCATATCAGAAAAGGGGTAAAAAAAGGGGCCTGTGGAGCTACAATAATGAGGAATTCAGACCCAAGCAATGCAGTTATGCTTTACATATACCACAAATTTATGATTTATATGTAAAAATGAATGATTTAAAAGCATGATTAGTACCCTTTAACAAAAATCAGCATACTTTTCAAAAGTCTTTGTCTGGCAACCAGGAAGTTTGTATCTTACACATGCACTATATCATAAGAAGATCAGGGCAGAGCCATTTCCAAATGGAAAAGTGCCAAGTTTGCAGGTATGTCTGTATGAACAGGGCAGTTCTGTGCACCTCATGTTTGATGTGATCAAGGCCTTAGAAAGCCTCTCGTCTAGTTAGATTCAGAGGACCAGAACGAACTATAGGCTACTAATACAATTTCCCTATATATATATAGCAAAAAATTTAAAAAGGTGATAGATAATTTTGCATATCATGATACTGAACCACTCAAAATCACTTAAAGGGAAATTCTTTCACCACGACAGCATTAGCTGAGAAACAAACAATCAAACCTCAAGGCTGCAGATGTGCTTTTCACCGATCTACCAGCAAACCAGCAAACATGTTTATTCTGTTTCTTCCCACAGGTCCTATTTTTTGCAGGGCAGCTTTGTAGATGAGCCAGCACAGAGCTCTGCTGTTTCTGGGCATGTAATTACTGAGCTTTGGCCTGCTGTATATTTAACTGTTTTATCGTCATGCATGACATTTTGTGCAGAAAAATGAAATAATAATAATAGAGGTCACCATTGATTACAATTAAACTCTATACTCAATGAAGCGTTCATGGAAACCTTGTTCAAATATACACAACGCAGGTAGCTATGGTGTTACTGCAGCCTGCGATAGGGGTTACGAATTAATTGCTTGATTGCTTTGAGCCGTATCACATGAAGCAGTTTAAAGTGTTGCAACTTGCAAGGAAGTTTTGCATTTTTTTAATGACTAACAATATTGTAGACTACGACGCTACACTCGTTCTTTCTCACACAAATACACTTTCTCACACTGTCGTGTAGAAAGATTTAGTGTGGATCTCTTAGTTTGGAGCTGATACAAGTTTAACAGGTTTTGATATGCTGGAACGCACCAAGCTTGTCTGCTGCCTTCCCTGGGAAAAGGGTCTGTCACACTACACTTTCGTTCTATTGACTCCCATTCATACAAATGCAGGAAATCGGAAACACAAGCTTGTGCAAAGTTCTCTACATTCCAAAGTTCAAGCTTGGTAAACTCTGCCCAGTGATTTGCATCATGCGAAGACGAGTGGCCAATAGAACACCTCACAGCGTGACCTCTTAACTTAGGTTACTAGGGCTAGGTAACTCTGGCCCTAGCTTTCTAGTAATCCTGAAGCCCTTGATTAGCTTGTTAATTTGTGTTTGAGTAGGGTTGAAGCTAAACTCTGCAGGAAAGTGAATCTCAAGGAACACAGTTACCCATCCCTGTCTTTGATGAATTAAAAGAACACATTTTAAAGCTGCTAGTTTGCAGTGTTGCATGAAAGTTTTTAGATTTCGGATTTATTATTTTGTTACATGTTAAATTTATATTTTTAAAAAGGCAACCACAGAGATGACACCATATCTTGTCTGTTGTGTGGCTGCCACATTCTTTTAGCAGAAGTCCCAGAAATCTGACCGAAATCTTTCATTTATTTGAGGTAGTGACTGAAGTTTTTCCATTTACTTTTAAAGGTAGTGGCTGAAACCTTTCATTTCTATTCTGAAGAGTAAGGGGAAATTGAATGTTTTTTTCTTACATTTTCATTATGAGTCAGTAAGTAGAGTCTTTCATTTTCCCTCTGAGCTCAAAACTCACAGTAGTGCAAGTCATCATGATAAAATGGGTTATATTGGTTATTTTGAAATGCTTATTAAAGCAGGGAAAGCATTATCTTGTTCATTCATCACCAATGATAAGTAAATCGGGGCTAAAGGAAATTTAACCAGACAAACCAATCACCATTGAGGCAGTATTATTTCTATAGTATTCATTTTAATTTTATTTTAATTTGTAGTCATTTCATGTGTTTTTTGACATTTGTAATAGCTTTTTTAAATATTCCTATGTACCTTAATTTTTTTTTAATAGTTAACATTTTTAGAAAACAACATCCCTTTTTTGTCTTTATTTATTTTTATTTTTTTTTAGAAAAACTGTTTAAATAGAACATAACTAAGGTGATGAGATAAATATGATGTAAACAGGTCTGTGTCACAGATTTCCTCCATTGAACTTCATTCATTTACAGACATGGACATCCTGTGCAGCAGTTTCTTATCTAGGAAGAGATGGACCCATCCCTTATTACTCCCAGGTATGTTATATTATGTCTGAGTCTGTAAGTGTTTGGGTGGGTGAGAATAACCCTGTGCTTTTAACAAACTATGTACCGTCTACATTACATACTGATATGATTGTATGAGATCAGTTATGCTTTGCAGAGCCTTTCCTCTAGAGGTCTGATATGCTCTTGATGACTAAATATTTCAGGAACTTCTTTGGGCCATCTTTGTTGATGACTATGAACGAATGACTTCATAACATGAAACTAGAAGCATTGCAAAAAGACATTTCCTAAATAGAAGTCTTATCTCTTTCGTATTCTAACACACAAAAAATGCACTTATAATCCACACATCTGCCGCTCCTGGAATGGTTAATATTCGACTAAAAAAATCTGACTGCCTCTCTTTTTCCTCCCTTCCCTTTCTTTCTTTCCCTGGAGCGAATCCAAGTGTGGAACAGTTACTAAGAGAACACCGTCTGCTGGAGGACAAACCCTTAGACAAACCCTTATTTGGTCTGAAAACTCATTGGCCAATGCTAGCAAAAATAACCTTCACATTTGTGTATGTAACTGCATGGGAAAAAAGACCACACAAGTCAGTAAAACACTGTGAGAGAGGCTGGCCACCAACTTTCACAGACTGGCCAAAACCTTCAACTCAAATTAAACTTCAGGGCCAGTTTCTCAGACTGATTGCTTTCAGGTTCACAAAAGTCGAACAATGCTTCAGTGGGATTTTCATTTCACATTCTCACTAAGTGGATTTGAAATATTGTGGATTGCAGAGACCTGTACCCATAGGAAAGGAAAATTCAAAATCTCTTTAATATCTCAGTTGTTCCTCATAGACAGCAATGGGAATAAATTTAGAGCAAATTAGACTTTTGCTTAAGTCTGCATAAGATTTCAAGACCCTAGTAATATTACAAACAGAAGTTTGAGAAAGATCTCCAAAAATGTCTCAAACTTCGCTCTGAACATTTCTCTTGAAATTCTTAATTTAGCTCAATACCCTCTATGCACGATCGCTTCCGGGCTTGTCTCGGCATGCCCAGTTACATCCGGTGCTGCGTCAGAAGCCGGTTTTGCGTTAAGTGAAGATAGTGTCAAATTACACTTGCTGTTTATAAAAACGTCCTACGGTTAACGTGAATGATGTTAACAACACTGAGATGAATTAAGCCGTCACACAAGAGTGAAAAAGGGAAGTTATTTAAATTATATAATTTGAGCTACATCAACAACTTTAAGGGGTAAGTATTCTCTCATATCGTACGAAATTCGACTCAGTGAATCAGCGTTTCTAAAATCGTTGTCTCCATTTCTGAGAAAACGGATTTTATTAAAGTTTTGCCTCTATACACTTGGCCTGCAGAACGTGCTTCTGGGAGTAAAGACGCTGACTGAGATTCTTTTGGACACACGTCAGCAGGGTTCGTGCATAGAGCCTATACTGTTACTTTACACTACCGTTCAAAGGTCACTTTTTTAAAGAAATTGATACTTTTATCCAGCAAGGATGCATTAAATGGATCAAAAGTGAAAAATGTATTTCTATTTCAAATAAATGTGCTGCTTTATTGAACTTTCTGTTTCTATTCATTAAAGTATCTTGAAAATGTTTTTTAAAAAAACAAAGCAACACTGTATAACATTGTGTCACGATTTGGTCTTGTCTCGGTCACATTTTGGTTTTGTTCATGTCATGTTCCATTGCTGCGTTCCAGTCCAAAATTGCCATGCCCTTCACTTGCTAACTTCCCTCCGTCTCGGTTACTCGGATGTACGTCATTGCTTATGTTGCACAAGTGCCCACTACTGGCGGAAACCGCAATGAGCTGAACTGGAACGCCCTAAGCCCTTGATCACTTTAAATCGGCTATGAGTTGATTTATTATTTACTTTTTCCCCTTTACAAATTTGTTTAATGCAGCATCCACATGTATATAGGTGTGTTTGGGTTATTTTAAAATAAATAAATAAATTATATTTAACATGTCATAGAGTGTTTGTTGTGGTGGTGATTAGACGATCTGTGGTTACGTCACAATCGTACAGCATTGTGGGATATATAGATGCCTGAAGTGCACATATGAAGTAGACTCGCTCCCTCGGTCTAAATCGAAGGAACGAGTGTCTGTCCATATAAACTTCCCTCGTTCACTTCACGAAGTGGAACGCACTTCAAAATGGCGGCAGGGATTCCCCCGAGGGGAAGTGCTTAGGGAAGTTCGCAGAGTGCGTGTCTAAGGCCCCGTTTACACGATGGGAAAACGCAGATATTTCTCTGCGTTTTGCCCTCTCATTTACACGAAATCGCTGTTTTTATCACTGAAAACGATTATTTCTAAAAACTCCGGGCAAAGTGGAGATTTTTGAAAACGCCGGATATTTGTTGTCGTGTAAACTGGGAGAAACGGCGTTTTAGGTTCTCTCTTGTCGATTCCAGGATTCTGATTGGCTTGCATGGCTTTATCTTTAACACCTACACTGCCGCCTTAGGTTTAGCATAGTTATGATGGCGCTCGACGGCGTATTCATGCGGGGGTGTAAACAATGTTATTTTTGAAAACAGAGAGGGGAAAATATTCGTTTTGCTAAATACCCGGCTTTGTGTAAACGTGGCCTAAAAGTGGACTGGAACGCAGCCCATGTCTGTCATGTAATTCCCTGTTTGTCATGTGATCCTTCCATGTGTCTTGTCATTGGTTAATCGTCTGTTCATTGTTCACAGGTGTCCCTTTGTCTTGTCATTAGTTTTGTGTATTTAAAGGTTTAGTTCACCCAAAAATGAAAATTCTGTCAGTATTTACTCACCCTCATGTTGTTCCAAACCTCTATGTGTTTATTTGTTCTGCTGAACACAAAGGATAGCATGCATTTTTTCCTACTATGGTAGTCAATGGGGAATGAGATCTGTTTGATTAAAACATTCTTCCAAATATCTTCTTTTGTGTTCAGCAGAACAAATAAACTCACAGAGGTCTGGAACAACATGAGGGTGAGTAAATAATGACAGAATTTTAATTTTTGGGTGAACTAACCCTTTAAGCCCTCATGTTTGGCACGTGTCTTAGTCAATTATTGTTTTCTGTGACCATTGGTTGTGTAAGTCTATGTCCATGGTTTTATTTCATGCCATGCCAAAGCTTTTGTTTCATGTTATGATCCTGTTATGTGTTGGTTTTGAATAAATACTGCACTTGGGTTCTCACTACAAATTGCCTCCAGTGGATCCTTACACATTAATAAGAATGTTTCTTAAGCACCAAATCAGCATATTAAAATGATTTATGAAGACTTCTTTCAAAAACATTATCGTTAAATCGTTCAGGGGCGGTACGAATTTGTTTAGTGTAAATCAATAGTTTTCTCTTCTCTTTGTGGGAGCAATAGGTTTGTAGCCACTAGCTATCACAGTGTTCCTCAGTTAAGCTTTACAAGTTATTTGTTCTTAGAACTAAAACAAGTTCAGACAACAATGGTGGAGATACTGCAGGCGCAAGGTAATCTGACCTGAACATGTTCCTGAAATGTCCTGAACTTAACGTGTGAATCATTTCAAGGTTTCCTATAACTGCAGGTCTTTTGAGTTTGCTGTTTGCACCTTTCTGCGCCTGTTCTCCTTGGTATGCTTGCAAAATCATGTCCTACTCTACAGGGGAGAAGAGGAAAACCATTGCTGTATAAAATATTCAGTGTGGGTCCATTTAGTAAACCCCATATGTGTACACTGTGATCCATGAAGAGAGTGAGAGACAGAGAGGAGAGAGACAAGGGTGAGAAAACAAGAACACGCAAAAGATCTGAGAGCACGCGAGTGTGCCTTTGTACGCTTATTCATTGAGCCTATGCTTCAGTAGATTTACATAAAAAAACAGGTTAGGAACTGATGGCACTCGAAAGAATCTCAGAAGACCATTAGGACGTAGCTATCCTATCTCTTCCTGTCTGTTTGTATGTGTCCTGTAGATGAATGTCTACTCTAATGGACCATTTTCATTGTAATGATGTTGCATCAAACCAAACAAAATCAGCTCTGCAAACCATGCTTGACTGGGAAATGAATTACTGATTTGAGTGTGACCTGAACAAATAATTAACAGAATTGCAGTTTGTTACCATACACAGTGTTTGAGCTCGGTAAGATTTTTAAAAATGTTTTGAAGAAAGTCTCTTATGCTCACCAATGCATTCATTTGATTTAAAAAATACACTTAAAACAGTATTATTGTAAAATATTTTATCAATTTTAAATATATATTAATATATTTATAGATTTCAAAATGTAATGCTGATGCCATTAAGTCTTCAGTGTCAAATGCTCCTTCAGAAATGATAATATATTGATTTAGTTCAAGTAACATTTCTTATTATTATCAGTGCTGCTTATGCATTTTCTTCAGGATTCTTTGAATATAAAGTTTGAAGTAACATTTATTTGAAATATAGATTTTTGTAACAATGAACATTTTTCACTGTGATTTTTGACCATGTGTCCCTTTCAGAATAGAAGTATTAATATCTTAAAGAATAAGTATAAAAACAAAAGTGCATGGTTTCCTTTTAGCATCATAGCACAAAAACTAAAGCCTGTTGACTCAGATGCAATTAAAGTGTGTGTGCTATACAAAAGGAAAATATTTGCTTTCCCCACGGTGTATGATCCTGAAATTTCAGCATTCATTTTATTCTTGAATAAAAGCAAAATGAACTGAGGTATTATTTGAATGGTTAACCAATATGGGTAAAGAGTTATTTAGAGATACGTAAATCTGCCTTATATCTAATCTGACCCCGCATTTGAAAAATTTGATTACCTCAAACATTTTACAGTCGATTCCGGTCAACCTCAGCACCCTCTTTAAATTGACTACTGGAAGGACTGTAAGATAAAAACAAAGCTCTTTGATACACTCACCAGTCTTAGGGTTGATGCTGAAGAAGCCCTGGGGGTTCCCGCTAGTGATCTTGTAGGAGAGCTTTTCACTGGACTTTGTGTCCGGGTCAAACGCCTCGATCTGGATGATGGAGAGCGTCTTTGGGTGAGTTTTCCATGACGGATGGATAATAGACAGGTTCGGAGGTCTGTGGGGCATTATCGTTGACATCCTGAACATCGATGTAGACCTCCACAAAGGAAGACAGCGGGACCACACCACGGTCAGTGGCGTGAGACCGTCAGCCAGTAGTGAGACACGGTCTCATGGTCCAACAGTTCTTGTGTCCGGATCACACCTGAGGAGAACATGGAGAAATCTTAGTGTTCGTCTCCAGAAAACAAATCAACAGGCAACTTTGAAGTTACACCTATTAGCATGTATGCTATAGAAGACTAGAAGAACACTAATAATCAATGTATTAATTAAAATCAAAAATATATTACAAATAAAACAGGCAATGCTTTAAAAAAAAAGTTAAAGCTGCAGTCCATAGCTTTTTTGGGGTTAAAAATAATCCAAATACATATTTGAGAAAATACATACTGTAACCAGCCAGTGTTCAAAACTTTCTGCTTGCCTTAACTCGATTCAAAGCGGTAAACTTGTGATAATGTTTTTAATTCCAGTGGTACTGGTGGATTTCCACGGGAGATTCAAGCATGTCTTTGCGTCGTTACGTCACATCCGTACACATAAAGAAGTCTCGGCTAGTAGGCTATATTGCGTAGGCTATATTGCGAGATCCGGTAAAGAAAACATTTGAATCAATTCGCCACTGAGGTAATAACATCGCTGCGAGATTTAGTGACATGCATTCACATTTCTCTGTTATTAACCGTAGATCACTATTAGATCAAACAGCACTGTCATGGAAACCAGGAGAAACATTGTGCCGTGAATGAACTAGTAGTACTTTACGTCCACAGACCAGCAACATTCACCGTGGACTTAATATACTAACACTAACTGGAACCAGTTTGGCTGGTGAAATGCTTTCAAGTACTTCACACATATTTTTCCAGCACTTCAAAATTAAAATATTATATAAAGAAATATATATTTAAATGTTATTTTTAATGTGATGACCAAAACATTATTTGTTCATCCTTCAAAGATGACCACCATTTATAAACCTGAAAGTTTCAAGATCTAGGAAAACTCACACTTATTTAAAACAATATTTTTTTCTTTAAACAAATAGGAAATTTCTCTGGCATTTCTTTCTTTTTGCTGTATCGAAAACATACCGAACTGTGACTTTAAAACTGAGGTACGTACCGAACCGTGATTTTTGTGTACCGTTACACCCCTAGTTTTGCGTGATATAACTTATAAGCGATTGTTAGATTTAATCAGCTTGATTTACTGCATTGTCAGAACCAGAACAAAAGTGGATGTTTCTTACTAGTTAAAATGATATTTTACGGTGAAAATTCTTATGTTGGTGATACTTCAAGAAAGACTAATCTGTGATTCTGAATGGCAGTATCTACACTCTCCTCAAATATTGTGTTCATCCACACTGTGCTGTGTCGACATGCTGTTGTTGATAATTCTGTTGATCATTTTGTTGATAATTGATAATCAAGTTGATAATTCCGTAATTACTGCAATTGCAGATTTCGAACAGAGATGGCGACAAAGAGGAAAACGCCAGACTGCAGCTTTAACGTGTTTGACATTTTAAATGGGGAAAAAAATAAACATTTACTATTTTGTTACATTTAACTACGCTTTTAAACATGGATTAACTAAACCTTTATAAATATTCCCATTTATGTCAATTTCACAACTGATTATTCCATATATTTTTTTTTTAATAATACATTTATTTCATTTTAAAGTGGCACTCCTAATCAAGCAAACATTTCCGGAAACCAAAGCCATTGTAGAAACACCTTAATCAAACATATTTGTCACCAATGATTCATTTATTCCCCAACAGGTACTAAGATAAAGTGATATTTGGCTGACCTTCATCACAAATGAGTATAAATTACTTCATACAAGTTGTGTTTCTTTCTCTAACTCTAAAAACCTAAAGTAGACCTTTAAATAGCATTTTGACTGTTCACAGCCACAATATCCTCTACCCATCATGCTTTGCCGAGGATAATGGTATCCTTAGAAGCAGATAAGTGGTTCTGATATGTTTAAGTGGGAACCTAATACCTCCTATAGATCGTCTTATGGTCCTCTAAGTGTACAATTCCTTTATTAAACTCGCTCGCTTTGAGCCAGTCACCTGTTCGGCTCTACCTTGCAATCTCAAAACATTAGAGATGTTTCACATGTGTGCCGCATTGCACTCAGCTGTGTCAACAGTCTGCCTATTCACTGCCATAAAGGAATGAGAAGGGGGAGAAAGAGGAGGCCGTCAGAGAGCAAACAGCAGGTCAGCATACAAAGAGCAGACGAATCCATCACATATGATGGCGACAGAGTGAGAAAGCAAAAAGAGCCTTGGACTGTGATCTCTACATTTTTCCAGTCCACACACACTAGTGTAAAAAGGTGTGGCATAATTTATGTCGCAGAATGATTGTTTTATTGTGTATATTACTGTACATGACTTATATTTTATTGTATCATACTGAATAAATCATAGGCTTGTCTAAGGGCAGTAAAGATGTGGCTTGCCTGAAAGGACCTGTAATGTTATCAGTACCCGAGTGATCTCATCGTTACTCAGGGCAGGCAGGTGGGGTGTGTGTGAATGGAAAAGAGAGCTAGAAAGACACTCCCTGGCCAAAGTTTAATGTTGCCAGAACAGGCAGGTTCCTGTTGTTTAAAACTCTATCCGATTAAACCTGAGCGCATGAACTTAAAGATTCTTAGTTGGTTAAGAAATCTTTAGATCCGGTGTTGTTAATGTTGCAAACATTTCAAGAATAAAGTCTCATTCACTAACTCTCCAACTTTAAGCCAGCTCAGCAATTTTTTGTTTAGTTACAAAGTACAATTATGACATACGAAACAAGGAATTGACAATGTTATCCTGTTTGTTCCAGAGCGTTTTTTTGCAAAGTGCATTGTGCCAGTTCTTGTTCTTTGTCTTCTTAACTTGCTCTGCTGGGCTTTAGCAAACTCAGAGGACTAGCTTGAGCCTCAAGGGGGATAAGTGTTAAAGAATAGACTTACTGCTTATAAAACAGACAAGGAAAAATGGCTGCTTTTTGCAGCTTGGGCTGTTTTATTTGACCTTTTGGGCCTTCATTTTCATTCATCATTGATCTGTAACACCTGACATTATGAATAGCTTAAGGCTCTAATATAGGAGGTGACAGAAAGGAAATGGATAGCTCACTTCTTTTTTGCCATTGGCTATCAGTGTAGGGTGGCCCATAGATCAGCACTGTAAAAACTCTTCAAGTTAATTCTTGAAGAAGGAACATGCATAATAAATGAGGCAAATGAAACCATTCAAAAGTCAGTCAGTATTTATTTTCTGGAGAATCTTTAAAAGAAATGAATATTCAAATCGAATTGATCAAAAGTGACAGTAGATTTTTTTTTTATTATTCAATTCACAATTTAATTGAACTTGTTTTTAACTGAACACGTTTAGAGTTAAGGATCATGTGACACAGAAGATGGTAAATTTAATTTTGCACAGGAAAGAATTACATTTTAAAATATAAAAATTATGACTTTTTGTATTTTTGATCGGCCTTCATGAGCATTGTTTTTCTGATGAGGCAGCGTTCATGTCGTAGCACAAATAATGTTACATAACCTATTTTGAATTGTCAGGGCAAGGATTTGACCAAATCCCTAACCACAAGTACAAGCAATAGTAATTGTGTTTCTTGCCTTTGCAACCTAATAAATCATCTTTAACAGTAATGTTGTTAAACTAAACTTGCAAAGGATTATTTAGCACTAAAGATTAACACACACGTGAAGAGGTTTAAGTATATTGAACTGAGGGTGAGTGGAGAAATTGTTTGTGCAAGATATTTATAAAAAACAATTACTTTTATTTGTAGAGATGGTTGGCGGAGAATGAAGAGTGACAAAGACAAATGAGTGTGTGTAAGCGGCTAGCAGGGTATAAGAACATGTCAAATAGAGTCAGAGGAGCTGAACGATAGATGTGGATGAGAAAGAGATGGTAGGAGAAGAGAGAAAGGGCAAGATAAAGAATGAGCTTTGTCTCTGCCAAACAACTTCCCATGCTTGAGTGCTCATTTGGTTGAACAGAGGATACACACAAAAGAAAGCTGTTCCTTCAACCTCAAAAGGCCGCTGCTGTAAAAGCAGTCACTAGGATGATGATTTCACCAACAAGCACACTACCACTAAAGCCTCTATACTTTTGACATTTCTGAGACTTACTTAGAGAGGCAACTAAGTTTGCAAGCCAGATTCGAATGCACACCAATTTACTAGATATTTCCAGAACCATTTTAATGCTCAGGACTTTTAGTCTTGGTTGTTCGCCACTAAATGACGCACAGCAAAATTACAGTTGACAAACATTATTGCAAACCAAACTTTTCACATCATCTTTTAGGTTTCAAAAACTTTCATTTTTAAACATGAGCCCTTTACACTACCCACCAATCCTGACTGAGAAGAAGCTATGGTTGTAAAGAAGCTTCAGGCATTATTCAGTGTTGGAGCTCACACTTCAGTAATTATACACACTTATAATCCTCAGCACATGAGAGCAACAAGGAGTTTTAAAACACACTCTGTACTGTCTTTTATTGTAATGATTCAATCTGTGCATTAAAGTTGTTTCATAGGTATTCTGCCACACCTTTAAATCAACTGTGGTTGAGGAAGTTGAGAAACCAGCCCTGAAGCTATATGATATGATGACAGAATTAAAGCAGAGCTTTCTTTCTGGCTTCTTTGTCTGTTCATTTCTTCACCCTGAAGCGAGGCATTTCACGCTACCTGAGCGCCTCAATGAACAATGAGAACCGCGACCTGACTACATGGCTGACCTTGCACATAGGTGTGTGTGCATATTTGTGTGTACAAAGAGAGACAGAAAGGAAGCAAATTTCATTCTCAGACTGGGTCGACATCCCCAGTGACTGATTAGATCATGATACGGCTATGACTACACTTGGAGTTAACAAACATGAACAGTTTCTGATCTTGACTTGACATGTTAAAGTTCGGACTTGGTTGAGAGTATTAAGAGCCATAAAGATGGGAATGTTAAGTGGATTGGGAAATAGCAAAGCCTCCATGCTCCCTTTCCTTTTCTAATGTTTCTAAACTTTCCCAAAATGTGGGTCAGTGAGGTCTCGTCAGAGGTAGATTGAGTTCTTCGGCATTTGTGCTGGTGGCCATGTGACCGAATCCAGCTTGGGTCAATTCCAGGTCTTTTCCCTATTTTTTTCAGTCTGTCACTTGAAAATCATAACATATGAACATCTATCCTAAAAATATGAATTATTTTAATATAACTTTTATTGTTTTTGAAAGAGTTTATGGTCAACAAAGCTGCATTTGAAGAAACATACAGTAAAAGTAGTGTACCATTTAAAGTACAATTTAAAACAACTTTTCTATTTTGATTTATTTTAAAATGCGATGTATGTTTTAAGAGCTTACTTAAGTCTACAGGGCTAAAAGTGCCCAAGATAGCTAATGAAACAGTCCTATGTATCAACAAAACCCCTCTTTCTTTGATGTACACACGTAAAAACACATGGCAAATCTTAAATTTGAGATGAGGCCTGCTGTGATCGTCAGTGTTGCAGGTGTTACACGGTGTTCAGTGCACACTGATTACATCACCTGACCACCACGGCAGCACCACCACCGTTTAGAATTTTTTTATAGTAATAAAAATAATTTGTTTCAGTTCAAGAATAAGCTACAACAGACTAAAGACCTGTTCATAGCAATAGACAAATTTCGCATGCGAAATTCGTCGACGTCTTAACGCCTTAGAGATTACATGTGCCAATGTGAGTGTGCACACTGACGCGAAAAACGGCACGCATTAAAAGCGTAATTTTTTTAAATACACCGCAGGTTAATTTTTTCAGTTTGACGTGTCGTGTCACAAACTATCGACCAATGAGATTGGCGCTTTTGCTCATGTGTTTGGAGCTACTGAATTTATAGTAAAACACAACTTGGGGAGCTCAAACACAAAACGGTCTTGCTGAGCACAGATACGTAACGGAGAAGAGATCTACACCATAGACATCATGGTCTACACTGCCAGGAAGAAATAAGACGAGGAAGATGCAAGGCAAGATGAATGTGGAGCTGCTGGTCTCATTGGTGTTAGAACATAAAGAACCATGTGACAAATGCGACTGTGACTATAAACATCTGGATAAAAGAGAACTGTTATGGAGTGGTATTGCAGAGCAAATGGGCGCCATCTAATGTCAGGGAATGAATTTGCATGTGAATTTGCCTCATCTTCAGCGAAAATCGCTTGGGTGTGAACACAAAAAATGCGTTGAAAACGCTGACGAATAATGCGCGCTGATATTCGTCCCGGTGTGTACGGGTCTTAAACTGAATGCATCTGCTTACAACGCTCAAAGTTTAAAGCAAAGGGAGATATTTGTTTTTAAAGAAATAGTTTTTTAAGGACTACAACAAACGGCTGGTAGGGACTACACAACATACACCACGGGTCAGTGACATCACAGCCCCCTACAATTTACATAAATTGCATAAGCTATTTAAAATTAAAAGCAAAGTGGAAAACAGGGAAAAACTACAACATCCACCCCCTTGGTGCCAGTGATGTCACACGTCGATTATCCAGTGGGAAAATTTCCCCACCGTCACATCCCTAGTTTGGGAAATTGCAAATTGCAGGCATAAGAAGAGCTGGCAACTGCACCAAATAAGAAAGTCAGAAAAGATTACCGAAGTTGTCAAATAGAGGATTATGAAATGTTAAACCCTGTTTATCCCTAGTCCTCATTTTCAGAAAGAGACAAGTTGCCTTCAAAAAACTGTCAATATCATAATTTTTAGATGCGTAATAAGCCTCAGCTCCTGTAAGCGCATTTGACGTTCGCTGAACTCATGTGAATATCCTCAAAGTGAAGCCTAACTCTGAGCAATTCTCTGACCTTCAGAGAGTGACTCTACAAGGCTTTCACATGTGTAGTGGAGGAGGTGGAAGCAGAGGGATAAGTTAGGGCAGCTTAGGACTTGTATTCCCCTGGTCTGCACTTTAAAAAGGCATACGTTTCTCTTTGAACTGGCTTGGTTAATTCTGTTTGCCGGGCTCCTGCATTCCTCAACCTTCTTAGGCCTCCTGCTCACATGCTTACATAAACTTTCTCAGCGATTTTTCTCTCCACCTCCCATTTCACTCTTTTTCTTTCCCTGAGACTTCAGAGAAATATTTGAGATTCCAGTGTCAGAACCAAGAGTATTATAAGGGAACCCTCAGCTAAGCTCCCATCACCACCCCCCTTTCCCAACTTTAATCATATCATGCTTTCGGTTCCCAGAGTTTTTTCAGGGGCTTTGAAAGGGCTCTACCCCACTTCACTTTAGGGATTTAAGGGCGGCACAAGCCTTGAGGAACACTTGTATGACAAATTAATTCAATATTACTTCACAAAACCATGAATATGATCAGGTCTCAATAGCTGTATGTCTTTCAGTTTGCCTGACTAGGCCACTATAGGTTTCTACTTGTCCTCCTAATATTTTCCTTGACCTTAGCACAAATTTAACATTTAGTTTTAATTTTCATTTTTGCACTTATTTTTTTTAAGAAAACATATTTATAATAATAATAATAATAATAATAATAAAACAAATAAAACTCTTTAATTTTTAGCTGACTCACATGGAATTCACATAGTTGTCCTCCCAACATTTTCACTGACTACAACGCAAAACAAATTCATCCAAATAAAAATACGCCAATGTTGGTATCTGTATCTCTTTTTGGAGTGACTAAAAGAATCTATTAAGACCAGTCTCATTACAATAGTCAAATTTATTCAAAGGTTATTAGCATTTTTGAAAATTAGATTATAACTTTTGACCAAAAGGTGGCACCGTCTCGTAAGCTGTTTTTACCGACACAAACAGAGTTTCGTAACAATTTGTACATGCATTCAAAAAATACAGTATTTTAGAACATAATTCAAAATGGTGACATCAAAATGGCCCATCAGGGAAATTGGACATTAGTCGACTCGGCATTAGCCTACGCCCTGAATCTAACGACACAACTTTTATGATTTTTGAACAAACCGATCAGATGTTATGAGCAAAAATAGCAATTTTTCATATCTCCGGACCAGTAGGTGGCGCTGCGCCAAACGCTGCATCTAGCCTCAGGTCATGCTTGTTACGTCACCTACCAAGTTTGGTCTGAATATGATTAAGCGTTACGGAGATACAGTCTTAAGTGTTTTCGCAAGTGCTACATAAAATCAGTTCGAAGCGTTTCTCGAAAACGGTTTGATGAATCATCTTGAACTCCTTTTGGGACTGCCTGGAGATGATCTGGTGCAATTTTCGTGGAAATCGGACAAACCGTCTAGGACGAGTTCGCAAAAGTAGGTTTGTCAGACAATTCAAAACGGGCGGACATATTTTTATGACACAAATATGTGCGATAGAATCGTCATGAGCTCAGAAATCAGAGGAAAAAAGATTTTGTCAATAGGCCTTACGGTTCAAAAGTTATTAGCATAATTTGAGTGAAACTTTGGACAGGTGGTGGTACTAGAGGCAATGAATTAGAGACACCAAAATTGGTGTATTTAATATTGGGACTGTCCTCGATCAGAATGTCAACCCAAAACAACTTTCCCGCAAACGGTTCTATGGGCTGCCATAGATGCCCAGTCGGAAGAAGAAGAAGAAACGGAGGAATAATAATTAGAACCAGAACAGATAAAATAGGTGCCTCCGCACCTTCGGCACGTGACCCCTAATAATAATACTACATTATAATTTATAATTGCACTTTCTTTTTTAAATGATGTTTTGTTTTACCTAGCGGACACATTCATAACCCAATCAAAGAAAACCAAGTATTTTAAGTTTACAAGGAATTAAAATGCATTTAGGCTAGCCATAATGTTATATGAACTTTATAACTTAAAAATAGCATTTTAGATAAGATAAAAGATAGATAAATAAAAAATCTATAAATGCTAGTGTGGGAAAAGATGCATGCATTCCAGACTCCAAAATTCTCTTGGAGACAAACACAATCCTAGTTTAGAAAAAGGGACTGCCACTGCCAAGCTTATCGGCCTCTAATAGCGGATTGAGGAAGCAATTAAAGAACGAGTGCTTGATGACTTTAACAAACACAGTGGCACACAATAGCCATCTTATCTGCAGGGCATCCTGGACAAGTGATTACGGTCTTGCAGAGCCTCTTAAGTCAACCCTCTATTTCCGCGTTACAGCATCATTGCGTTTTTACTATATCGCCCTGGCTAACAAAGCAACTACCAACCTAACTTGCACTAAAAAACAGCTTGTAACATCTGGCTGGAGGGAAAAATAGTACTTAGGAGGAACAGAATGATTTGACCAGCTTAATATAGTGTCCTGTCTCGCTCTACAGATCACACTAATCTCATCTTAAAACCAGAGAGCGTGTGGAAATCACAACATTTGCAGAACAACAAAAGGTAAGTTATAAACATGTATATTGCATGTGTTGAGATTTGTCAATGAATGAGAGTTTTTTTTGCCTGCTTTAGCCTATTAATTCCAGCTGAGAGCTTCTTTTGACACTTGCCCAGACAGATCCTATTGTCCAGAAGACCTTATGTTTTTGCACAGGCCTGGCAGTGAAAGCGGCCTGTTTGTTTAAATATCATGTTTGCACTTTAAGCATGCTCTTCCCCCCTGAATTGACTCCAATCTCTGAGCCCTTCCTGATAAAGAGCGTCTGTCCTCCGTTATAACCACATTTTTTCGAAGCATGAAATAGCTGCCCAGTGACATAGTCGGCACTGGCATTATCACTAGGCCGGCACATTGGCGTCCCAGTTCAGTGCTGGAGAGCTTTTCTCTCCTCTTTTGGGAAGGCTGATAAGAGTATGAAGTGAGAGTGTGCTCATACAGGGTGCTGTCTTGACATTTTGAAAGCCTCACTTCTTTTTTTCCTTTTACTTTTTCTATTTATATACTTGCGCTCCTTGGAGTGTTTCTGTGTGGTGAAGATCAAAGGTGTTTAAAATATTGAAGGGAGGAGTCTGGTGAGGCAGTAAAACACAGGGAATAGAAAAGTCATTTGGTTCAAACCCCAGATGTTTGACTCTTAACTAGGCTCCTAATTACACCTTTACATATAATTACGAACGTGAATTTATACATAAGCCGTTCATGTAGGGGCAAAGCTGCGCAACTAACATTCCAAAACAAACACAGACACTATAATGTCAGTTTGCATGCATAAGAGTGTTCAAATCAAATTAACCAGTCTAAGACGTGTGTTCCTACTTTAGTTGTTTCGCAGTGAGTTTACAAGGCCAGAATTATTACTACAAATCTGAAAATTTCAAAGTCGACATGAAAAAAGACCATGTACATCACGAATTACTACTGTTTTTAAAGTTTAACACCACAAGTAGGGTTGCATGATTACCGTAATCGATATAAAATTGCAACAGTGATGGCTTACTGCAATTATCATAGTGCAAACACTGCGATTTAATAAAAAAATATATATGAGCACCGTGTTTCAGAGTGAAGCATGGCACTGTGTACTTTTACATACAAACAGCTTATGATCTGGTGTTACAAATAGGGATGGGCATTTTTCTAAAATATTGGATTCGAATATTCGGGCTCATAAAAATCGAATATTTGAATATTCGTTATTTAAATTATGTTTAACGAAAAAGACGTTATTTTTTTAATCGTTTTTGTCACCATTTCTGGACAAGCTTACAATTAGGCAATACACAACAAGCTTACAATAGTAATTAAAGTTTTCTTTTAGTTGAAAACATTAAACAGTAGGCCTATGAGTAAACAAAATATATATATAAAAAGCATTATTAAAAGCATGCTCAAGCAGCGCGAGCGGAAAAAACCCTAATAAAGCAGACTGCGTCAGATATCGTACAGAACGTACACCTATACACACGAGTCAGCAAATGACTGATTATCGTGTTTATATTGTTTCACGTTTATGTTGAGAAAAACAATAATATCTAACGTTACATGCAGGGGCGCCGCCAGCACTTTATGCTCGAGTGAGAAAAGACGCTGCGCTGACAGACGTTTCAGAGACACAAAGAGAACGGTGTTTCTAACAGCACTTTGCATTTTCTGTTCTTAAACCGGTCTCCCCCAACGAAACTTAAAATAAGTGTGTCTCAAAATCATTTTGCTATTAGATAAGTTAACATCTTTGATCACGCGGGGTCCAGCTGCGCTTACCTGCAGTTGTGATGCAATGATGAACAGCTGTCTTTCCTCACTTGACTGTTTGGATTTCATGTGATTTCTCATGGTGATGATATCATAACTCAGATTAATTAATTAATTTGATCAAAAGTAATTCCGTTTAGTAAGATCCTTTTCAAGTAACGTTAATTCCAAACTTCGCGAGGCAGACGACAACATTATGTGATCAAATACAGACAACTTGTTAACACACTCCACAGCGCCATCCAGTGCATTTAATTGTAACTGCGAGTTAGTTCTTTAGGATTTATCATGGACTCACTGCATTTACGGCCAGCAAAGCAACGTATTCAAAATTCAAATAGTATTTTATTTTTCGAATAATAATTACATATCGAATATTCGAAAATTTGAATATTAGTGCACATCCCTAGTTACAAAGCGATTTGGTTCTCCGTAAATGCTGCTACTCACAAACTCATTTCTCCTGTGGTTTCCGCCAAAACAAAAGCTTGATTGTTTAACGTTTAAAAAAGTAATTGTACAATAATTTTAAAATAAATTCTTATTGTCATTCTAATTATATTTGCCTTAAATATTAAGCACATTAATTCCATCAAGCCAGAGAAATGCTTTGTACATAAATGGACAATGCAATGATATATTATCCATTCGTTCAAAATGCATACAAAACACAATACATTTATCTAAAATGGAAGTAGTCTAAATGGAAAAAAAAACAGGTTTTGAGCAAAAACACTGAGTGTCGCTAAACGCTCCATGATGCAATGTATTTGTTGAGCTTTTGTAGCAAGCTGTTATGATTATCTGTCGAGCGCAGAATCCCAACAGTGAAATAAAAAGCATTCATCCTCATTTTTCATCTCTGGACCTCTGCGTGGAAAAGCCGTGGGTGTGACATTCATAGTCCCAGGATGTGCGATTCTAAATGCCAGTTAACTTTGACGCACAGTCAGATACAGTTTGGGAGCAGATGCATCACAGTTTGTCTAGCGTCGGTGGTTAGTCTCTGAGTTTCACACTCTGCATCCACCAGCGCAGTGTTTACATCTGCTGTCACTCGCCTTCGATTCTCATTATAAAAATCTGTGAAATCACGGGGAAACAGTGAGTGCAACAACATCACCCATTGGGAATCGGTATAGCTGAGAGCTGGACCGTGGCATATGGAATCTGAGTATGAAATATTGGGCTTAACGTCAAACCATCAATCCTGTAGCACACAAGTCTAAAACTATTCCATTGCCGGTTTATTCTCGGCATAGGCGATCTTCTTTCGCTCAAACTGACTTTTATTTAGGGAACATTGAAATAACAAGAGTTAACATCAGCACGAGTTCCCAAAAATGGGACCTGATAGTTGGAGACGGCAGTCGACTTTAACAAGGGAAAGTGTGCTTTTCATTTAGCACCCTACAATCAACTCCTGATCCTGCATTCCAGAAACTGGTTGCCCCAGCAACACGGCTCAAGCAGAGACTACACAGGAGTCAGTCATATACCCTCCGAAAAAAGTGGAAAAGTAGTAGTCACACTCCTGAGAGATGAGAAAAGACGATGATATGGCAAGATGCACATACTAAAAAATGGTAGTCACACAACAGGCTCAACATTTTGACACTTAGTGGTAGAAAGAGAAAGCCAGAGTAAAAATGTGCCAGGTATGCAAAGAGAATCAGTGATAGGAGAGAGATCTCGCTCATGACCCCTTTCTTCCAGATGACCCCTTCTCCCTGCCCGGGCCAAATGATAGGTCGCCAAACATGAGAAGACAAAGCCACCAGCACATTCCTCTGTTATCTGGCATCAGAAAGAATGCAGCCAACCTTTCTCCCCACAGGAAGGGCATATAGGGGATCCAACACAGAGCAGCACATGCACATTCTCATACTAGCGCTTTGTACATCAAACTTATTCACAAGTGCCATTCAGGGCTCAAATTTCGGCACGGGATGGCGGGGTATTGCGCATAAATCTAATCATTCCCGCAGGTCTCCCATTTGTAATGTGGGATATTCCCACAATCGATAATCCCACACAGATTAATAAAATCAAATCATTCTTTTAACAACTATTGCAATTATTAAGCCACGTCTTCTATCCCTTCTCTCAAAATGTGTTGTGTAAGGCAAGCATCAAGCGCTGCCCGATCGTGCACTAGCCCTTAAAGTGACGGCAGCCATGGCGTGTGTATCGTCATTAATTTTGTCGTCAAAACAACAAAAGAGAGCTTTAAATTAAAGGAATCAGGATTAATAATAGCCTATGTATTTAATTTATTTAGGACTAAAATACTACATTTTCCATTTTATTCAGTTTCTGTATATGAATACTAGCATCAGACCTATTCAAAAAAACTTTTCTTTATTTGTCTCTTTATTCTGTTGTATTTATTTGTGCTACTTTTTTCAATGTAATTAAACTATTTAAATCAAGCCTTGTGTTGTGTAAATTCTTAACAACAATATTAGCCCATTGTAAAAATGCAATGAGCGCAAACATTTAGGCAAGATGATTGTAATCATTTTGTTTGGCAAAAATCAAGAATCAAATGAATGCTCCCAGTTCTTTTTTAGCAAATCAAAAACATAAGGCTTTACGCTCACTGCAGTACGGATTCCCGGCCAATGATGACACTTAACACTTCCTTTAGAAGTGCATTTCTTTTCTCTAAATATTTATTTTTCAAACGTGCTAAAATAATCATTAATTGAACAGGGAGTCTTTTTGTGTAGGCCAGAGTCAAGTAATAATTTTTAAATTTTAAAATTTTACATTTTTTAAACAAACTAAAAAGATTGCAGGGTTGTGAGTATTCTTCAAAAAGAATTATTGCCAGATCATTTGGACTAAAATAAGTCAAAGATGATAACAGATTATTAATAAAATCAAGGACCAACAATACATCAATTAAAACACATTTAGAGCCAAAGTTTGAAGCTTTTGGCCTTGCCTAATGAGTAATCAATCTCTGAAATATATTAACCAGAGGTTGTAAATGTTGTTTCTTACAAAAGTATTGTTATATCATAAGTCAGTCTACATTTTCTGATCATCAATCACATGAGCAACAGCAATGGGGGAAAAGCCACTGGCTTTCTGCTGCTTCATGCAAAAACCAAGATTTTTGAACAACGAGTCAGGGGGATTAGACATGGATGCATGCTCAGCATTATGGGCCACTCTCTGACCTAATGGTGTCTGGCTCAAGCAGTATGTCTGTATCCCGATGACTGAGTAGCCGGCATTCCAATTCACAAACTTATATGCACTATTCTATGCCATTTTATAGCATAAACAGTGTGAGTAGTGTGTTCACAGTGAAAATTCCAACGAGAAGTTCACTTCAAATACCCGAATTATGCACTTATTTAACCCAATCAAACAAACAAACATGTACAGTATGTAATTTAAAACACAACTAATTAATGACCATGGCATCAGTTTGTAGTGAGCTTTTCATCAAACATACAACAGAAATGTGCGACTTTTTGATCTGAAATGTGCGACTACTACTCAGTGTCTTCAGAATGCTTTATCAGCATCATCAGAGCTGAAAATAAAGCAGAAAGGTACTATTCACAGGACACAAGTGAGAAAACTGCCTGGTATGCATGGTTCTATAAAATGATATCTAGGGGACTAAAATGAAAAAGTTAAACCTAACTAAGCATACAATTGGCTTTAGAATAAGTGTTACAGCTCCTTAAAATCTAAGCTCCTTGCACCAGCTTTAATGACTTGCTTTCTTAAGAATGTTTTGTTTCAACTGATCCCATTAAAGATAGAAACTCAATATTCTTACTTCAAGATGAAACCTATTTTTAAACTAGATTTTTATGAAGTTCTGAAGAGGTTGCTAGGATGTTTTGATAGGTAGCCCACTGTACAGGTATATTTAGTTTATAGTGATATAGTTTTTTTTATCACATTTTTAATGCATTTTTAAAACTATTTTTATTGGATAATCAAGTGTTCTACACTAAAGTGAAAGGATGTCAATACTGCAAGGACATCTGCATATTAAAGTTCATTAAATACATAAAATAATATATGCTCATCTGACAAATTAAAATATGGACACACGGCTTATCCAACCATTATTGACAGTTGACTACATGCTGTCTATCAAGGACAAGGACCTTTTCACACAGATTCCGAAAACACACGGATAAAGTGACCCGAGATTTGACCCGGGTTCGTTTGATTTTGGTTCATTCACACTGCCAGTGATTTTCCGGAAATCCAGACTGATCATGAAATAGCGTGTATGACACGCCAATTCGTATATTTCCATTTTAGCGTGCTATAAACACGCATAATCGCTTTTCAGCATGTTTATGAACGCCGTTGATTTAACATTACATTACTGTGTAAACATGACCTACCTCAATCCCGTCCCTAAACCTACCCGTCACTGAGGTTAATGGCATTTATGAGTCTCCCTCACCATAGGAAAAAAATTAATAATATTGCAGATGTAGATCTACATTTTGCTTCGTTTCGCTTGGACATTTGACGGCGTGTACATACACGCGGAATCAATGACATTAAAGCTATGGTATACGATGTTGAAAATCGGTTCGAGAAGCCTGAGACGGAAGTGGAAGTTTAAAAAACTCATCCCGCCCCTCCACACACACACCCCTCCCCTCTGTGCTACCTGATCCCTGAGCTATGTCACAGATGAGTTCACCTCAACAGCGCATGTTGTTCAAATTCCGATTGGCTCGAACAGAAACCCGCTAGGCATACTGAAATATATTCAAGCACTTTTAGAAATATAATTACTTTGACCTGTGATCGGCGATGCTAAACGGCTAACATTGCCAATGCCGACCGGCAGCATGAGCAAGTTGTCAAACTGATAAAAAGCTATGTAACACACGTCACAACATAAAAGTATATAAATAAATGTTTACCTGCTCAACAAAAAGTCAGCCGTGCCCGTGTCAGTCGTTTTCAGTGCCAGATCTCCCTGAAGCTTCCTCCAACGGTCAATGTTGAACCCTATATTTATCCTACTTAGAGTCCGACTCCAGCGTCACATTTAGTTTTTTGTTTTTATCTCCGCTCTTTCCTCCACATACTTTCTCTTTCAGTCCAAACTTTACAGTAGGGGCAAGCAGGGGCCGCTTGCTGCTGTCGTTTATATTTTTATCCAATGCTTTATCCAGTGCTGATATGACGCTACTTAGCTAGCTACCATAGACTGTCTGTCAGCTGCACTTGCTCGCGTAAGGAGGGGGGCGGGGTCGGGTGTGTTTGGGTTGGAGATGCGAGTGCCAGGCGGAGTTTCAAGTGTAGCTGGTGATTGGATGAGAGCAGTTGACCAATGTAGCTTTGCGGCCGCAAAGCTTTCGTTGGTCAGACTTCTCTGCGGCTATACAGCCAATAGACTGAATGGATTTTTTTCATTCTTTTTTCTATTCATATTGTTAGGATTGTACTATATAACCATAACCAGCATATAAACGAGGATATTAATAATGAACAATCTTTGAAATCGTATACCCTAGCTTTAATGGCATAGACATACACGCACAGTGTATAGCTCAAAATGCGTAGAGATAACACGCCACTTTCGAGTCAAGTGCCGTGTTATCGCTACGCATTTCGAGCTATCCACATGGCGTGTATGTCTACGCCATTAATGTCAGAGTTATTCCGTGTGTTTACAGCAAACGTCATGATGTCATGTTGGGGAATACAGAGTTTGCGTTCACACACAACCCATAACAATTCAATGTGACATAAAATCTCAGCAGCATCTTAAGTTTGCTTATGAGCTGCGATTCTCTTCTCAAGAGAAACCATGCATTCTTTTCTCTGATTCGATTATAAACTAGCGTATTATGTTCCCTTTGACTTGCTGCTTCATCAGCTTCGCGATTCAGGACTCGACACGGCAATGTAGGTTTCCAACCCACCATTCATCCCGGCATCAATCCCGGATCATGTTTTTTTTTAACACAGAAGGCATTCTGGCAATTTCCCGGGATCAACGTGCTGTGTGAAAGGGTTTTAGAAGTGTCCCTAGAGAAAGCTCTGCATCAACAACCTTCTATTTCTAAGACTTTGTTCTTAGCATTTCATTTTATATCCAAGTCAAATATTCTTGCTCTCCAATTTTGCTATCCAATTTTATTTATTCCCCTTTACCACGGGAGGTTTATTAAATAAAGGCACTGGATTCTTTGCGAAGCTCTGGTGACTTCAATCAATTTAGCAGCATACCTCAATGACTCGAGCATCGGTGCTTGTGTGTGTGTCATCTTGGTGGCAGAAATAGCCAGGTTAGAACACTGAGGTCTCACCAGGGACCAATGTAGCCTTCTTGCTTTGACATGTTTGTGAGAATCACATATGTAAACACTGCAGGAGGTTCTACAGACAGTAGAACCCCCTACAGCTACAGATCTAGCTTTGTTATTGGTTTAAAAAAAAGATAGACAATCTAGTAACCATTCTGTTTTAAAGCAAACTAATCGGGTTGAAAATCAGTTTCATTGTGACACTAATATTTTAATTCGTACTGTTTCTCAGAACTGAGTTTTTTTTAGAGGAGCTTTCGCTCCACTCAGACAAAACAAAGTTACATTTATGGGAAAACAGGATATAAATGATGGAAGCCTCAAATTCCTACGAGGCAAAACTGCTGGAGTCAAACACACAGGGCTGAGGCGAACAAATTGGGGTAGAAATGAACGACAAAACATTTCATTTGCACATTCCTCGCCCCCTGTGGGGTCTACAGAAGTAGAAGATTAAATGGGTAAACAACACACACACGGAAAATATAGTCCAGAGCAACAAATTGGGCCCAGATGTGACTCAGTGTTTTTTTTTTTTTTGGTGTTCATTCTCATAAAACCTGAATAAAGGTGCACCCATACCCTCCAGCGACGGTGACCCCATGTTCTCAAAATATCCATTTAGTGCATTTAGTGCAACACAACAAATGACTCTTTATTACTATACTGTCCAACCTCAGTTTAAACATTGATTCCTTGCTTCGAAACATGATATTCATCCCACATGTAGTGACCTCAAATTTGAACACCTCCTACCCATCCCTCTTCTAATCTTTCCATTCCCAAGAGAGCTGCTATTACCTCAGGCATATTTGCTTTGCTACCAGTCCTGGCTATGATCCTTAACAATGGTACTCTGAAAAACACAATGGCATGGCTGCCATTGAATCAATTTGAGGGTCAGAGAGAGGGGGAGAAGGTCAGAGACTCCTGCTGACCCACATCTCTGAGTTAGGGGTGGTGCTAAGTAGACTCTCAATGGACAATCCTCACTAGCACGAAACATTACGGTAATTATTAGACTAGAACTTTGATATGGAGATTATTCTGCACTAGTGTTGTCAAATATTCGGTACTTCGGTACCAAGTCGGTACTAAAAAAATTTAAACGTCACGGTACCAAGTCCCGGTGGTACCGAATACCCGGTCAAACCCGGATCTGGATGCGCATGCATGCACGAAGGGCGTGAAGTTGCGTCCTCTTCATGAAAGCAGCGGCGCTGCTGATGTGGTTTCTGTGTATATTAAACAGCAAAACGACTATTTAAATATAAACCCTGCATGTTGCGCTTGTGTCTGTGAATGAACGGCGCAGACGCGCGCTTTCATTTAACGTTACCTCACACACACACACACTTGAAGCACGAGTGACGCTCGCGCTGTATTCAGTCTCTGCTGCCTCACGATATGATGACATGATTCATGATCAATTCATCTCCGAGAGTCACTTCATGCGCATTTTACCGTTTAAATATGAACCCTGCATGTTCTGCTTGTCTCTATGTGAATCTAACGGCGCAGAGTCAGACGCGCGGTTTCATGTAACTCTCTCACGCACACACACACACAAACACTGAAGCAAGAGTGACGCTCGCGCTGTTTTCAGTCTCTGCTGCCTCACGATATGATGACATGATTCATGATTCCATCTCCAAGAGTCACTTCATGAGCATTTTACCGTTTCATTTGAGAAAAACTATCGTCATATCCATATGATCATATCATATATCATACACGCACAGAAAGTCAAAGGTCTCTACGGCAACCCGTCAAAATAAAAGTTTGGTTTAACTTAAAGAAATTGACAGAAATATTTATCTTAGGCTACTGTACAATATATTTAACTACGTCTCCATTTTCCATTTATTAAAAATACTACTGTAGCCTAAATCCACTGAATGCTGTATTTTTCACTTGATTTTTATTATAAGCAATATTTCTCAGTATCAATATTTTCGTTTAAACAGCATGTAGCATTCAATGCTTTCATAAATGTACCATCATAAATAATAAAGTGATGGAATTTAATTTTATATATTTTTTTCAAGTAGTTAAATAAAATTAAATAAAAAAAAAACTAATTTTGCTGTGGTACCGAAATTGGTACCGAGAACCGTGACATTTAATGGTATCGGTACCGAACTACTGGAATTTTGGTACCGTGACATCCCTATTCTGCACCCCAAGAAACTCAACAAGAATGTTTTGTTTTTTTTCTGCTAGAAAGAAAAGAGGCCTACAAGATCAGTGAATGTCAAATTTTCATGTAAAATTGACAGTTCTGTTAATTGGCACAAAACTCTCTTACACTGGCCCCGGATATGTGAGCCATCCTTTTCGCTGAGCCCTGCAAAGTATTTTTAAGTTCAGAAGTGTTGACTGTGGTGGTGTCAAACTCATTACATGTTCTTCCTGAGGCTTTTTTTTCTGATTCACCCCTCAAGTCACCATTTATGTCCTCTACCCAAATCAATTTGGAAAAACCTTCAAATAAGCTTCCATCCATTGGAACTGCAGCAAACCCCAATCTCCATAAGACTGGGCAGGCACAATGGGCAACAGATGGTCTTGTTGTGGGGGGAGGGGGAACCTATGCCAGCACATCCTGTCATGCTAAATTTACCACCCAAGAAAGCAAGATTTCTCAAAAGGCATTTCAAAAGAGATACTGGTAATTTACTTTCTTGAGGCCCTTTCACACAGAGCACAACACGTTAAAGCGAAAAGCAAACGAACGATGCTTCACAATACAAAACGATTAATCGGCTTCAGCTAATTCATGCCTGCACGATAGGTGGTGCTGACCAATAATGCATTTTTCACAAATGCATTTTTTCTCATGTATGTCCCATGAATTTATTTATTGCAATTATTATTTGTTTAAAATTTAGCATTACACCATAAACACAAATTATGCTTATAAGACCTTAAGAGAATTGACCAAATACATCATACAATATAATCGTAGCTAAGTAACAGATGCATTAGAGCATTTAATTTTACATCAAACTACATTACAATTTAATGATAATTACTTTGTTCTATCTAGACCGAATAACGTTCCTGCCAGACCCTAAAAAAAAAACAGCACTCACACACAAGTTCTTCAGATCTCATAAAATATTTGAAATCAACAAAGAAATTGAAATGATATTCTGTATAAAGAAATATTAAGTAAACATGTAAGAATAATATTTCTCCAAATGAAATGTGCACACTTTTCAACTAATATCACTAATGGAAGCTTAAACGTGAAGCCATGTGAAATTAAAAATAAACAGGAGCAGACGCAATTGAATGTCTCTGTTCGCAGACACTAATAATAACAAGAAACCAACATCCATTCTCTTCTCTCTTCCGGAATACTTTTCTTCTGTGTTTACACTGGTTTTGAAAACCACACAGCCAATCACCCTTTTGTGCAAGAGCAGTGGCTCCAGGGACATGATCTGAAGCTCAAATCTAATTGGAAGGACAACCTTTTAATACTGGATAATGAAGAAGAAACGAAATACGCACAAGTTTTTTTTTTTCGTTTTGTTGCGCCGAGATTGATCGCACCCAGTTTGAATAGCTCCATAAGTATTGTTTCCATTCAAGAGCGTCCCTGTAAAGACTCTTTAGGCAGATATGCTTGATAGAAATACCTTAGAAATTACAACTATTAATAGGTTTTCATTAATTTGTTTGCACAGAGATAACAGATAATCCTTTGCACCTTATGGTAATTTCTATTATTACTGTAAAGCTGCTTTGAAACAATTCATACTGTTAAAAGCACTTTATAAATGAAGGAGACTTGACTTCAGATTTCGATTGGATGCACAAAACATCATGATGTTTCACTGGTCTATTTGTACATGAACCATTTAGCTCAGCATAAAAATCAATTAATTAAAGAAAAAAAACACTTGTCTTGAGTCTTTTAAGTTTTGTGTATTTTAGGCCTTCATTTTTACTGGGTGGCCAAGTTGCTCAGAGTCAAAGACCGTTGGAATTCCAGACTGCTTATTTTAAGCTTTTGGCACAGGTGCTTTGAGTGGTCAAGGCAGCTGAGAGAGGTATTAATACATTCTTTGTATAAAGATAATGAGGCCAGATGTTGACTTTTGCCCACGGAAATGTGTTTGCTTCAAAAAGCACTATTCTCTAACACTCATCGGCTCATATTAATATACGTTAAGTACCCTATGGCCTACATAACAAAATAATCTATAAATGAGAAATAGCCGGTGCTTGATTTTCTCATTTAAAAAGAAAAATAGACAGAGAGAAAGAATCAAGTAAAAAAAAATGTGTGCATGGAAGTAGGGGCGGGGAGGGACAGCAATCCTCTTAATACCACGGCAACTAGTGTGGAATGTCTACAGCAGGTCCAAGAGACAGCTGCTCCATCTGTTCCTGCCATCAATTCTCTCTCCTCCGATGGAAAAATGAAAAGAATCAGGATGCTCTTCATCAGCTCTCTCAAAGACATCCAACTGCTACCACCAACCTGCGCAAGTATCCAACTGATGCCACTCAAAATAATATGAATCCCTCCTTCTGTACACCCTTAAAAAACTTTAATACAGCAAGTCTTCTCACATTTGCACCGGTTATATTACCGGAGATTTGTTTCTTGAATAATTCATGACCTGACAAAACATCCCCGCTACCCCACCCCAGTCATGAATGGATGAAAGGGAAAGGAAGATAACTTACCAGTTTCTTCGTCAATAGTGAAGATCCCCCAGACCCGACCCATCCCGAATGGAGTAACGGATTTCTCCGTCTCTTTCTTTATCCTCATCCTGAGCTGTGATTTTCATCACCGATGTTCCAATGTGCACATCCTCTTTGATAAATCCCTTATCCACAAATGATGGGAACAACGGCCTGTATAGATTCTCGTTCACATCCACAACCTCCACCTCAATGTGACAACTCGAGGACAAAGATCTCGGCTTGCCTTTGTCCTTCGCCCTTTGCTGTGAGACTGTACACTTGCTTTTCTCGTAATCCAGATTCTGTACGATTTCGTAACGGCACCACTCAATTTGTCTACTTCAAACTTTCCGTCCCCATTGTCAATGAGGCTGTATCGAACCTGGCTCGACGACCCAACATCAGGGTCGTGAGCCTCCAGCCACATTATAACAGTACCGATGGGTAGATCCTCACGTACTCTCACCTGATAGTTTGGGGAATAAATTTTGGAGGATTGTCATTCACATCCTCCAGTGTGATTTTAAGCAATACAGTTGAGACAAGTTGAGGTTCATCAGCGGCCTGGTCATGAGCTGCTATCTTGAGTACAAAACTGGGTTGCACCTCACGGTCTAGAGGCTTTTTCACCGTAATGATCCCGGTTTCAGTATCAATAGCAAATTGATCGGTGTCTGCCAATATAGAGTATCTGACCACGCCATTATTCCCAAGATCTTTATCTTTTGCTTCAACTTGAATGATCTCTGTGCCGACTGTAGTGCTCTCGCTCAGATATCCACGGAGTAGGCGTCCTGTAAAAACTGTGGGCTGTTGTCATTAGCATCCAGGATCTTTACATCCAGCAGACGTGAAGATGACTTCTGGGGAATCCCAAGGTCATACACGGTAATGTTCAACGTATAGTGATCAGTTGTTTCTCTATCAAGAGAAGTATATACTTTGAGCCATCCACTGTCCATGTCAATGACAAAACGACTCTCAGTGTCACCCCCAGAGATAACGTAAACCAGCTTCCCATTAAAACCGCTGTCAGAATCCGAGGCACTAAGATGGACAATCCTGGCCCCAACAGGCAAGTCTTCTTTGACCTCAATCACACTGGGAAAAGTTCTCAGCAAACTGGGGCACAAAGCGGTTCACAGAGTGAAAGTCCTGGAAGTGGTCCTCGGGTTCAATTTGGCTGTGAATCTTGCTTCCTTGCAGGAGCTTTTCTGCCAGCATGCTGGCCACTCCAGTATCAATACATTTCACTTGGACTGGTTTGCGTGCCGTAACAACCGTAATGTTCGAAAACATGGGCTGAGTTTCATGTTCTCCATCACTGGCTATGATCTGCAAGCTGTGATAGGACACTTTTGCTGCCTCGCCCTCATTCAAAGGTTGCTTCAGAAGACAGTACGCCCAGAGTTTGGATTAATATCAAAATAATTCAAGTCATTCCCAGCTTTTATTCTGTTACCTCACCAACTGCAACTCATCAGCATCAATGGCAGACACCGTTGTGATCTGCTCACCAATACCATGGTCTCTCGGCACAGTTATGTCACATTCCACACTCTCAAAAAGTGGCTTGTTGTCATTTAAGTTGTTAAGCGTGACTGTTACCTGGGTTTCTACCTCACGTCGAAAAGGGGAACCCCAGTCGTGACGCCCGCACTTTCAAAGTGTAAATCCTCGGCATCAGTTCATAATCCAAAATCTCTGAACTACTGATGAGACCAGAGAAGTAGTCAAATAACAAATGGCTGGGGGTTTACATTGGCAATGCTGTAAGTGACATATCCATTCTCCCCAGTGTCTAAATCAGTGGCTTTCACAGTAAGCACACTAGTACCTATGGGCATATTTTCATCAACACTTGCTTTGTCAAGATGTCTGTTTGAATTCTGGGGCATTGTTGTTCACATCGATCACATCAATAATGACTTTTGTGACTGCCTTTTTCTCACTGGTCACAACTTCTAATTCATACTTTTTCATGGAGTCTGCATGAAGGGGCCCAGCTGTTGTGATCAACCCTGAATCTGCATTAATGGCAAAAGGATTTTTATCTAATTTGTGTCTAAATGCATACTTGAGCTGAGGATACTTTGGCACAGCTGTTACCATTACAACAGGTGTGTGCAGTGGTGCAAATTCACTCACATTGACTCTGTAAATAGCTTGATTGAATTTAGGAGGCCCTGACTTTAAAGTGGGGAGACATGACATGGATGACCTTTGCAGATGAAAATTGGGGTGGACTTCCTTTGTCTTTGGCTTGCAGTGTTAGGTTGTATCCAAAGGGCTGACTATCCCAGTCAACCTGCTTAACTGCTTTGATTTTATATTCCTTACTGCCAGGACTTGTCCGCATGGCTTTAAACTGCTGAAGAGGGTCGCCTGCAACCACACTGAGAGATGCAATCTCACCGTTAGCACCTTGGTCATTGTCTTCAACAGTCACAACAGCATAAGTAGGATCTTTGTCGGTGTCTGAGGGTGCTAGGGTTACAGCAGTGATGACCGGTGCATGCTCGTTGGCCTGCTCCACTTGTACCATTAACTTAGCCATGCTGCTAAATCCACTGCTACCATACAGCTTCATGCCTCTGTCCACTGCTAAAATCTCTAACTCATACTGCTTTGTCTCAGAGTAGTCCAGCTTTCCTGTTAGCGTAACTACGCCACTCGTGGGATGGACTGAAAACATGTCTGTCCATTCTCTGAAACTGTAGTAGTACTCTCCGTTTGTACCGATATCTGCATCCGTCGCCATCACCTTGGCTACGCTTGAGCGAACAGGTGTATTTTCGGGTAAAGATATGCTACTAAGCAGTCGGGGAGAACAGTGGCCGAAGGTCATTTGTGTCCAGTACCTGAATCCTGACTCGTGTACGAGCCTCAGCATTTGAATTCTTTTCCATGGCTTTGACTGTGAGAATATAGTGGTCTCTAACCTCCCGGTTAAGAATGGCACTGCTACCTCCTTTGGTCCTTATTCGCAAAAAACTAAAGTCTCCCAATTGATAGTCCTCAGCTTTGAACAGGTTTTCGTTGTCTCCTGACACGATTTTGTACCGTATTTCCCAGGTTGGGTCTGTGATGTAGATTCCCATTTTGACAGGATTTTCCACATAGGTCTTAGCAGCAGAGTTCTCATAAATGGTAGCATTGTAAACAGACTGGGTAAACAGAGGAACGGACGCAGTGTCGAGGCTTTGGTTCCCAGTGCAGCCGCACAGGAGCAGCAGAACCACCAGCAGTACAGTCATGTGATTCTGCATGTTTGCAGAGCACTCCTCACTGAAACTGTGGAGAATAAAGAGAAAAAGTTAAGAGATAATACAGTTTCACTTTTAATCGATTTAGCACATCTCGGGCACATTCACATGGTTTGGTCTTTCATCTGAAGATTTCAAATCTATAGACCTTATAAATTATCATTAAGAAGTTATTCATTCATGGGTTGCAGCAGATAATAGTTTACACACAGCACAAGAAACTGACAGACAACTTTTAAATAGCTGTTTATGGCACATCACTTAAAAAAACAAATATGATTAGTGCATCAGCATCCTTAGAGACAGGCAATGACTATTTGTCTATATTTTAAACATCACCATACACCATGACAGCAGATAGGCCAAATGATGAATTGTTGTGAGCATGGAAGTGTCTTTTGTGTATATAACGTCACATTTCACTACTTTCTGAATAAATTACACATTATTCTCACTGCCTCCTCCTGCCATATATCTTCTTTAGCTAAGAACAACATAATGAGTTTAAAGAGAGATTTAATAGGAAGAAAAACAATCAATTATACAAATGAATATGAAAAACTGCATTTAAAAAAACATGACCACATAACCTCACTGATACACTATTAATAAGTGCTTGTCAAATAATAATAGGCTATGTGTTAAGTGGTAAGAATAAGCGTCATAATTATGGTGTTTATTATTTTTCGTAAGATCGTTTTATGGATTTTTTTCTGATATGCTGCAGCTTCCGCAAAGTAGCATGATATCTAACAATGTTATATGTAACTTATATATAGCATATATATATATATATATATACATATATATATATATATATATATATATATATATATATATATATATATATATATATATATATGCAGCGTTCGTTTCTGCTCGCATTAAATTTACTGATAATACGTAAGGCTACGTTACATTCGGATCACCTTGCCTAGCACATTAGATCCGAGGTAATACAGAGCAATGTAGAAATGTCGAACATTACGACAACATTTAACGTTAAATTTGTTTTTGTGTGTAAAGCAATTCACAACAGTGGACGTCAAACTCCGTGAGTTTATTCGAGATTTTTACCTGTGTCCTTGCGACTATTGATGCCCTCGAGCGCATATTACAGAAAGAGACTCACAGCCGTTAACGTGACGTTTGGTTCAGAAACAGAAATGAAATGTAACGTTATCTGACCAAACTTTCTCAGCGACATCAAAGAATCCTACTCTTTTTGCTGTTAGCACACTAAACAACATACGATTTGAATGTTTTCACAGGAGTTAGCCTACCTTCAGTGGTAGGCTAACTGTCCTCAATATACGTAAGACAGTTTAGCCGAATGGAAACAAAATAAGGTTACTAAAGTAACAAAAGACAGGCTTCTGCTCCGTTGTTAAAGTAAAATCCCCATCCCCCGATCCGACAGTTCCTATTCATTTCACGTCGCCACACTGGTGCCTCCATGCGCTGGCCAGATGTATGAACTGTTTCCATTAGAAGGCAATTATCTGATCACCTTGGACTGCTTATCTTAAATAATTCAACTCCATTTAAACACATTGAGTATTCCTACAGATTTTTCAAGCAACGGTCAACTTCAAAGCTGCCCTACTTCCACAACGGAGAGCAGTGGGGGACTCCAAGCGGCACTTTACACCCCGAGCTGACAGAAACTTTTAAGCAATTCTGAAAATAGCACAACACCAGAATACGTCCAAGAAGTCCTCCCTCAAATTTAAAACTTCCCATACGTACATACCTATTCCAGTACTAACGTCCTTTGTTTGGTGGTTTTTTATGAAGTTTGTAAGTTTCAAGTATCTGCATGGTACCGACGCTCACTCTCAGCGGCTCTCTCTGCTCACTCACTATCCGATCCACACACACACACACACACACACACACAAAGAGCTCTTCTATTTCTCCGCGCTCCCTTGCACAGCGCACGGATCTACTTCCTATTGGCATGAAGATGAAACGGCCGTTGCTTTCCCCTCACAGTGGGACAGAAGAAGTCTTTGATGTTTAATTTTATGTGCCAAACCTCTCTAATGAAGAAATATGCCGCGTCATACGCTTTATGGAACAAAGCAATGGAATTATCTCTTTCGGATATCAGCATTTGAGACATTGGTTACGATTAAAGCCCCGCGCACAATTGTAGGCTACATTACCTGTAGCCAACCAAGTTGATAGCACAATTAAAAATACAGTCTATATAAATGTCAATGTTTCAACCGTTTTCCGACTCACATACGACTGCTTTGCACGCGCTTCATGAAAATCAATCATTCTCGATAGAACGTTTTTGACCCATCAGCACATGCACACCATAAACTGCTCGTTGTGGTCATTCAGTTCATTAATGTAAAATTGCGGGGAAAGAGGATAGAATGCGTCAAAATATCAGGAATGGAATAGGCCGTTCAGGCAATAATAGCCGTTAAAATGAACCAAGCGAAATTGCCTATTATGATTTAATAAGTAGAACTATATAATTCATACAGTGAGGAGGATATACAGCTATTTTCTTTTAACATTTGATTACTTTTTTACTTACTTTACAGATTTTTTTATACTGATTACTTGTCTGTACTATATAGCCTACTCATGCAACCCTGAAGCAAAATTAAGAAGTTATTGTTCATCTTTGCTGTGGTGTCTCGAATCGAAGTTCCATGATATTGATATCGACTGAAATCGTGACGAATACGGACATTCTTTACATGTTTAGGTGAATTTAATAAACAGAAACTCTCAAAATGAAAAAAAACGTTCCATGCCATATGGGAACTGTGGAAAAGTTGCAGTGACAGACGGAAAATCTTTCTAAAGTGTGGCTAGCACGGCACATGCACTCTGTTGCTCGCGAATGATGGCGCTGTCTCACTGCTGTGCCAGAGCGCGAGCGATCCACGAGGCTGTGCGCTCTATCTGTGCAACTCACTTTATAATGCTTACAACGAGTTGCGAGCGCCCATTGCCTCTGCATGACCATTTATTAGGCTACTAAGCGTAAGACAATGTTAATAATTATTATTTATATTTATTGCGGGTAAAAGCACACATAAACGAGTAGCCTAATGGTTGTAATAACAGTTGAGTAATAGCAACTGATTTGTCTTTTTCTGTAACCCAATGCATTTTTTAAACAAGTAGCTGTATTTGGCAAAGTTGAAAAGCTATTGTGAAAGAGGCTCACCAGATTCAGCGGGCAAAAGCTTCCGCTCCAAAGTTGCGTCTAAATGATCTCCAGGACGTGTTGGCAAAAAGAGTATGTGAGCATTTCTTCGCATGGAGATTTCAGTCAAAACTCATAATAAATCCGGGTCGTGTTGTTGTAGCCCCTACATTTCCTCTCACATCCGAAATCCTCGTGAGCAGGATTCCATGCAGCCACGCGTGCAGAGACTATGCACAGATTTCTACAATACTCAATCAGAGCTCGTGCGCTCGGGCAGTGGAGGAGCGCGCGGATACTCCGGGATGCCTGGCTGGCTTTCCGCCGATGTGACGTCACTGCTCTCTCCCCAGGAGTCGATCATTTGATTCAGTGATCTCACCTCTACCGTACGCTTTGACGTTTCGCACTGACATTGAAGGCTGTTTATTGAATTATCAGCCTAATTGAACTTTGTAACTCAGGACTTCAGCTGTCTGTGGTGATCCATTACATTTGGATCAATAAAATAGAGACATCTACCTCTCAAATAACGTTTTAGTCTTTTCAATAGTTAAGTTATTTGGCTAATTTGAAGGTGAAACATTTTGATTGTATAAAATGAGTATACTGACCTTTTCTGTTCGAATTTGATAGCTGGACTGTGGCACGTGTTGCTTAAAAAGAGCACCTGATGTTCATTAAGTTTAAGCATTTGCCTCGGCGCTCTGTGAATGAGAGGCATCAGGTCCCTGTGCAGTGTGTGTGTGTGTGTGTGTGTGTGTGTGTGTGTGTGTGTGTCCACTCCCCTCTGACCATTTATCGAAAAGCAGGATCATTCAGTCACCCCACCAGGCACCCTTCCTCTTATGCACTCACACAGACACACTGTTTCACTCTGATCCCCCACCATAAAGGTTTAATTGGATTCCGGTCAGGTGACGTGAGCGAGCCGGTCAGTGCTTTTGATCCTGCCAGCGTTGAGACATTCCGTTGCTGGTCTGGAGTTTGTGGAGTGCCGGCCCTGAAAGAGAATAGCCGGCATGGAGGAGGTGCTTTCAAGTGTGTGTGTGAGTGTGCAGGAATAGAACTTATTCCTGTGCTGGATGTCTCAGCACAGGGGGAGTAACTTTTTCACCTTAACATCTCATAGTGACCTTAAAGGTTGTTTATGTTCAGTTTTTGTTACACTTCAGTAACACTTCCCAAGTGTTCATGTCAAAGCAAAGTCGTTTTAGTATGAAAAGTGACTGCCAGACATGTTTTAAGCACCAATATGAAATGTCATACACTGAAAAAAAGGTTCTTCAGTGGTTCTTCAGGGGTTCTTTGCAGTGGTCATGGTGCTATATAGCACCACTACCATTTAAAGACTGTTAAGCCCAGTTTGGTTCTTCAGCGGTTCTTCAAGTGGCTTTCAGTGGTTTTCAGTGGTTCTCTGTAGTGGTTGACGTGCTCTACACTCTAAAAAATGCTGGTGGTCTTTCAACCCAAACTCTGGGTTGAGACTGTTAGATAAGGATTGCTGGGTTGATATATGGCACCTCTTATTGTTCTACATAGCACCATATGACAAAGATATGGCATTTAAAGTGGTTACCCTGTGATTACAAGCCCATGATCCAAGCATTTTTTAGAGTGTATGGTAAAGAACAAGCTCTGTCCCCACAAAATATCTTCAAAAGAAAATAAGAGGCATCAGCCAAATATTACTATATTTAGAAAAATGTGGAACATGGATGTCACAGCACTCTTTTCATTTCTCTGGAGAACTGCAGATTATCTCTATAATCCTTCAAGCTAAAAGTCTCAGAGTAATTCCATTTACCAGTCTCACAATATCTGTTCACCAGTGAAAATTAAAAATATATATAACATGGGTGATCTCTACAACACTCAGCTTTATTCTCTACATTTTCCATCCTACAAAGCATGGCACAAGTTGGTATTCTACAGAAATAGTGAGCTTTTTCTCATTCAGTACACTTTTTTAGCTATGGCAGTACAATATATCTCTTGCTGCAGGGTGCTAGTATTCTCAGCATGAAATACTATCATCTTACTTTCGAGAGCCTACAGAAGCTAGTTTGGCCATGTGCTCATTTAAGGCATTTGTCATTTGTCCTAGCCACAAACATGGCGCATCACAGTTGTATTCCATTCTGATTTTGCATTTTTCAAATAAATGCCACTCGTAAAATAGGCCTATGTCGAAAGTACCACTGCAATATTAGTAGTATGGGTTAAGAAGAGAAAAATCTATTGACTTAGATGAAATATGTAAACATTTGTAAATTCTGTGACAGACAGGGAAAGTCAAGTGACTGGAGCGCTGTGGTGTGATAAAAAACAAAACAAAAAAAAAACAAAAACAAAGAGGGTTGTCCAACATCATCGACAAATACACTAGACCTCACCTTGGGGTTCTAAGCATGCGTCAAAACCGCCGCCATCTTGGAACAGGGGTCTTGTAGGAAGTAGGTAGGTAACGCTGCTAACTCTGCCTTTACTTCAAATTGTCTTTACTTTTATGTTCACACTAATGAAATCTGAAACTAGGAAGAATATTTAATTTTTTTATTTTTTCTGGAATCCATGGTAAATACATTTCTGACCATTAGGAACGAACCAAAAAAATGAGAAAATCGACATTCATGATGATTTATTGTGATTTTATTTCCGTTCAGGCCTTTGTCTACATTGACGCTGATGCATTAAAGTGGAGGGGCTTCCCTGTTCCAAGATGGCGGCTCTATTGACGCATTCGTTCTAATGAACTGCCATAGCCAGGTGACATCTAGTGTATATATCTATGGTCCAACATGATCTGTGCCAGTAGTTTAAACTAAAACAATCTAGTGTTGTTTTGAGCTGTTGTTGTTCTGAAAAATTGACTTGCATTATCCCATTCTTCCAGCCACTCATCGTTGCAGTTCCCGGTTTGAGAGCATTGGCACCCTGTTGGTGGAGAAGGGGTAATGGTGCGAGAGGCTTTTAGGAAATACTGCAAGAAAAGTGAGACAATAGACCATGTCAGAAACTTCATAAATGTTGCAGAGGAATTATGAGACAGATGCAAACTTCAAGACAACACAGAACGCATTGTCATTCTTAAATGTCTATTGAGCACTTAATTAGACGCTGTTCAGACTATCTTGACTAAATTTTTCAAGGTATGGGATTACGGAAACAAGGATCATTTTAGGTGGATATAAAACAGACAAGGGATCTTTAATCTAATCTCTGTTGTTTGATTTCTTGTGAGTGAACGCCATGTCAGAGAACTGAATGTAATACCTTGTAATATCAACTCTATCAAGCCTTTAACATGAGAGTGAGGACTTTTTATTTATTATAAGATCTCAGTGGTTTTCACTGCACCACAAGTCTGTCTCCACATCTGACAGGCCGTAATTAAGACTGTAGTTATGTCATATTCAAAAATGACATGTTTTCCTGGTTGAATGTCTCTTGAATATTTGATTTCTGTCTTGCTGTTTATGACAGGAACAATAACTATGATCTTGAGAGGCTGGTTTGTTCTTTAAAATCAATGTCATGTATTATACACACAGCTGGGCGTAAACAGCCATCTATTAGTTGAGTTTTAAAGAAAAAAAAAGTAAAAAAGAAAACCTGTACAATAATATATAAGCATGAAAGAATTTCTGATGAAAAATAACAACATAATTTTGCACTGCAGGAGGAACATTGTCAGGGAAAAACATATGGTTTGGATACAATGCATTACAAGTAACAATTGTCAAAAAAATTTTTTTTAGGTATTATTAGGTATTAGGTATGCAAATGAGGTATATGCGGGCACATAACCTGTCATCAAATACAAAATATAGTTATAAAGTTAGTTTGGGATAGTTCACAGCAAATTTTAAATTGTGTAATGGCATCATTCACTGTCATGTTGTTACAAACAGTGAGAACCTTTTGACAAATATAAAAAATCTTACATTATGCACATACTGTATCCACAATCACACATTGTGGGTCCCCAGTCTGAAAACCCCTGCACCAAATATATGCAGCATTAAATATAATTGTGCATCTGAACTGGTGTACTTTTTCATGGATTAAGTCCTCTGAAAGGTGTCTGAGTCAGAGTCTTATTTTGAAAGGCCTTGTCATGCTGGTTTTACCCTTTATTTTCTCTATTCCCTATCAGTTGACATTGCCCTTTAGTCATAATCTCATTGAAATAGTGTTGGAATAACAGACAAAATAAGCATTTCTTACATGGATTTTCATGCTTGGATTAGTACAGTCATCTACTTGAGGCATATTTTTTAGCACAAGCACATTAGAACCATATGTAGATCTTTTGTGAAACCAATCATGTCTTTCTGTCTGACACTGCATTTATGCTCTGAATTATCCTTAAGTGAGTAGCTGTTGTTTTCTTTGATGCATTCTCAAACAGCTGATTTCCCACGTGTTTCTGTCAAGGAATGATCTCAAAGCTTATAGGAAATGGATCAGGCATCAGATGGGAACATACCCAGTTATAAGACTTTTAGAGATTGAAGTCATGATTGATCTCATCGTGCATGTGACCTCTCTGGATTTTTGTACATACCCATCTGAGTTGAGTTTCACCAAAGCATTGTTGTATGAAGACCACATGTATGACCTACAAACATATGGTAACCATTCAAGGTGTTGTCAAGGTCTCAGAGTCATTGTAGTAAATTTGAGCCAAGGTCACTGTTATAAAATAGAAATGTGGTATTACTCTGATTTGTAATGAAAAATAGTCCCAACCAATTTCACACACAGTTACTTAGTTCCCTTGGTCATTTACTAATTGACAATGTAACCATGATGTTGCATGCTCATAATTTCATTATATCACATACGATAATCAGATAAGATAACCAAGAACATTCCAGTAATAGTTATTCTTTAATATTTTGGTAATTTTAAGAATTGTTTTGTAATGTTACTGCAACCCCATGTGCCTGTACTTTCAATTATTTTATTGGACTCACAAGATTATAAGGTAAGAACAATATCGGCCTAGTCAATTGTACTTATTGAAAAAGTAACTGGAATGTAATAGGTCCATACATTTATTACCATCAAATTACACTTTCTTTATAAATGTTCTGTCGGGCAGAATTTGCTATTAAAAATTTAATTGTTTTCTTTTCACCAATCCAGAAGATATGGTCGATATTAAAGCCTAAATCTACCTTTTCAGTAAAATCAGTAAGAGCTGGGGGAAATCTGAAAATGCTTCAAGAGTCTTTTTGAACAATTCTAGAATCAATCATAAGAACCCATTCGGAGTTTTAATTTTAACTGTGTGGGATAGGATGTGTCGCCCCTATCATGGAAAACTTGAACACTCATTTCGAATGTTAGATATGCTGTATAATGTGCGGCCTCAGCAGCAATTATACGAACTCTGCAATGACAACTTACTTGAATCACTGAACAAAAGCGGAAAGTGTGGCATAGCCTGTGATGCATGAACCTCCCCTTTCTGCTACACACTACAATTCATACTTCTCTGTTTGGTTATTTAATTTAGGTATTTAATTAGGCTAGTTAAATGGATCCCATGTGCATCCCACCTTTTCTTTTAACCATGGACAAATTAACTCCTTAAACACGAGTTTCCTCACAGGTTCACTAAACGTGTGGCAATCAGAAAGTGTCCAAATAGGTTACTTACTTTAAATAAAAAATAAATAAATAAATAAATAAAAGGGATAGTTATTAGTTCTTAGATATTTTGTCATACAATGCAAAAAACATTTATATATTTTTAGTTTGGACCAGGGGCCACAAACAAAAATATCCAGAGACAAAAATTCAAATACTCACATGTGTGTGCACCCTTGGCCTTTGTAAGAAGATCATATATTCTATGAGATTTATCAGGCTTACAGAATGCCCTGGGCTGCATGTTTCTAATCCTCCATCTCTAAGCATTGATACCGCCTTTTGACTGAAATAAGCTCCACTCTCCAGAGCTAGACTGAGCACATCTACACTAGAGTGAGCTGAGTTATTCTCTTCATGCTAATTTAGATAGAACTTAAAATACAGTCTGAAACTTTTCTATCCAATTTATGGTAATAAAGGCTCAACGATATCTTACCCAGATCTCTGTAGAACAACTTGGCATCATTTAGCCTGCAAATGGAGGCTTGCTAAGACATGTTTAAAGAACTGGTAGATGCTACATTTCAAAAATATTCATTCCAGGGAAATAGTACATTCATACTATCCTTATGTCTCTGCTATTTACTCTAAATGGTGACCAGTGGCTGGATGTTGCTCCAAAAAGCGTCCAAATATATCATTGTCCATTGAGCGCACTATATTCCATGTCTGCCAAAGTCAAACCATAACTTTGTGTGTTATTTAATTATTTTTTATAAACTAGTCTGTCAGGTATGGGGATGGTGAAAAGAGCGAGGACTCAGGTGCAGAGTTGATGGACTTTATTTTAAATATAGCTGCAAGTAGCCATTATCGGGGCCAAGCGCAAGAAGCGGCAACAGATGCCATCATGGGTGGGAGTGGCAGATCAACTGCTGCAAGAAGCAATTAAAGACATTTTAAGAGAATTTTGGTAAAATGGCTGAAAAATCATTTACATTAACTAAAAGTATGATTTAATGGATTATCACTTTCGACCAGTAGCTGGCGCAGTTACGAAATTGATGTAGTATGGTCAGAGTGAGGTGAAAATGATAAAGTACAAAGTCTGTTGTAAATATGTTGAGGCATTGCAGATATAAAGCCTGAATAGTCCTTTTGGCCACATGCCTCAAATATGCTGCTGCAGTACAAGATAATGGTTTAGTCCTAGGCCTAGGAGGAGTTTGAAAAAGTACGTATTCAATGAAAATCAAGATGGCGGACAGGAAAATCTTCCAAATACCTCAAACTTGGTATCTATGTTCTCGCCATGACCCAAGAAATCTGTTAAGACCATACAATAAGCATATTTGTTCAAATGTTATTTGCATTTTTGGAAATTTAATGCAACTTTAGACCAACAGGTGGCGCTAACTAAAATCTTTTATCTTCAGGGGATGGTGTTGGTGGCAAATTCTTATGTTACAGTTTCATAATGTTACAGCAATTCATTTAAGTATAGCATTTTACATCAACTGTATTAAAAGTCAATGGGAATTATATGTTTTGTTCTATTATAGCGCCACCAAGAGGCCAAATCCCACAATTTTTTTTATGTGTCCTCAAAATGAGCCCATTCATGTGTGTGCCAAAAGTGAAAATCTCAATTCGCTTCAGGGTTATGGGCATAAATATGAAAAACACATCAAAAATGACTGACACATAAATTTTACCACCCCTTCCTATCCGTATTGGCATTTGGGAATAATTGTACCACCAGTGACCTACGATTACAAACTTCTGATGGTGGTTTTGTGTTGATTGGACTGATGGTTTGAAGAAATTGGCAAGTGTTTTTTTTAGCCTAAATCACAACGCTACACAAACTGTAAGAAGAAACCTAAAATATTTGGTGTATGCGAACTCGGCAAGAGTTCAGGAACTCAACAAGATGACTCTCGTGAAAATAAATCAACCACACCCAGAGTTATAAGCATTAGAAAAATAAAAAAATTGTACCACTAGGTGGCACTTTTTCAAAACCTCCCACGCTCCTTCAAGGCATCGTACTTATGACCTATACCGAGTTTCGTAACAATTAGCTCACACATTAAAAATGCGGGTTCATGCCCGCACATGTAACAGTGCATCTGACATCAACGGAGGTTAAATTGTGAAATGTATGATGAAAATTGCATACAAAGAAATATGTTAGAGTAGTTTGTCTTTTCAGAGTACACGAGTACACAAAATCCGATGATGGGACTGAGCTCAAAATCTCGAATAGCTTCCGTGTAAGCGACTTTTTATTGTACGAAAGTCGCTGTCCATCGATGGAGTCCTCCCAATTATCACGCAGAAGCATGGACTCCAGGCCAGCCTACTTCCATATTCAGCGACTGAGCCTACTTCCCTACCCAGCGACCGCAGGCAGGACATAATCAGAGCATTTATCCAATGACCGTCTAGTTTGAAGCATTGAAAAAAACTGTTCAAAGCAGCCCCATTGAAGTCAATATGCTGATTTCGAGACAGCCGCCATTTTGAAATCGAAAGTGAGGCTCCGGTGGGAAGAACCCCCAGAAGTAAATATAAATAACAATGCCTTGGACTACCAACCAGAAGCTGCTGCCGCGATTTACACTATTGGTTTCCCATATGGGAAATGCACTGTGACGCGCTATGGGAATGTATGAGAACAAAATCGGAGTCAGCCGACCTGCTATATTGAGCTGATTCTGAACAAACTCATCTTCAAGATGAATGTGTTCTTACACATTTTAGTCAATAAAATGTTAGTACTAAAAACAATAGTACACATTTGACCATTAACTCTTTTGACATTACAGGGGAAGCTGAGCTTCCCTTGCAGGTCTTAACAAAATGGCCACTAGTCTGTAATGTAATCATATAATTAAATATTTGGTTAGATTTTTGGATTTAAAAGGCTTTTTTTCTGCTAATTTGAAATAAAATGTATTGTGAAAACCACTATGCATAATTGACTCAGTGACAATTCTCATTTGTCTGTGCAGTTATTATTAATTATACTGTTACTAAACTACATGAATATAAAACTAAATTAATGTTTTTGCTTTGCACGCATTTAAACATCTTAAAATATGGCATCACTGTAGGTTGGTATTATTCTTGAATGCGTCATTATCTGCCGTTAAAACAAAACACCAGCAAATAGAACAAACACTGTTTGAGGACAAAGTCCTAAAGCATAAAATCTTGTTAGTTATTCAACTAATGTGTGTGTGCGATCATACAGATCAAAAGAAAGTGTAGGATGACTCAGCTTCCCAATGGAGGACCAAGAAGACGCTTTTAAGTGTTTGACATTGAGGTTCCTGTTAACATTCAGAAGAAAATGCACATCGACACCACTCTCATTTGCATTCCTCTCAACTAGTTGTATTTTTGTGACAAAGAATAAAAACAGTCCTCAATGTACACCACTTTTACCCACTGTTACCATGTAAAATTTTCTAACGTGTCTCTCTTTTGACCCCTTCCTCTGATTCTGTCTCTTCCCATTTTGTTTGCAAACCTTCAGGGGCAAAAACACAGGGAAACTTAAGTGACCAACGTTTTTATCTGTTTAGACAAAATGGTTCTCAGCTACTCAAGTAGTGTCCACTGGGCCTCAAATCTTTCAACACAACACAGCACGGCTTCTGTCCTTCTGACGCATACACTCTATAGCAAACGACACTCTAGCGACTTTAACTCTGCACCACTAAAATGTCTCACTGTGGTGCCATATGCATGGGGAAAATAGTTGAAAAGGTAACATATATTGAAGTATAAAGAATTTCAAGAATGCATTTGTTTCACTGCTTTGATCTGGAAAATGAAAAGGGTCTTTTAAAAACTGACTGTTGTGAGCACATGGCTTGTCATGTGTTTCTTTGTGCCATGTGTTCCCCCTGTCTATTGTCCAGCCCCTCCTATCTTGTTATCTGATTATTGGTTAATTTGTCCCACCTGCTTTTCTCATTGCCCTCCTTGTTTGCTTCCCAATTTAGTCTTCCTCTGTTTGTAGTCTTGTGTTTGAGGCCACGTTTACACAAAGCCGGGTATTTAGAGAACGATATATTCCCCTCTCCGTTTTCAATAATAACATCGTGCACACACCCGGATAGAATGCGCCGTAGAGCGCCATCATATCTATGCCAAACCTATGGGTGGCAGTGTAGGGAGAAGGATAAAGCCATGCAAGCCAATCAGAATCCTCAGAATCGACAAGAGAGAACTCGACACTCGACAGCGTATTTATGCGGGTGTGTGCACGATGTTATTATTGAAAACGGACAAGGAGGAAATATTCGTGTCTCTAAATACCTGGCTATAATACTGTTAACGTGGCCTGAATCAGCAATTGCTGTATTTCTTAATATTGAAAAACTATGTTATGGAGGGAGGGTCTGATGATTAAGTTACAAGAGGAAGGGGTAGGGGAAGAATGTTTAATTGGATTAATGACTTCCTAAAGTAAAGAGTAGAGTGAAGGTAGGAGATTCTCAAGGAATACTAGAAAATGGTACTCCTCAGGGATGTGTCATAAGTCCAGTTCTTTTATAATATTGATAAATTATATATTTTGTAAGGTGGAAAGAAGTCTTGGTAGGTCATTATTTGCAGATGATGGGGCTTTGTGGTTCAGAGGAAGAAACAATAAGTTCATTATGGGGAAAATGTAGAAGGCTGTAGATAAGGTAGTTAAATGGTCAAATAAGTCAGGGATTTAAGTTGTCTGTGGAGAAGTCAAAAATTATTATATTTTCCAACAAGAAAGTAGATAATGAGTGGAAGTTAAGGATATACAACAAGGAAATGGCAAGATGGGCATCTGTTAGATTCTTGGGAATGTGGCTGGATACTAGACTTACATAGAAAGAGCATACTGATAATATAGTGAGTACGTGTAAAAGAGTTTTAAATGTAATGAAATGTATGGCAGGACAAGAGTGGGGAGCAGATAAAGGGGTTCTTCAAACAGCATGTAGCATTGGTAAGATCTGTGCTAGCTTATGGAAGTATGGCTTATGGATTGGTGGCAAAATCACAGCTGGAGACGTTAGACACAATTCAAGCAGAGGCATTGAGAATTTGCTGTGGAGCATATACACCTATAGCAGCAATGGAAGTAGAGGTAAAGGAAATGCCGCTTTATATTAGAAGGCAAAAGTTAATGAATGTTTATTGGGCAAATCAAATAGTCAGGATGAGGTACATCCAACAAGAAAATATTAGGAATGTGTTGGGAACAAGGAATGAATGAGCATAAGACTTTTGGATGGGTGGTAGAAGAAGACATTAAGGAGATGGGGATAGACAATTATAGATGAGTACCAAGAGTAATGTATCCACATACCCCTGCTCGCTCTCCTTTCCACAACCATTCCGTGACAGAACAAACAAGCCATCATAAGGACTCAACGGAGGAGGAAGTCAAAGGAACCACCAGTCCCTCCTTTGTCATGCCCGTTATATGAACCAATAGTGAAATTCAGTGAATTGGCCTCTCTTCATCAGTGAGGGGGCTCTGAAAGATCAATTTAATTATGCTCTTGATGAGCCCATACCCTTTAGTATTATGAGAGGTTTGAGGAATTCATAGACTCCTCAAACGTCACATAGATCCTCCTGATTCAGTGGTCGGGAGAACCCATTTTCGGTGGTCCAAGAGGAGCCAACTGGGTGATCCCAAGTGGGGAGATCCAGAAGGATCCAGCTTTGGGGGTCCCAGGTTCGGTTGTCCCAGAGCCACCCAAGTGTCTTGCCTTGCCGGCGCCACCCAAGTGTCTTGCCCTGCCAGTGCCACCCAAGCGTCTCTTCCTGCCGGAGCCGCCCAAGTTTTTCACATCTGCCAATCCAGAGACTGTTGCAGTAGGTCGATGGGACCAGGACGGCCACTCTGCCATGGTCTTCTGCTCCGCCCTGGGGTCCTGCTCAGCCTGATCTGTCCTGGTGGGGGTTCCAAGGCCCAACCCTCCCGTCCCTACCTGGTTGCTGCTGTGGAATCTATGGACTTTCATTTTGTATCTATTCTGACTCTCCGCCCCCCTTGTCTGCTGTTGTGTTTTTTGGGTAGTCTCCGTTTTGTTTCTGTCTCCTTTTTATATCTCTCTTCAGGGAAGGGAGGGTAATGTCACGGTCAGTGATGGGCAGTAACGCGTTAGAAGTAACCGTTACTGTAATCCAATTACTTTTTTCTAGTAACGAGTAAAGTAAGGGATTACAGTTGAAAAAACAGTAATTAGATTACCGTTACTTACCCGTAAACAGCCTGCGTTACTGCGTTAGTTAGCCGTGATTTTGTTTAGTCAGACTGTCTCGTGACATGAGTCGTGCGTGAATAAAAATGATTTAAGAGCACCGACATCAGTGAGAGACGACTAGAGCGCGCGGGAGAGAGCAGCAGAGCTGCCAACTCTCACACCGCTCACATCGACACACCCACGATTTCTCCGCGCTGAAGTGTCATCCCGTCAGTCAAATGCCTAAAAAAGATGAGTTTATCTATAAATCTAACCGTTGAGCCACATTTGTGATTGAATAGTTATACCACAAATTAGTTCAAATCTCCCGGAATCTAGAGCGAGCGTGTATGAGAGACTGTGTTCCAAAGTCCAAACCCTGTAGCGCGCACACGACGGAGAAGCTAGAGAGAGAGACTTGCGTAGGCTACTGAGAGCATCCTGATCTAGAAACTGGACCCCGTTAGAGAATGTCAAAATGAAAATTCTACCTCAAATCTGAGCGAGCATGTCACAAGACAGTCTCACGCGGTTAACTAACGCAGCAAGCCGGTACAGGAATGCTTGCTGATGGGACATAACCACTGTTTCACTCCGAAAGAAAAAAAACAAACAAACTTGAAGCCAAAATACGGCATGCAACAGCATTTTCTGTTTTGAACAAATAATTTTTACTCCTCTCTGCACTTTACTGTTAAAAGACGTAAGTGTTAATAATTAGGAATACAGTCAGGAGCGATTTTCATGATTTTATTGCTGTATTTTTACATCTATTCAAATGAAGGATTTTTCAAAATATATGTATTTTATATGCTGGAATATGTATAAATTTAAGTTAACAGAAGGAGGACAGTCTTTATTTCATTAAAATATGGTGGAATGTGCAGAAAATAGGTTTAAATGTTCAACAATTCTCTTCTAGTCTGAGACTGTTGCATTTCATCTAATTTTTGCTTGATGCAATATGCATAAAGTTAAAATATTGAAACTAATAAAACAAGTTTAAAAAAAGAGAATGGTTAATTTGATTACATTTTAGATGATGGAATATGCAGAAAGAATAGAATAACGCTGAAAGGTCTATTGCTTTAGCATATTCAGGTCCTGCATCATGTTTTTGAAAAGTAACTTAGTAAAGTAACTAGTAAAGTAACTAATTACTTTTGAAAATAAGTAATCAGTAAAGTAATTGGATTACTTTCTTGGAGAAGTAATCAGTAATCAGTAACTAATTACTATTTTCAAGTAACTTGACCAACACTGGTCACGGTTCTGTCACTGCAGTCTGGTTTATTCTTTGTTTAGTGACAGAGCTCTGACATTCCCGGTTTGTCATGTTTTGGTGTTGTAGTCTTGTTTTTCCTTGTGCCACTTGTTTCCCTGTCTTGTCTAGCCACTCCCATCTTGTCTGATTATTGGTTAATTTGTCCCACCTGCTCTTCCTGTTTCCCTCATTGTTTGCTTACCTATTAAATCTCCATGTGTTTGTAGTCCTGTGCTTGTTCGTTATTGATGTTCACCCGTGTTTTGATTTATGACCTTTTTCGTGCATGCTTTGTTTTTGTTATGGATTTGCAAAATGGATTTTGTACTTGGATTTATTTTCTATCCTAATTAAATACTAATTCTCTGCATTTGAGTCTTTGCTCTCCTTTCCACAACCTTTCCGTGACACTGAGGCAACTGTTTTAAGTCAAAGTGTGTTCACTGCACATTAAAAGCAGAGTCATTTCATTCACTAGCAGCAGCATAATTTGAGTATTCCTGCTGTGGACGTTTTAGGGAGCAGCGAAGATCAGCGTGAATGTCCAGCCATTAGCTTAGCATGTCAGAGCACAGAGCCAATTAGAGCCCGTCAGTTGCTATTGGCTTATCAAAAGACTATAGCTCAACATTAGATGTAGCATACTCTTTTTCTTTCATAAAATGCCTGCTCCCCAATCTGCCGAGATTCTCCATTTCAGTATCACTTTGCCCATTGAGTATGTTGGAATGAGTAATGCCACTCATTCCCTTTCAATCTGGTTAGTCAAAAGGCCGATACCACCTAAATGGAATGTTTTTGTGATTTCATAGCATAAGAGGTAGAATTATAGTCATAAATCATTTAAGACACAGCATTTAACATTTATAGGCTAAGTGCAAATGATCAGACTTTCTGTTTTTGTTAATATACTAATTTGTAATTTCTTAACAATTAAAAGTAAACTTGCAGGTAAATGCTTTGTATAAACTGTACAAAGACCTGTTATGATGAATGTCACATTCACTTTTGTTGTTAGTGTTAGCCTGTCATCTTTCTATCTAGTTTGAACAAGCTGCAAGTTCAGGTGAGTACTGGCTGTGACTATTTTTCAGCATTTCTGCATATGCCCCTATGTATGCTTTTTATAATCTTATCTGTCATGCAGCATGCATTAGCTGTTTGTAAATGTAAAAGCTCTGCAAAGTTTTACAGATCAAAGTGCACAACATTTTTGTCTACTAAAAGAAATAATCGATTCTTAACTGCAGAAGTTAGTCATCAACAATTCCAGTCTCATTTCCTGCTACATACATAACAAATTTGCATAAAGCTTGTGGTCTTCATTGGCTGCCTCCAAATCACGTCTTCTTTGACCTGCCCTCAAACACTAAACTCAGACCCTGAAGTGTTTGGTTGCGTGACACATCAGAGATGTTTTCAATGCTGCAAATCCACTTTACATGCACTTTAAAAGGATGAGAATTGGTGCTTGAATTGAGATGGAAAAACTGATGCCATCATTCTTATCAGTATGTATCAAACGCTGAGGGAGCCTCCGGAGCCTCCGGAGCTGAATTGCAGATATGGTAATAGGTGTTTGGTTTCCAACACGTGCTGTAGGTGTTCGACCAATCACAACAGACTGGGCCATCTGGCCAATTAGAGCAGAGTAGGATTGAAGAAAAGGAAGTGTTTACTAAAGCCCCTTTCGCAAACACGACCCGGGATTGATGTCGGGTTGGGGAACTGAGTAACATTGCCGGAATCAGTCCCGGAATGCGTGCTGTATGAACAAAAACCATGACCAATGCCGTAAGGGGTGTGTCATAGTGATGACACTCATGCCATTGCGCGACACTGTTGCTCTTAAAAGAAAGTTTGTGTTTGCAACAAAGATATGACGAACAAATGTCTGCAAACTGGAACGAAGCAGAGACCAGGAGCTCCTCACTTTCCGTGCTGAAGCTGAGATCGTTCACCAGCTTCAATTACACCAGCTATGCGCGTGTATATGTTTTCAACGCATACGTTACACATCTCACGATATCATGTGTCTTCCGGGATCTTTACAGGTTGTGTGTGCACACACACAGATCCCAGCAAATCACTGGCAGTGTGAATGAACCTAAAATCAAACAATCCCGGGACAAATACAGGGTCACATTATCAGTGTATTTCCCAAAATCTCTTATGTGAAAGGGGCTTGAGGGTGCTTCTCAATTCTTATTTGTGCATCCTTGTTTCCTTTCCTTGCGTCTCAGCTTCACCCCCTGTACGAAAATGCGAGGGGAAAGGCGTAAAGAGAAGAAAAATGAGGACGGAGATATGGAATAAAAGCTTTTTTATAATTAAATAGTTGATCAGTCGATTTCGAGCATCACTTCATAGCGTCATCAGCAGCGATCAAATTATTCTCCCTATGTTGTATTAGTTTGGTAATTTTGAAAATTCATAAGAAATAGTAATACAGCAAGATACCCTGTTTAAAGCTACACTGTGTGATTTTTTTACCCCATCTAGCAGGTAAAAAGGTATATGACCATCCAGGGAATATATAGTTTCTGTTCCTCTCAATTCCGAGTTTGTTTTAACTCCTACGGTGGCCAATGTAGTCCAAGATTAACATGGCTTCCAGTTCGACCTCGATCGCATGAGTGTTAACTCAAACGTAAACGCGAAAGCGCGAAGCTTTGATTAACGGGTATGTCCCTCTTTGGCTAATGTACTTTACAAGATGGAGGGGCAACATGCACGACCGACATGAGAACCCCTTAACCGTATGTATTTTCAATGGCATATTATACACTCACAAGAATACTTTATTAAGAAGAAGTAAATATACATTAATGAGCACATATATTTTTGAAAGAACTAAGTGTTTTTAGCTAAGAATAAACTAAAAGAGTTACACAGTGTAGCTTTAAGAATTTATATGTGGCCCACGTTTAGTCGATAAAACTCTTCCGCAGCGCATACACCTGTGTATCCTCATTCATAACTCCTCTGGAAGCCTCCTCGCTCCTTGAGAATTGAGATGTCTTCAAGATGGCTGAGCTCAATCAGTTTCCGGGTCATTGAATGGAGGATGGAGGAGCGAGGGGTCGAGGGAGGGATAGTGAGAAGCACCCTAAATCGTCGAACAAACTGTTTCAGAATCTTTGAGATATTATGTGATGTACAATTTATATTATGGGATTATTAATATGTATTAATGTTTTTTTTACTTTTTTGGAGACCTCCAAAACAAAATTAGGAACCTTTGAAATGGCATGATAGTGGCACTTTAAAATAACGATGTAAGGATAAGATGCTTACAATACTACAGTTCATTTTTCTACTGCAAAGCTGTGAAAAAAATCGCTAGTTATAAAAATGTATAGGTTTGATATATTAAGGGATTTCCATTAATTCAACTTGTCTGTGATTAATCACATTAAGACAAATTTGAATCACATATTTAGAAAGGAAAAAACAAACAACAGTTAATCGTGCCTCTTTCACCATT